>OZ038452.1:0-287882 GCA_964036195.1 Sphaerolaimus hirsutus | reverse complement strand
TATCTATCCCTCCGGAGGAGCGATTTGCTATCTATCCAACCACTCGGAGGGTCAAAATTCAAGATACCCCTGACTCGAGTATACATATTCTTTGAGTAAAAGTACCTAAATATGTTATAACAACTATGGTAAAAATGTCACATCTATGTACATACTTTACTACTAATAAATTGCATTATAAATGTTTGGCGCTTGGCGCCATTTTGCTCTGGCGCCATTGGTGCTTAGCGCTGGAGGCAGAAAAGCGCCATGACGCTTTTGGCGCTTGGTGCCAAAATCTTGGCGCTTTATCTATCACTACTCGGGACTGGGGGTTTATTCGGGCAAACAAAAACAATCCATTATAGCCCAGATCCCAAACCCCAACATACTCGAACGGCATCAGAATCTAGCAAGGTACAACAATTTTTTGGATTTTATGTATTTGTCGGTTTGGGTCTCGTTAACGAGACCCAAACCGACAAATTGAGCGAAAATAGCAGTGGTCGCGTTGATCATGCAACTGTTTGTCGTCACGTTGCCGTCACAAGCTGTGAACGGTTTTTCTGTGACGACAACAGTCAGGAGTAAATCATTCAACGAGACCCAACCGACAAACACTGATAACGAGGCTTTTTTGTCGGCACACACGAAATTTTTGAAAAATTTGTGCGTTGTCGTGACAAAATGTCCATTGCCGACAGAAAAAAGTTTGCTGGCACAGCTCGCAGTGTAAACGCCGCTTTAACTATCAATGGCATCAAACGAAATTTGGCACACATGTAAATAGGTAGGTAATATACAGCGCTGAAAACGGTTGATTACACTATAATAAAATAAATAAGCAAATGCGACGCGCGCACATACATTGCTATGACACCGCGCGCGTGCATGTTTCATGGGCAAACCAGCATGTTTCATGGGCGCATGGGCATGTGTAATGATACAAAGTGTTTCATGGGCGCGTGTGCGTGTGTAATGATACAAAATGTTTCATGCGCTTGCATGTTTCGTGTAGCACTCTCCATCCAGACTGTTCTGAGCTATGATTCAGGGGTTGTTTTCACATTTGGAATTGTTTAAATCGATGCTCTGGTAATACTGTGTTGAAATGAAAATCGTGTGAAAAAGTTTGATGAAAAAAATAGAACGGCAGCCTCCAGTAGAACGGCACCTCTAATAGAACGGCAGGTAAAAAAAGTTGACGAAAAAAATAGAACGGCGCCGTTCTATTAGAAGAAAAACGATAAGCATCCTGCTTGCGCGTTATCGTAATTTTAGGCGCATATTTTGTGTCAAATTCAGAAACATTCAGTCTGCAGGAACAACAATGAAACGTACAGGGTACGGCAATTTAGACGGACCCCATAAAGTTTTGAATAACTTGTCACTGGGTAGTCAGATTAACGTCAAATTTTAGGTCAACATTAACAACTAAATAGGAAAGGATCCCTGAAAATATGGCTGCGATAGCTCCACTCGTCCTCAAGTTATTCATGCGAACGCATAATTGACACTTTTCCACCACCTAGCTTTACGACCAATTACGCAAGCGCCCGCCGATTTCCTTGTGGGCATAGCGAAGTGGTGGCGGGCGTGCACGCATTTACGCATGCAGCTGCGAAAGGAAAATCAGGAAAAAACCCTGAAAAAAACAATCCGATCTCTATCCCGGTCCCGAGCAGTCAATCCCGTTTGAACGATATCACAAGGTGGTGGAAAAGTGACAATGAATAACTTGAGGAGCAGTGGAGCTATCGCAGCCATATTTTCAGGGATCCTTTCCTATTTAGTTGTTAATGTTGACCTAAAATTTGACGTTAATTCAACTACCCAGTGACAAGTTATCCAAAACTTTATGGGGTCCGTCTAAATTGCCGCACCCTGTATGTATTTATTTACATAGGTGCGATTCTTTCCTCTCGGTAATCTGTCTTTCAGCTATTACGCCCACCCCAATTTCCAATGTGTGTGTGTCCTCAAAATCCATCCAACAGGAGTCACAACTTCAAGTGGAGCGAAAAGCGCACACGCGTACAGAACGGAAGTTTATTCGAGCTGCGCGGGGATGCATCGAGTTTAGCTTATAGGTAGTTGTGCAAAACGTATTTGCGTTTACTTATAAATTACGTATTCTTGAATACGGACTACTGTACTGAATAAATCAGTTTACGTTGCCTTACAAAAAATATTTACTACATATTAAGTAAAATACCAGTTTTATGTGTACTTTGTCGAATCAATCTGGGTGAATAAAACGTTACAAATTGATCCCGTTTTTAATGACAATCACCATGGACGTTTCTAGGATCTTCGAGCGGTGGGGGCTGCTTGTTTACGGAGCCCGGCGAACGGGGGGGGCGGGCGCCACTGCGCTGACGCCATTCATAGGCGCCACGCCATGGCGCCGTTGGCGCTGGCGCCAGTGCCAGAAACCGCTGTATATGTATGTAACTACACGTTCATAATATACAGCGGCGGGCACACGATTTCATGGATTTTTGTCACCGGGGATTGATCCGCTGATAATTATGTGTTGGAGAGGGAAGGACGCGCGAAATTTTTGCAGCTACCATGAAAAATACCTGCCGTTCTGTTAGAGGTGTAGTAGCCAAAAAGGGGGTAGTAGCCAAAAAAATTGCCTTGGGATAGATAGATAGATAGCTGGTCGATTTGGTGGGTGGGGGGCAGGCCCCCCCACCCTGCCCCCATAGGAGACCCCTGGTCGATTGTTTTCGCGACTGCAAAAGCTTGCCAAAACCTGACGTTCTATTGGAGGTACCCTTCTATTGAAAGAAATACTGTTTTTTATTGTTGTTTTTTAAATATTTAATTGACCTCTTCTAAAAGTATAATTTTCTTTACCTTATAAGACATAGGTATACCCTTTATAAGACATTTCCAATATCTATCCACTCACATGTAGGGTTGGAAAAAAACGTTTTTTTTACGCCATGTTTTTATGAAACAACAACGTTTTTTTCAATTTTAAATGTTTAAAAAATTTAAAAACGTTTTTTAAAGCTCCCAGATATGGCCTTGTGTCAACATATTTATATGGGTATATCAGACAAGGTGCAATAATCTGTGATGTGATATATGACCGGGGCCGTATCCAGGGGGGGGGGGGCAGGGAGGCTGCAGCCCCCTTCCTTCCCAGGGTGAGACCAAAAAATTCCGGAAAATGTCAGTTTCGTTCAAGGATGTATCCAGGGGCGGGGGGAGGGCTATCCCCCCCATTCCCGGGGGAGACCAGAAAAAATTGAGGAAAATGCCGTTTCCGGTGCTAATTTCCAAGGTTCTAAGAACATTTTCTGCGCGAGTGCGCATTTTTCCACCGTGCACGTGAATTATCGGAAAATCGGAACCTGAACCCTAAAATATCTGTAAAATACATTGAATTTTGTGCCAATCTCTGTATATGCATATATATTTACATACATATCAGTGGTTCATGGCGCGAGCGCCAACGCCAATGGCGCCATGGCGTGGCGCTTAGGAATGGCGCCAGCGCCATGGCACCACTCCATCACTGCACAGGTAAAATTTTAGGGGGGGGCTTAGCCCCCCCCCCCCCCCGTTTGCCGGGTTCCATAAACAAACTAACCCCCTGTATATGACCATCTAATGGTTGTGTAGCCATGGGATAGCATTACAAGTGGTGATTTGTGTCAAAAATGTCCATTTTTTGTCATATTTATATATCGCCTTCTAGGTAATTGAATGTTCTGACTTCATGTGAAGTTTGACATGGAATAGTGATCAAACAAGGTTATTTCGCGAGGTTGTTACTTTGGGAGTGATGTTACACACTGGAGGTACATGGAAGCACATTACCTGAATATTACATGCTACAGCAACATATGACAGCTTATTAACCCATGGTAGCACAAAGAAATGGATGCTTGGATACTAAAAATGCCTCAAAACCAATGAAAGCAACCACCAATGTCAATGTGTGTGTGAAATTGCGCTCTTGCGCGCCAAAATTTTGTAAAATACCTAGTGGTTAGTACTAAAAATTTCGGCCAAAGTTTAAAAAAAACGTTTTAGACTTCGTGTTTTGTTTTTTAAACGTTTTTTTTTCCATAAAAAAACGTTTAGAAACTTCAGCCAACCCTATTCACATGTCATATTCACAATAATAGAATGTCTCAGTCACCCAAAGTATGTTTTACACTCAGCATTCGAACTCACTTCTCTCAGCTGACGCAGCCAACGATGGGTAAGTTTCTCCAAAAAACACTTTCTGTGTTTTAAGTTTTTCAAAAACGAATACAGGTGTTTTGAGTTATTTTCATGAAAATTTTTCGAGTAACTCTGTTTTTATTTCTGTTACAAAAAATAAAAACTAAAGTTTTTTTTCAAAAAGTTCCATTTTGCAGCAATTCGATGGGAAAACAGTGGTTTTCTTATAAAGTATTGGTTTTGCACATGTTTTGACCCAACATAACATCTGCATACTGATTCAAGAGACAAAAGTTCACAAAATTGTCCAAGAATGATGTGACCAAAAGATCATTGTGGTCGCCAGGGGCAATCACAAACCCTTGTAACATCAAGTGTCAAATTTCATGACAAATGACACTTCTCGACATCTCAATCAGTCACTATCATTGTCGAGGAGGCGGGTATGGTCCCTCCCTACCCTATTTACCAGCAGGAGATGTGGATGTTATCTTTTTTGTATACTTATTCCACCATAAAATTTGGATCCCTTATGTAGATTTTTACACATTTACTGTACATACATGTATACATAAGGTACTGTATTTCTGCGAAATACCCCCAGGGGGTTTATTTTTTCATAGTGAGAATTTTGAGGGGTGTTAAACGAGGGGGGTTTATTATTTCACCAGAAATTTTTTTTAACCCAGTACTAAATTGTTTTGTAACTTACCCAGATGTTGAAAAATGCAACAAAAACCACCATGTATAAGACTCTATAGACTTATATAAGTATGTACAGTATAAACCCTGTTCTAACATAACACAGTCATTGTTTTTATGTTTTTATTGTTCTGTATTTCCCGGATCACAAACAACCCCTCTATACACTATATTTGGGGGGGGGGTTTAATAATTCATAGTGTCCATTTTGCGGGGGGGGGTTATTTCGAGGAAATACCGTATGCACATACCTTAGTTTTGTTTAGTCCAACTGAAATCATGTGCCTTCAGTGTTCATTCACTTTGATGAAAAACCTCAAAAAAACTTCTCTGTATTTTCTGTGTTCTCCCAAAAAAAACTCGTTTGAGTTTTTTAAATTTGTGAGTTTCCGTGTTTCTGTGTAAAACAAAAACACAGAAACTCAATGAGTTTCTGTGTTCAATTTCTGTGTTTTTCCCATCGTTGGAGACGGCCCAAATCTCTTCAGTACGGTACAGACTAATCAAATTGGAAAAGTGCGCTAGAGATTTTCTCAGGCGCCGCTGCAATCAGAGTCTCGCCGATTGCATTTGACTTGACTTGACACTTGACTTGGCGATGGCAAACAAAAATTCGAAAAAGTTTTTGAATTTTGGTCTAAATTTTTTGAATTTTTATTTCACCACTAGAAAAAAACGGTAGGAAAATGCGTAAAAAATGCTGAAAATCAATTCAAACCACCAATTTCACATGGAATTGAAGCGGCAGAACCAAAAATGTGCAAATGTGTGTGCGGTAACAGCTTGGAAGGCCAGAATATATAAAAAAGCATTCAAAATTCAGAAGGAAAATGCGATAATCGTTTTTAACAATTCTATTTTATCGAAAAGGATATAAAAAGATTCGAAATTCTAAAGGTCATTATAGAAAATCACTTAAAATGTAAACACTTTTTCTGGAGGGTTTGCTATCGTTACACTTGACAATGCAAATGCAAAATGTAATGCATTCTAATTCAATTTGAGCGCTTAGTCATGGTGCCAGGCCAGCCTCCCTTGGATTGATTGATATTTACTCTGGTTCCTTTTAACTCTTTATAGGGCTGGACAAACGTATTGCTACAGTTGTTATTGCTGATTTGTGTAATTTCGGATGCTTTTGGTCACTTGTGAGCAATTAAATTGTCTAGGTAGGTATTATATATGTAAAGTAAACGGGTGGTTAGTGCTGATTGGTTGAGTACACACCTATTTTCGTAAATGATAAGTACTGAATAGTATTGTTATCAAAACTGTTGATTTTAAAATGGTCGAGTCATTTTTGTAGCAGTGTATAATAGCAACGCTGAAGTAAACCCACACACTTCACTTTTGATTGTTCATTGTGATTTGCATGGATTAAAGAGCTGGTATTCAGTAAAATTTAATATACCAGGCTTTATTACTTAATTTAGCGAGAAGCTTCAAATTACTAAAATAATTTAAAATGACAAAACTAATTAGAATGCCATACTTCTGAGTGTATACTTGTCTTAAAAAGCAGTGACATATTCTCAAGCAATATCAGGAATAAAGTATCATCTCTGGAAAGAAAGGCATTTTCTCCTTAAACTTTTCTTTAATTTCAAAATAAATACCTAGCATGACTGCACTCATATATAAATCATTTACCATGTGTGTGTACTTATATATTCTGTACCTACCTAGTAGAAGCAGTAGTGTATAAAATATTGGTAACATCAATTTTGTAAAGTTAAGGGCCAGAAGATATATGGAACTTATCATGCGGGCATGTACAACTGTACTTTCTTGAAGCAGCCCCAATGCAGGCATGTCTTCGCCACATTTAGATGGTTATTCGGGGTGGTTAATATTTAGCATCCTCAGAATTTTCATTGTAGCACATGATTAATTTACAATATTGCATTAACATACTGAGACGCGAATGGACACGATAGCAGAAATACTAAAAGAGTACACTTTACCTTCTGCTACACTTCCATCGAAATATTTACCGTGTTTCCTCAAAATACCCCCCGGAGGTTTATATTTTCGGAGTTGAAATTTTGTGATGGGTATTTATAGGGGGGGCTTATTCGAGGGGGCGGGGGTATTATTTTTTCACAAAATTCACGGTAAAGAGTGCGCTTTTATATACTCAACACCGATAATCAACGTGTCCAAGTAGGGTATATTTGGACATATCAACGTCCTTTGCTACACAAACTAGTATATGTGTAGCTGCGATGCAAACTGTGACCAATATATACATCACGGACATGGCATACATCATGTACATGGTCCGGCTGAAAAGTCCCTGGACAGTGCTCGCCATTCGCGCTACGGTCATAAAACTTTAACACGTTAATATATCAGGTGTTTTGAGTTTTCACCCAAAATTTCACCCCTCTAGCTCCACCCACTGCGGAACTGTGGGGGTTACAATTTCGGTCATTTTGTACTGATGTTTACATGGTGCTCTAGCTCAATGCTGCTTTAAGTTGTGATCATGAAACTTTGGCTAGTGTAAGCCACCAGTGTTGGCAATGTGCCAGCACTAAACAACATTAGCTATGATATCATAAGCCTAGTCCATATTGTCATTACTGTCACTACTCTCACTACCAAATACATCATTCTGCCTCTACGGTTGGTCAATACAGGTTAATACAGGATGCATTTTGCATGCACACTGCTGTTGAACCCAGGTAATGTGTCCACTACAGATTAGTAATAAAACACAAATGAAATTTATTTGACATAATTATTTACTGCACATTTCAAAACAACATTAAAATCACTGCAATACAACATGGTCTCAGATGATCACCAAAAACATCCATCACAGTTCCCACGTTTCTTGCACATCACCCTGATCTGCATATAAATTTTACCTTAATAGCAATGATGTTGATGAAAGTGTTGAATATTATCAGCACATTGCCAACACACTGGCTTACACTGGCCAAAGTTTCTTGATTGATTACAACTTAAAGCAGCATTGAGCTAGAGCACCATGTGTACATCAGTACAAAATGACGGAAATTGTAACCCCCACAGTTCCGCAGTGGGTGGAGCTAGAGGGGTGAAATATTGGGTGAAAACTCAAAACACCTGATAATTGTCATAATTTGTCAATTTGAAAACTTGTCATAATTTTATGACCGTATCTTAACCCTAGCGCGAATGGCGAGCACTGTCCAGGGACTTTTCAGCCCGACCATGTATGTACATAATTGCAGACGGGGGTATTTCGAGGGTTTTTTCCCCATCTCAAAAACACCTGGAGGTATTTCGAGGGGGGGGGGTTAATTCAAGGGGTGGTATTTCGAGGAAATACGGTACTAAGCTTCTGTGGACCGCATGCATTTTTCCGCTATGCTACGAAACACTCCATTATGACGTCACCGTCAATAAAATCAAAACTGTTCTAAAATGTTCCAATAAATGTTCCAGAAAAACAGATACGTGTACGCGCTTCCACCTTTTTTGAAATATTTTTATTTTTTTTGTGAAAGTGCGCGCATGCGTACATATCCTGCTCGCGCGTTAACGACTAAGACATAAGTGATTCTGGACGCAGTCCACAGAGTCCCAGGATTGCGGTCCACAGAATACAGGAAGAATATCCTTTATTGATCATTTACTAGCTGCAGAAATGTTGTTTTTTCCACAATATATAGTTCAATATGCATTTTATATCCCTTTTACCTATGTATTTATATCCCTTGTGGACCATTGTCCATTTTGATTTGTTCGGTGATGTCAAAAGCCTGATTACCTAATTGAATATCACTGTATAAACTGGTCTTTTTACAGATTTTTATAATTTAAAAAAATACATTATTATTTTTTTATAACGGGTATTTTGTTGTGGATTTTCATATACATACTCGAATTTTGATAGCATTTGATAGCATAGAATTTTGTGCAGATCATTTCAAGTATTTAACGGTCCAAATCAGCCAAGAAATGGCCGAGTTATTAAAGTTGAAAGTCAACTAGCTAGATCGGCCATGTAAAATCAACATTATAGACCCCCCTTATCTCGGGACTGGGCGACGATTGCAGGAAACAAAACAATTTGAAGGGTGTGCTTCTAAAAGTACCGATCTACAAAAAATCGATTTTGAGATAATCGCAATTGAAAGTTTGGAGTATGCAATACCCATACATGGGTATTGGGTATGGGAATTTAGGGTATGGGTATTTCGGCCATATTGTTGGGTATCCACATGCATGGGTTGATCATTGATTATACACATAACACTAGCTATATAAAATTTAGTGAATTATATTTTTGTAGTACAGTACATTTTAAAGGAACAAATTGGTAATAGCATGTAGATCGGTATTTTTTAAAGCACAAAATCAGACAGCTGTAGATCGGTACTTTTACCCATAATAAAAAAGCACAAAATGAGTTTTTGCTGAATCAGACGCCGATCTGACATCGGTACTTTTAGAAGCACAAAAAATAATGTGCAGATCGGTACATTTAAAAGAACAATTTTGAAAAAAGTGTGTAGATCGGTACTTTTAAAGACACAAAAGCTGAAAAAGCTTGTAGATCGGTACTTTTAAAATTTCAAAAACCGTATTTTGCTTTTTTCGACCTCCCATATCTCAAAATTGAATTTCGCACCCCCCACATATTATATGCTTTTTGAAGCGCATGTTTATGGGGACCCCAAAAATGGTCCTAACTCAAATTTGAAAAATTTGTAGATCGGTACTTTTAGAAGCACACCCTTCATTTGGTTGACGTGCAACAGAATGGGGCGACACAAAGTCTGGTGGACCCACCCCCCAAAAATGCCTTGCCACGGATGCCATTTCATCGTTCATTGACGTTTTTTCCCGTTTCGATAGACTTTTCAGACGAACCGCATTTCAATTATCAATCGATTAAGGACATAGAACCTAAAATGTCCTTGAATTCCCTGAAAAAAATTCGAAAACTATTTTCGAATTTTTGAATTTTCGAATTTTTTCAACAAAAAAATCGATTTTTAAGTGTTTTTTTCAGTCGTGGAATAAAAATTCGAAAATTCCGAAAAAATTCGAAAATTCAAAAATATTTTCGAATTTTCGAATATTTTTTTGCCATCGTTACTTCTATGTGAGAACATTTTTGTTCCTAGCGACGATGAGGTTGCTTTATGGGCAATTTATGCACTTGTCTACTTTTATAACCTTGCTTTTTTCACAACAAAAGGCTGCGTAAAGTGAACTTGTCGACTTTTAGTCCAAAACCAAGTGGACTTGTCGACTTCTTGCTCATTTTTTGCATTTTTCCCAAAAAATGTCAAATTTGACAAAATCATATAGGGCATGTGAGGACAAAAAAAAATTATGGAAAATAATGAAAAATGTGCAGAAGTAGCCCAAGCCCCAGAGAACATTTCGAGTTAGGCCTGGAGGCTTTCAGGCTGGAGGATTCCCAGGCCTAACTCGAAATTTTCATATTTTGGACTTGTCGACTTTCAGAATTGGACGCCTCAAGCATATTGCCACAAAACGTATAAGTGTGTACTGGCTATCTGATGATCCACTGATGTGGGGCATTCAAAAAATGGTTTAGTACACAGTAAATATGTGAACCTATGATTTTGGGCCAATTTCTCTTAGTAGATTTCAGATGCTGAACTTATTTAAGATTCAGTATTTCATGATTCAGGTTTTCTGCAAATTTCTCGCCGGTCTACAAAATTTGAGGCGTCTAATTCTAAAAGTCGACAAGTCCACAAAATGTGATTTCGAGTAAATCGCATTTTAAGTTTCCGAGCCAATTCCAGGCCCGTGGTGCATGTCCAATTTGGCTCTCTCATGCTTTTCATAAAGTTCCATATGTTGACAATAAAGTGTCAAATTTTCAGCCCCTAATCTCAACGTATATGTGAAAAATGGGGTGTCCATAAAATTCCATTCGGTCAGAGCAAAACTGTTTTTGGGAGGGAAATGGACTTGTCGCCTTCTTGCACGGGAGAACAGTTTTGTTCATGGGAAAATATGGGCTGCTTTATGGGAAAATTATGCACTTGTCGCCTTTTAGAAATCGGTGCCCATAGTGGACTTATCACATTTCTTGCGTTTTTTTCCCATCAAAAAAAGAATCGGAGGATGGACTTGTCGCCTTTTAGCCCAAAACTAAGTGGACTTGACGACTTCTTGCCCAAATTTTTTGCATTTTTCCCCAAAAATATCGAATTTGGCACTTTGCCATATGGGCATGTGAGGTCAAAAAATTTATGGAAAATGATGAAAAATGTGCAGAAGTAGCCCCAGATGACGTTTCCGGGCCTAACTCGAAATTTTCATATTTTGGACTTGTCGACTTTTAGAATTGGACGCCTCATTTGTAATTTCCTTAAAGGGGATTTACAGATCGCACAATTTTCGATAACGTAGTGATAAACCCGAATTATCTGGGTTTTTATCGATCACAAAGCATAATAATATTTTAGTGTATAGACTCGGGGCACCCGTGAGAACTCATCTCAGCATACAACAAGCCCATTTACTTATTGCTTTCAGTTCCAGCCCCCCTCCTATGCGAACAACCATAGATGAGAACTTCTGCTGAAAAATAAATTTCAATTTTCGGGGGGGGGGGGGTTCTGATTAAAAATTCGAAAATGCCATTTATTTTAGGGTCAATTATTTTTCAATTATATAAAATTAATATATAAAATTAAACGAAATTTTTGCTGCGGAAATAGGTGTCTTGTCTGGATTACGCGATTTTGAAGCGATCTTATCACAAATTTTGGCGGTTTATCCAAGGCAAAGGCAAAGGTTTGTTGAAGTATCCAAGAGTGAACTTGCTCAAAACGACCATAAATATTACGTGTATTTATCATTTCTACACGATTTTTTTATTTTTTTTTCGCAAAAATAATAGTAATAAAAATGTCTTTATTTCCCAAAGCTGAAAGCACATGATTCCTAAAAATAATGGACACTGAAAACCCAAAATAACTTTTTTCAAAAAATTTCTTTCCATCTATTCTTACGCTGCTCGCAAATGAGCAACCAATCTATCGCAGCGGCGGGGAAAAATTCAACTTTCAAATGTGCGTAGAATTAATTTAAACATTACTCATCATTAGTTTTGCTTTGGTTGTTCCCATGGCGATAAAAGGGAACGTTCAAGGGTTTTTAGGACAGTGTACTGATGCGCTTAAGCAATTTACGTGTATTGTTTGTGAATCGTGAATTTGTGTAATCAGTGGGAATATGTTTTTTTGGAAACTGATAATTTGAAGAAAATAAATACTGTATTTGCTCGAACAATTCCGCCCAGGAATTTTTTGTCACACTGTTGTGGGGAAATATTCGAGATGGGAGAATTTCATATAAACTCATCATATGTTTTTCTAACAAAACAACATGCAATTTTCTTAAAATTCTGCACAATGAATTGATGATATGCCTTAAGGTGGGAATCATTCAAGCAAATGCAGTATGTAATTTTGTGATATTTTCAGAATTAGATACTTCTTTGTGGGCGCATCTATCCGTTTATCATCTATCCGACCGCTGCGAGGGTCAAAATTTTAGATAACTATGTTGCAACCCGTGTCACAAGTCTACATTCAAATTTTTTGTATCCATCTGCATGCTTCTAGCGTGAGTGTGGTCATTCTAACATATTGTGGAATCACACATATTGTGGAATCTCACATGCCCCATGGTGACCTTTACATATAGTGGAATCTCACATGTCCAAAGGTGAATCTCACATGCCCAGCATGAAATACACATGGCCATGGCCAAACGTGAACTTTTCAATCATGCCAGCCCAGTCCATGCCATCTATGGAGCGTTTTGTTGCAGCTTTGAATAATAAAACCATAACAACAAAATTATTTCATTAGATCCAAGCAGTAAGAGCACATACAGTTGTTAGTATATCAGTAAATACACAACACATAAATAAAAAGGTGAGAATAAGTTTTTGTACAACAAACATTCAATGTAAAAATTAAATGCAAGAAATGCAAAAAAACGCCAATAACAAGTAAATTGTTAACAAAAATAATTAAACAACTGCAGATTATAAAATCTGCTGACTCAAATTGATCACAAAGTCAACTACTGTATTTGAATGAAATTTATTTTCAGGGTGAGAATTTTCATGGGGGTTAAACGAGGGGGGTATTTTGAGGCAGATTGATAAGGATCAAAATTTGATAATTATTTCAAGCTTTGTTCATGCTGGGTATGTGAGATTCATGCTGGGCATGCGAGATTCACATTCGGGCATGTGAAATTCACCTTTGGGCATGTGTAATTCCACATTATGTTAAGGTCACCATGTGGCATGTGATATTCCACAATATGTGTGATTCCACAATATGTTAAAGTAGAATCATCCTTCTAGCGTGAACATTGTTTGATGGCCTTGCATGCAAGATTCCAATTTTTTTGTAAAATATTTGCAAAAATTTTGTAAAATTGTTTCATTTTATTTTATTAATGACATTTCATAATAAAATAACATGAAACATGAATAAAATAAAAATAAAATACAATTTAAAAAAATAAAATACAATTTTAGTAAAAAGAATTTTACTGAAACCAACCCTGGTCATAAATATAAGTAGAATGTAATTCTTCTTTCAAAACATTTTCCCAAAATTCAGTCTTCCAGTTGACAGAGAAAACTCGCGGATGCGCTTTATCAAGTGAAAGTTGTATATTCAAAACTAACAAATAAACTACATATGTACCTTGTTTGACATTTGTCACATGTAAATTCACCAGTCACTTTATTTCTTCCTAATTTATGCCACTTTTCCTGGGGTGTTTTCCAGAAACTGGTCCCAACGTAAATAAATTTTTTTCACTTTTCAACTTTTCCGGCACCCAGTTCCATACCAGACAAACACCGACCCAAACGTAACGGGACCAAAAATGCACTTGATAATCAATTCTCTGAGGTGCTTGGCCGCTATCCAGTAAATATACCTAAATATACCCATTGTGCCGCAAGTTAGTTGAGTTCACTCATTAACACTGTATTTGCAATGCTTTTCGCGAAATTGATCGCATTTCGACATTAGATGCTCGAATTTCACTTACCGTATTACCTCGAAATACCCCCATAGGGGTTTATTATTTCGCCAGCAAAATTTGAGGGGGGGGTTAATTCGAGGGGGGCGGGTTTATTCGAGTAGATAGCTACACAAACTAGTCTATGTGTAGCTGCAATGCAAATGCAATGCAAATTAACAGTAATATACATCATGTACATTGCATACATGACGTATTTATTATGTACATGACGAACATCATTCCGAAGGGGGGGGGGGTATTTCGAGGGGGGCGTATTATTTCCCCAGCCCATTTTGAGGGGGGGTTAATTCGAGGGGGGGGGGGGTTAATTCAAGGGAGGATAATTCGAGGTAATACGGTAATTTATGGAGAAGAGATATTTTAGGATATTGAGCTGTTTTCATATATTAAAAGTATTGAAACTTCAGCAAGAATCTTCAATATTGAGAAATCTATCGTTGCAAGCGATCCTTACACATCATCCAAAACAAAAAAGTACTATTATTTTAAACCTACTCCTCATCTGACCGCACGCTATTCTATAGGGTCCAAACGCGATTGACTTTTCGGGATCGGGATCGGGATTGACCTTTCGGGATCGGGATCGGGATTGGCGTTTTTTCGGGATTGGCGTTTTTTCGGGATCGGGATTTAGGCCTAAAAAATTGGTTTTCAGGGTTTTTTCCTGACCTTTCACAATTAAATTAAATAGATTAAATTGGATTAAATTGGCATTCAAAACAATGCTATAGAGTCATTTAGGCACTGCGCATTGCCGCCTGGCATTGTCATTCACACCACTGTCTACCATATATGCATGTGCATTAACCTCAAACTATGGTAATGGGCACTGTATCGAATCCATTTGTAGTTGTGTCCATGCACATGGAACAGAGATTTAGAGGGAGGTGAGGAAATGCGCGCTTGCGCGCAAAATTTTTGCAAACTGTATACAAAATGGTCCTTTAAAAGTGCCATTTCTGGCACCTTTTGTGTCTATGAATTTTTCCGGGATCGGGATCGGGATTGGGGCATTTTTTGGGATCTGGATTGGGATTTTCAAAGTCTCGGGATCGGGATTGGCTTTTTCAAATTTCGGGATCGGGATTGAGGTTTCGGGATCGGGATTGGGACCACAAAATCCCGAAATTTCTCGGGATTCGGGATTGGGATCCCGTTTGCACCCTAGCTATGCATCTTCCCGAAGGAAACTCTCCACTCCACCTTGACATCATTTTTAATAAAAAATGTTCCAAAAATACGTTTCAGGAAAAGAAACATTCGTCGTTTGTACGCGACTCTTCATTTTTTTGTGAATATGCGTGCATAAGTATTCTGCTGGCGCCTTATCGTCTAAGACATAAGTAATTTTGAAGCACACTATTCGGTCGCAGAGTGTAAATATCACAAACATCACGGAAGGCAGCCATGCGTTCTACCATAACAGCGCCATCCCTAGCACATCTGCTCTGTTTATAAGTTCGATCAACTTTTGGGGCTTTTGGGGCTTGTTAGGGTTGGGACACCGAACCGAACCGAACCGCGGTTCCAAGCATATTTTGGAACCGAGAACCGGAACCGACGAAAATACCCGAACTGGAACCGAGAACCGGCACTTATACCCGGAACCGAACTTAATACCCGAAAGAACCGAATAGTTTGTATCATAACCCAGAGACGTGAAAAACTTTGAGGTGCAAAAATTTTTGCGCGGAAGCGCGCATTTATCCACCGTACAGAAGATGTATTTATCCACCGTTCTCGGGAATTAGGTCGGAAATATGTATTCTCCCTCATTCCTAGGCGTATTTCGATGGTGGGCGTAATTTGTGGGGTTCGACTTTGCTACACTACATCGTTATGTTCTTACTGTGTTATTCAGGCAATTATTACCTGATAACCGATCATTTTACAACCCGAAACCAAAATTTTAAACCCTTTGGAACCGAAGGAACCGAACCGGAACAAAACTTGAGAACCGGAGCCGAGAACAGGAACCGAAAATTTTAAGGAACAGAGAACCGATATCAAAACCGAAATCATTCGGACCCGAGAACCGAGAACCGAAACCGAAAATTTTGAAATTCCCAACCCTAGGGCTTGTCAAGCTGCTTGTAATGTATTTGTACCGTATTTACTCGAATATTTATTAAAGGAAATACGATATTTCTATGTGATGTAGCTAATGTATTGTTTGAACTTCCTGGAACTTTTATGCCCAGAAAAGTCAATAGATGAAAAGTTTTCCTATTGGAGAAAATTTTGTCTTGGGTGCGTGAGTCTATTTTGAATTCCTTTAACAATGTTCCAATGGTAAACTGATTACTGTTGTTATAAAATTGTTCCGTTTGAAAAATATTCGTACTCCTCTTATCGCTACGATGTGTTCCCTCCCATAAACCTAACTGAAGGTGACATCTCAACATATTTATCATGTATTTACTGTAAAAATGGACATAGTTACATGTAGTTACGTGAAAGCGCGGACTTTGGAATGCGCCAAAAACTCCGTGGCGTTCTTCAAATGCACAGCGCCAACGCCAAGATCCACTGGCGTTACAGCAAAAAGACGCCAAGGCAATTTTACATCGTATCTAGTACGCAGCGTCTGGCGCTAGCCATATTGAAGGAAATGGTGCCATTGTGCTTTCTGTGCTATTTAATCTACTGTGGCGCACTGGCGCTTGACGCCACGCCCGTGAGAAGCGGTTTTGGCGCTTGGCGCTGTCGGTGCGTGGTGCCAGCAACAAAGCTCCTGGCTCTGGCGCTTGGCCACCATGGCTCCAGCTCCATTGACCCGTGGCGCTCGTGTTCTCGAATTCTCGTTTCGTGCCAAAACCGTGGCGCTTTTTTCATCACTAATCATATCGCTGCGCATCGCAAAAAGCTGTGTATATTCTAGATGAACTGAGACAAAAGCTATGTAAAAACCCGGTTATTTCGTTTTGCGTGTTAAAACCCTGTTCGGGACGTTCATTGTATTCTCCACTTGACGGTGCCTTTCGCAGGTTACAGTAATTATTTGAATTTACTTGCTTTTGCTGGAATTTCAGTGCAGTATTTTTTTGTTAGATACCTACCTAGATGGATGGATCTATTTTATTGAAGAAAATTGTGTATGTGAACGTGACAATTAGGGTGTCAAAAAAATTTTTTTTCGGAAAACGGAAAGGTAAATTTTTTTAACTTTACGGAAAACGGAAAGGTAAAAAAAATTATTGGCCGGAAAACGGAAAGGTAAAAAAATTTCACTCAGCGGAAAACGGAAAGGTAAAAAAAATTCAGCTGCCAGAAAACGGAAAACGGAAAGGTAAAAAATTTTCAGCTGCCGGAAAATGGAAAACGGAAAGGTAAAAAATTTTCCTGCGGAAAAGCGGAAACGGAAACGGAAATTTGACACCCTAGTGACAATAGAATGAATTATGCAATTTTGAATGTGTATTTGCTACTCTACTGCGCATAAATCGAGGAAAGACAATTTTTTAAGGGTTTTTTTTCACGAAATACCCACCTACCGTAAATCCTCGAAATATCCCCGTTGAATTGACCCCTCCCCCCTTGAATTAACGCTCTCGAAATACCCCCGACTGGAATGAAGTACATCATGTGTGCAATGTGCATGATGTATAAATTGGGGGCAATTTGCATCGCTGCTACACATAGACTAGTTTTTGCGATGTACGTTCATACGTCCAAATGTATCCTTGTTGGTAGCATTTGTTACCGGGAAAGCTATGGCATGGGCTAGGGGGGGGGGATTTCCGCAAGTGGTAAAGTAAAAGGGAAAAATTTACTCTTCTCCCTTTCCAGGGTTGGTAAAATCTCAGGAAAATGAATAAAAATAAAATGGAAAATTGAAGAAAAAAATAAAGTACAACAAAATGGAAAATTAATAAAATTTAAATTTAAATTTTAGTAAAATTTTATCAATGCTTTGGCTCCTTATGTAATATAATTGAGGCGGATTGAACATGACTGCACTGCTGCTGGTTGGAATGCTGATCAGACTCAGGATCAACTCCATCAGTTTAGTTCAAATGGTTTGTAAGCCAGGGATCTCGAATGGGGGGTAACCCGCCCCCCCTCTCCAAATCACCTGGAAGCCACTCAGCTATCCATCTTTCCCAGAGGCAAATGTTTTGGTTATGAAAAACTCAAAACACAGAAAGTGTTTTTTTGGAGAACTTACCCATTGTTGTGTGTAGCTGCGATGCAAACTGCGACCAATACCGTATTTACGCGAAATACCCCCCCCCCGTCGAAATACCCCCTGTCTCGAAATACCCCCCCCCCCTCAAAATGACCACTATGGATTTATTAGCCACCCCTCGAAACACCCCCCCCCCCCAAATCGAGTGTATGGAGAACGTACATGCCAAAACTGCGGTTTGTGATTCTGGCAGTGCAAAACACACATTAAAAACAATGAATTGTTATGTTAGAACAGTATTAAATACTTATATAAGTCAATAGACTCTTATATATAGCGGTTATTGTTGCATTTTTCTACATCTGCGTTACAGATGAAAATTTAGCACTGGAATTTCAAAAAATTTCTGGCGAAATAATAAGCCCCCCCCCCTCGAAATACCCCCCTCGTTTACCCCCCCCCCCCTCAAAATTCGCACTCTAAAACAATCACCCCCTGGGGGGTAATTTGAGGAAATACGGTATATACATCATGTACATTGCATACATGATGTACATAATTCCAGATGGGGGTATTTCGAGGGGGGGGGGGGGTTTTCCCCAGCTCAACAACACCTGGGGGTATTTCAAGGGGGTTAAATCAAGGGGGGTATTTTGAGGAAATATGGTAACTCACTGAAATTGATCACCAACGATGGAAAAAACACAGAAATTGAACACAGAAACTCATTGAGTTTCTGTGTTTTTGTTCTACAGAGAAACACGGAAACTCATAAATTTTGAAAAACTGAAAACACAAATGAGTTTTTTTTTGGAGAACACAGAAACACAGAAACACGGAAACACGGAAACACAGTAAAGTTTTTTGAGTTTTTGTTTTTTTTTGAAGTTGGCGGTGAACTTCAGTGAAGCGGTTGAATGCTCATTGGCCCTACACACACTAGTTTTCACCGTGACTGATGTGAAAACTGAAATGGCGACATGGCGACATCCAGCCTACTCATTTTGTATGCTTTATGTGTTTTAGTTTTCAAATTTTCAAAGTTTAACTATCATTTATTTAAACTCAAATTTAAATAAAATCAAATCATTCAACCGTGATTTTTAATTTGCATTTGAAAAAATTTCAGTTTTCACACGAAGTCACAGTGAAAACTAGTGTGTGTAGGCACATTAATTCAGTTAAACTAAACAAGATAAGATAAGCATGTATAGTTTGTAAATATGTACATAATGTATTCATATTTTATGATGGTACAAAAAAGAAATTCAAGATGGCATGCACATCTCATGGTGGATTTGACAATTTAAGTTTCGACATTTAAGTATACCTTATTACCTCGAATTAACCCCCCTTGAATTAACCCCCCTCAAAATGGACTGGTGAAATAATAAGCCCCCCCTCTCTAAAAAGCCCCCTCTGGGATGATGTACATCATATCCAATGTACATGATGTATTTATTATACTGCTAATTTGCATCGTAGCTACACATAGACTGTACTAGGTTGTGTAGCTATCTACATGTTGATTTCAAATGTATCCTGTTTGTACGCATTTATAACCTGTTTTCGGTACATAAATGCCTACTATTTTCTATGATCCTTACAAAAATTTTTGATGAAATAATAAACCCACATGGGGGTATTTCGAGGTAAATGGTAGTTGTAGTTCAAATCAATTCTGTAGTCTTCCATACAGTGCACATCCATTGAAGAATTTTGGAGTACTGCGTAAATTGTCATTTTGTTGCTGGTGTTGTGATGTTGATGTCCTCATTGTGGACATTTTTATGGACTTTTTTGACTTGAATGAATACACAAATGTTGTGTGGGGTTAAAACATGTGTAAAACCAATTTTTTACAAGAAAACCACTGTTTCCAGATCGAAATGCTGTAAATCGAAATTTTTGGGGTGAAAACTCGAATTTTTTGGAAAAAACTCGAGTTTTTACAAAAAAACACTGAAATAAAAACATAGAGTTACTCAAGTTTTTTTTCAAGAAAAAAACTCAAAACATTCAATTCAACAATTCATTTTTGAAAAACTCAAAACACAGAAAGTGTTTTTTGTTGGAGAACTTACCCATCGTTGGTGATCACTCACAATCACACACTCAACTGTCTTTTGGAATTTTTTTCTCATACACATTACTGCAATTTCTCATACACATTACCAGTGGTGTGGTGTTTTTATAGGTTTTAGGGCATTTTTAGTGTACGGTGTGTACTTCTACTGTGTGTAACATCACTGTCAATCATAGTTGTTAAAACGTATTTACTTTACTCGATAAATACGGATACTCGAGGACTGCGTAAATACGTTTACGTTTCCTCCCGGAAAAAATACCGGTACGCACTTACTCGCGTACTTTTTGAAAGTACGCGAGTACCGAAAACGTATTTACGCGGGACATAGAAAGTGACATTTTGACAGACAGAACGTGACAAAAATAGGATATTTTCGAAAGAAATAGTTAACGGGAGAACAAACACTTATTTGATGTATGCTAGAGTAAAGATTGACAAAATTTCTTATTTTTACGTTTTCTGTGAGAAAAAATACTCAAGTTTTACGTTTTCGCTGAAAAAAGTATTTTACTCACGGTTTACGCAGCGTAAAAGTATTTAAAAAAAACTTTACGTTTTCTGTACTCAGGGTTGAGTAAAAATAAAATACTTTACGTTTACGTTTACTTTGAAAAAAGTTCAGTACTTTTAACAACTCTGCTGTCAATGTATCGCCTTCTCTTACAATCTTATTTAAGCACTATAATATGCTGAACTTCACTTGAAGTCACGAATGTTCGACTAAATGATATAGGTATACGTAATAAGTCAACATAAAAATTGATATTTTTGAAAGAAATACATGCTATTAATGCTATCCCATCACTCCAAAGTCATAATATGACCACAATAGACATAACAATACACTGTTTGACACTTAGCCGACTTGGACGATTTAAAAAATCAGATTTTAATTATAAAAAAAATTAATTCAAGGCGATACAAAATTGATTCTTTTCCAACCCTAGTCAGTAGTAAAATCAAGTGACAGGTAAACCTATTTATAAACCATTTATTATAACGCAAATGTCAACCTACAACTTTTCTTGTCACTTGTCCACTTGCGGAATTGACTCCAGAAACCCCCGACGTTTGTCGGGTACTGAAAATCGGAATGAAGATCGTGTTTCGGGATCCAGTTTGAATTCTAGTTAAGCTATTTCGCTTATCCGTGCAAATGATATATCCCCATCCCCACTGGAGGATGAATGGGCGTGCCGTGCGCTGCGTAACGATGGCAAAATTGTTTTTGAATTTTCCATTTTTAGGTTGAGTTTTAGAAGTTTTGTTTCACCACTAGCAAAGCACCCAAAGACCGATTGTTTTGAAACATATGTATTAAAATTAGAATATTAGATTTTTTTCTCAAAATATCAGTTATTTACATGAATATATTGTAGCGGCAACCTTCAATACGTATACTCAGAGACCGCACAGTAATTGTCCGACATTTCTTATGTCTTCGTCGATAACGCGCCAGTGGGATATTTTCCTTATGCACCCGCATTCACAAAAAATATTAGAAACTGGCGGGATTCTCTCCGACCTTCGGACTGTATTCGCACTATTCTACACTTCTTTTAAATAATAGTTTGTAGATTTCAAATACGTACCTAGCAAATTATCGATGCACAACAGCATTAAAAATCATTGTCGCTATCGTCGCGGATATCGCATTGCGTGGCAAAATTTTTTGGATGAAATGTAAACAACAAACAATTTTTTGTTGATAAAATGTTGCTTATCCAAAAAATTTTTTGTAGATGGTTCGTTTGTCCATTTGTTTACTAAAACTGGCCAATCTGTCCCTTGAACATTCATTCCCGCACATTGGCCATATGCCATTTAGATATAGCAAGGCCAATTTTGACCAGCTTCTAGCATGATTTAAAGTGGAGAAAGGAAACAATGAATTGCAATTGTGATTAGGTAGGTGCTTTCTGAAACTATTCCAAAAATGAAATGCCGCAAAATATAAACACGGATCATTGGCAAGGCAAAACATCTTAATTTTTCACGTTAGAGACACATAGATTTCACGTTTATGTCCGAAAATAGACATAACGCAATTGCATCGAATGCACGTAGGTGAAGTGCATGTAAATTGCTTATATACTCTACAAACTATTATTGTTACTGATACAAAGCGGTGGAGTCGCTGTACAAGTGAAGTGGTGATTGTTACTTCCTGGAACGTTTTTTATTCATGATGACGTCATTATGGTGTGTTTGCTTTAGATAAATGCTTAGCATGTGGTCCACTGAATATAGGAAAAAATTCTAAATTGAATGCAATGAAAAAAGTAAATGAAGGCTCACAAGTTGTCACTGTGCACATCTGACAAAAGTTTATATTGCCACATTTTAATTTCATGCGGAAAGTTAAAAATTGAAAAGTGTCAAAAAAGATTAAAAATTCTAAAACTATTTATTTTTTAAATCAAAATTTGCGAATTCATTTTTAATAAAAAACACTTAAAATTTAAACATTTGCCGTTGCGTTTGCCATCGTCAGGGCTGCGCTGCGCCATTTCAATTTGCAATGTAGTGAATTTGTGGGAAATCTAGGCTAGGTATGTGCCATATAGAAACAATCCTGGAATAGAAACAATCGTTCCTGATTTAGTTTGGTTCCTGCTTTAGTTTGGTTCCTGCTTTAATTAGTTTATACATTAGTTTACTTCCCGCTTTTACAATTTTATGTGGCATTTTTTACACAATTTTTTTCAACTAGACACACCGATCACCGAACTCAGCATTCGGACGATGATGTATCGTATCTTAGACAGGTCATAAATAGGGTGTCAACAAATTTTTCTTACGGAAAAAGGAAACGGAAACGGAATTTTTTTTGCACTTGCCGGAAAACGGAAACGGAAACGGAAAAATATTTGCACTTGCCGGAAAACGGAACGGAAAACGGAAAAATTGCCAGCGGAAAGCGGAAACTGAAAACGGAAAACGGAAATTTGACACCCTAGTCATAAAGTACCGTATTGCCTGAATATTTCCTCCCCTCGAATAATTCCCTCTCGAATCTCATGTGTAACCTAACGTGTATCACGCGTGCAAAGTGTAACGAGTACGGATACAAATATACCTGCCATCTCCACCGTTCAGAGACAAAACTATATTCCCCGGCAATAAAAACTTCAATATTTAGCAGCTCAATCAAAATGTAAATAATCGCAATTTTCATCGCAATAATGTCTTTACGCGACCTGGTCTACCTACTAGCGACCGTGGCCGGGGGCGGGGCCGAGCCGTCCCAGCAAAATGTGGCACAGGTTCAATTCTATTGCAACATTGGGCCGTAATTGTTATTCGGGTTCAAACGGGATTAGGGTTTCGGGATCGGAATCGGGATTTTCGACATTCAAAAAGTCATTTTTTAGAACTTTTTTTTATATTTTCCACTAATTTTCAGAATCGGGATCGTGATTGGGCGTTGAAAATTTTCAGGACTGGGATCGGGATTCGGTTTTTGATGTTGTGGGATCGGGATTGAGATCGAGGTTTCAAGATCGGGATCGGGATTTGTTTTTTGATGTTTTGGGATTGGGATTGAGGTTTCGGGATCGGATCGGGGACTGCCAAATATGCAAAGTGTCAAAAGCTATGTAAAATGCATTGTAAAATGTCGTATGTAAGTCAATGTGCACAACTAGTGATGGAAAAAGCGCCATGACTTTGGAGCCAAGCGCCAAATGCGCCATGGCACTTTTCCATCACTATGCACAACAGTCTGTAAATTGCCCTGCAAATTGGCAAACGAAGTTTTCAAGACAATTTTCCATGCCATTGTAGATTGTACATGACTTTTTGACACTATACATGACATTTGACATTTGACACTGAATTTCACGGGCTGTGTTCGAGGAGGGCTGGCGCGGTGGCGCAGGTGTTCGAGTTGGTCAAAGTGCTGTCGTCGAGCGTGGCGCCGGGCGACGCAGTCCACAGCGACGGCGTCGTGCCCACCAAGAAGCCCGGCGATTCGGTGCTCAGCGCCGGCCAGCAGCAGGAACGCCATTTACAGAGCCCCATGTTTCTCTCCAGCCAGCCCCATTTTTAGCTTGTGTTTGCTCTAGCAATGGTCGTGGTTTCTTCAAAATTCTTTTAAAATTTGACCATTGAAACCGTTAAAAAACACCTCAGCCAAAAATAACCGTTAACACTACACTAGGTAAATTTTGCAACCGAAACAATGAAAAACACCACCATTGGTGGTGGTTTTCATTGTTTTTGAGGTATTTTAATTGTGAAAGTTTCCATTTGTCCACGCTGGAACCATGGAATCATAGTCAAACAGAACATTTGGCGGAGGGTATATTTTTCGGTTGCATTAAATCGGGCTGTCCGGAAAAGAACGTGTGGGCTCATTAAATCGGCCGCAGGCTGTGCATTCGGAGCACATACTGATTTCCCTGTGCATATTGGCCGTGCTGTGCATGCTCATTGGTTAGTTTCCAAAAGTGATATTTTTTTAGTTTTCTGATCATAATGCCACTATTTACAGCAGAAAATACCTTGATAATGTGGGTGGATGCCCCATGAAGCGTCCATTTCATTAATCCTATCCTTGAATGACCGCCCGCATCCTCTTTTCAGTAAATACCCCACCCCTAATCAAAGTGTACACTTGCATGATGCAAAAAGTGTCATGTTGACGATTTTTGCAGTGGCGTCAAGTTTTTTTTGTGTACGTTTAATTCACTTGGTTGGTGCACACACTCTCAACCTGTCAGTTGGAAAAAGTTTAGGGTTTAGTGATTTCACCTAAAAAGTGTTCCCAAACGATTATCCTTTACCACTTGAACACAAGCCACATATCAGTCACATATGTGAGAGTAGTGATGGAAAAGCGCCAGAACAAAGCGTCAAGCGCCAAATGCCACATGAATGCCACTATGGCGCGGCACAGTTGAGCGGCGTGAAAATTCAAACGCTAGTGCTCGGCCATCACGAGCCAGGGATAAGATCACGAGTGCACATTGAACAGCCGACGCAGTGCTGACGGTGTGCGTGTGCTGCTACGACCAGGCGCGCAGAGACAACTTCACGCTGGCGCCCTCCCCCGACGGCAGCTCCGCCAGCAGCACCGAGCGACTCCTGGTCACTGGCGCAAAGTGCTGCTCGCATGGCAAAGTGCCAAGTGCGCGCTCAAGTGATGCCTTATTGGCACACTAACTAAATATGACCAGTATGCATATTTTATTCTCACCATTTATAAGCATACTTGACACTTGATTTAGTATTGAATGCATGGGCAAGCTAACTCTGCCAACTAACTTTTCATGCGAGTGGAAAAAGAACTATGACAAAATGATGTCATTTCGTGACATTTTCAGAATTCATTGTTTATACAGAAAAAAACGGGTGTCAAACGTGTCTTTATGCAAACCCAACATTGTTGCAGACACTAACAGGCCAGCCCTGGGGGCAGTCCCAAGCCCTGTAAAGTGTAAAGTAAAGTGTCAAATGTAAAGTCAAATGCAAAGTAATCTGTCAATCAAAACAAAAAAGAAAAGATTTTATTACTGAACTTTGCATGACAATTGACACTTTACTCTACACTTTACAGGGCTTGGGACTGCCACCAGTCACACATAATTGCTTAACTTGTTTTTGCACTGTTTGAACAAATAAATCAAAACTTTTTCCAAAATTTTAAGTTCCCAGAAACATTCAGTTCACATAGCATCTTATCATTCAACTGATCATTATCAGCATGACTTCCCCTGCCAACTCAACTGCCCACTTGGCACTTTTCCAACATTGGTGCACTTTGCGAATGGCCCCCAGATCCACTCAGCCATCCAGCGAGTGGTGGCTAAGCAGAGTCTGTTCCCAGCCACCGCAGTGGTCGTAGCGGGCGGCGCCAGCAGATTGTGCAGTCCCAGTACTGGGGAGAAAAGTGGCGCAGCCGGCAGTGCCGCTGCCAGTTTGAAGGAGGACAGGGAAAATGTGTGTGGGGTAGGGGGTCGCTTTTTAGGGGGTTTTGGTGGGGTTTACCTAGAATTAATCCTCACGTTGGTGAAATTGAACCTTAAATAATTTACCTCAAGTTTCCTGCTTGTTTCTCATTGTTCATGTTTCTGCCAATTTGTGTGATGTGGGACGACCACACACTGTATTGCATTGAATATTATATATTATATTTACATATTTTCTTACTATGCGCTGTATTTCATTTGCTTACCTATATACTCTCACAACTAACACAGAAAAAGAGTGTGCATGATTTATCATGAACAGACTTCATCCACATTTTTTTTATTGCGCTACAGGCTTCACAGCGCTAAAACTGATAAGTATTTATTCGTGTCCCCAGGCCCCAGCAAAGTACTCATTATAAAAAATTAATTTTATGATACCCTGTGTACTTGTTCGGTATTACCGTATTACCTCGAAATACCCCCAGGGGGGTTTATTTTTCCGCCAGCAAATTTTTAGGGAGGGTTAATTCGAGGGGGGCTTATTCGAGGGGGTCTATTATTTCGCCAGAATTTTTCTGAAATTCCACATACTCAGACGTAGTGAAATCAAACATTTACATAGATATATGTGTTTATAGACTTAAAAATATAACTGTATATACGCATAAACCCTGACGAAACGTCACTCAGTCATTGGTTTCAAGGTGTGTTCTGCATCATACAGATCGAAAACCGAGGTATTTGTCATGTGCATTCTCTTTACACTCAATTTTAGGGGGGTATTTCGAGGGGGGTTTATTATTTCTTCAGCAAAATTTTAGGGGGGTATTTCGAGGGGTGTTTATTATTTCTTCAGCAAAATTTTAGGGGGGGGGGGTATTTCGAGGGGGGTTAATTCAAGGGGGGTTAATTCGAGGTAATACGGTATACGGTAGATCACGTTTAGCGTTCCAAGAAGATTTATTCTCTAGAAGATTTATATTTAAGAAATCTCAGAAAATATAATTAAATGGCAATTAAATTATATTTATATTTTTCTGAGATTTTTCAGAGAGATTAAATTTTTTTATATTTCTGTGTGAGAAAATATAAAAAAATCTCTCTGAAGTCACCTTTTTGAGAAATTTTGCCCCAATTTTAATACTTTTTGCCCATTTTCACCTTCAGATCTACTACAATCCATGCTTTTTTCCCCTTATTTTTGGCTATAAATGTGCTTATTTATATACCATGTTTGGCTATTTTATTCCCCTTTATGTCTTGAAAAAGCTTACAAAAAAGCATATGTGATTCAGCATATATATCTCAGAGATTTAATTATATTTTCCAAATGACATGAGAGATTTAATGAAATTTTATTTTGAGAGATATTTTTTGAGATTATATTTAATTATATTTTCTCAAAATCGGCCATTCTCCGCATTTTTATACTTCCAGCTGCTGTTAGGTGGGTGTTTACGTTTCAGAACATTGACACTTGTCAGTCAGATAAAAAAAAACGACAGAAAATGGCATTTTTGACATAGACAGTGTCAATTTGTGTAATTTACAGTCGTCATGCCGCCAGGCGAAAACAGCCAGGTTGAGAAGGCATAAATATAACATGAGCAGAAGCCTTTGTGATGTGGGTAATACTTTCACTGTCATCTAAATAAAATACGTATTACCTCGAAATACCCCCAGGGGGTTTATTATTTCGCCAGCAAAATTTGAGGGGGGGGGGGGGTAATTCGAGGGGGGGTCTATTATTTCGCCAGAAATTTTCGGAGATTACCCATACTCAGACGTAGAAAAATCAAACAATTACATAGATGTATGTGTGTTTATAGGCATACATCACTGTATATACACATAAACCCTCCCCTAACGTCACTCAATCATCAGTTTTAACGTGTGTTCTGCATTGTACAGATGACAAACTGCGGTATTTGTCATGTACGTTCTCTTTACACTCAATTGTAGGGGGGGGGGGGTATTTCGAGGGGGGGGGGGGTAATTCAATGGGAGGTTGATTCGAGGTAATACGGTAGTGAAGAAAAATGCCATCACCGTGGCGCCATTAGGAGAAATTACCGTATTTCTTCCAATACAAGGGTTTACTTTTCGGGGCCATGGAATACAGAGAAAGGGGCGTCTCCAATAGATGGGTCATAAACTGCTGGAATTGTGCCAAATGATATATGGAAAGTGGTACGAGAGATATGGCGAGGTTTAAACCACAGCGGACGCTGATTGATGCATTGATTTGTTGCCACAGTTGAATGATATTTTAGAATAGTTGTTTGTGGCAGAACTTGACAAAATTGCAATTTTCTTTTAGACAAAATATGGTAATTCGGATCATTCATTCAGTCCTGTAGCTGTGGGGCAGTCATCATGACCAGGGTTGGTTTTATAAAAATCATTTGTATACAAATTGTATAAAAATTGTATAAAAATGTATATTATTTTTATTTTATTCTTGTTTCATTTTATTTTATTTTATTTTATTCCAAAATACCGTATTTACTCGAAACATTCCCCCGGGGAATTATTTTTTCGTCAGACATTTTTGAGGGGGGAACTATTCAAGGGGGGGAATTATTCAAGTGGGGGAATTATTATCTCCTCAAAATTTTCAAGTATGTTTCCGTCACACAACATACACATGTACGTCCAATTTCCATTTGTAGTGCACATTCCTTTGCATCCTTACACACCGAATGTGCTGCATTTTTATTCAATGAATCAAACGAGGCACTGCTATTTTGCTTGGTTTGATTTCATCGATTGTATTTTTGTATTATAAATGTGCATTACTTATTCTCCATCATTGTGGGGGGGATTATTCAAGTGCGGGAATTATTTTTTCCTCACTCGGCTAGCAGGGGGGAATTATTTGAGGGGGGGAATTATTCAAGTGGGAGAATTATTCGAGTAAATACGGTAATAATAAAATAATAAAATGGACCATTTTACAAAAATTTTACAAAAATTTTACAGAAATTTTACAAAAAATCTGAATCTTGCATGCAAGGTCAGAAAAATGTGATAATTAGACCTAAACATGAAAAACGTGTGACAAATTTTTCCATTACTTTGCAAAAGTTGCATGCCATAGGTATTGTTAGCTAGTTGCAAGTGTTAAGTTACAATTATCGATAAGAATGGTTTGCATTTTCAGTAGAAGGATTACTGGAGTGTGCTGGGTGCATTTGTAAAACATCATGCAAAGTGTTAATTGTCATGACAAATGTCATGCAGAGTGTAAATTGTGTATCTGAATCTTATGTTTTGGTATCCAAACCTTATATTTTGGTATCCAAATCTTATGTTGTTGTTCACATAAGATTTGGTTACAAAACAACAAGATTTGGATACAAAACATAAGATTTGGATACAAAAGATAAGATTTGGATACAATTTGCTTTACAGTTTCCACTTTTATTTATATTTGTCATGACAATTGACACTTTACTTAAAATTTTCATGAAAATTGACACTTTCCATTCCATTTCATATGACATTTTGACACTTTACATGGCTTGGGACTGCCCCAGCTCCGCGAATGAACAGGTTGAACTGTAAACAACAGAAAAAATTTTTTACAAAAAATATGAATTTTTATACAATTTTTACAAAAATATGAATTTGTATACAATTTTACAAAAATTCGAATTTTTATACAATTTTTATTTTTATTTTGAAATTTTCCATTTTAGTTTTTTTAATTTTATTCTTGAATTTTCCATTTTATTTTTATTTTATTTTTATTCTTTTCTGAGATTTTGCCAACCCTGATCATGACATCTACATAAATGGGGCGTAAAATGACATCTAAATTGCCGCACAAGTTTTTCAAGCGGAAATGTAAATATGGCTGAAAAAATGCGGAAGAGAACTTCTTTGCAGGTATTTTAGAAGGGCCTGGATCCTGGTTCTGTATTCTCCTCAAGATTGCCATAAATCCAATATCGTATGGCGTAATTCCACGCTTAGGTACATATTTAGGTATTCATGCCAAAGCATTTGACTCGCTTTCAATACAAAAGCCCCCAGTAAACACAAATGACCGCATTCATTTTTAATTTAGCACCCATTGAAAGTTTTCGGCGGCCAAAAATATGTTTTTGTTTGCGCACTTGCGCACTTTCAACTATTGGCCCTACACACTAGTTTTCACCGTGACTGATGTGAAAACTGAAATGGCCACATGGCCACATCCAGCCTACTCATTTTGTATGCTTTATGTGTTTTCAAATTTTCAAAGTTTAACTATCATTTATTTAAACTCAAATTTAAATAAAATCAAATCATTCAACCGTGATTTTTAATTTGCATTTGAAAAAATTTCAGTTTTCACACGAAGTCACGGTGAAAACTAGTGTGTGTAGGCACATTATGATACTCGTTTCCGATGGCAACACTTTGAAGACATTGACTTTTATGCTTTTGGTATATTGAAACTACCGTATTTCTTCTCGTTTCTAGTAGAGCAGAACTTCTATTAAGAGGAATACGGTAAATGCCTTTGCATGCTCACCTCACTCTATAAACTGATTCTTCCTGGGAAATGGACACAAAGCAACTGTGATATTTGAAGATTTCTTCAGAATTACTTGTTTGTGTACAATTTGCCCAATCAATTACGAAGATAAAAAATTACTTTATTTTATTTTTTAAACAGTTTTCTTAATTTTCAGTTTCCGGAGGGAACCAGTTTACAGAGTGACCTTGCGCAGGACAGTAAGATAACTTCTGTATTTTCGCGACATACTCCCAGGAGTTTTATTTAGCAAAATTTTACATCGGAATCGGATCATCTTCCATCTCTACGTTTTTCATTCAAATTTGAAAGTAACATCCCACCCATAACAAATTTTTGGCGACAAATTGAGTTTTGAACATGATTTTTTGACAAAAAAAAACTCGATAAAAAAAAATAAACACATAAACAATCAATTTTTATTTTAACCTTTTCAATTTAAGTTTCATCTTTTATTTGTCGCTCTGCTGTAACTGCACCTTTAACGCAAGTAGCGCGCTACCGAGCAGAAAACACGGGTGCCGCATACATTGGACAGGGCAAATCACGTAAAGTTGCCTGCGACAAATTAGGTTTATTCTTCTAAGCGAAGCAGCTGATTTCCAGTCCGCCCCCACTTTACAACTCATATGTATTTACATACATACAGTGTCATCAGTGGGATTTGTCGGGCGCGAGCTAATTCCACAAATTGATGAGTGACAAGTACTGTGCTGGCTGGGACAGTTCCGCAAGGGCGCGAATAAAGCGGCAACCTACAAGAGACAAGTCAATTTTCATAAGGCACGTCAATTTACAAGAAATTTGGCAAGAGACAAGTCAATTTTCAAGGGACAAGTCAATTTGCAAGAGGCAGGTGAAATTGTGAATTCACATAAGACTTTCTAAGAGACAAGTGATTTTATAAAATGCAATGTTCAAGAAATAAAAGTACATTCAGAAGAGACAAGATACTTGTCTGTTCACTTGTCTCTTCCAAGTTGTTTCTTAGCTTATCCACTTGCAGAACTGGCATCTGATAGTGGTAGGTTGATGATAGATCAATTGAGGAGTAAACCCATAAATGACAACTATATACATTTATTTTGAAATTAACTTCTCACACTGGGGCCAGTTTTGCAACTGGCAAAGCACTTTACTCTTCACTTTACCTCTAACTGTCTGTTTATCACTTTTCTTTATTTATTTTCACTTTCCTCTTTAATATTTACTTTACTCTTTAATTTTAACTTTACTCTTCACTTTACTCTATAGTTTACTCTTTACTTTGCCACTTGCGGAACTCACCCCAGATTGATTTTGCACTTCTGTTTTAGTTGAGGGTTGAGTTGTTTTTGTGTGTTAGTACTTCATAATGTTCTCCCACAGCTATATTCAATCACATATTTAGATGGTTTGAATCACAAAACATCACAAATCCCAACACTTCACATACCAGTTATAACTTTATAGTTGCTTCATGTCACTTTCCAAGAACACTTCGACAGCTTTAGTATAATCTGATCCATGGTGATGGTGGGTGAATCAGGTAGTATTTATCATGTAGAATCTCATGACGCATGTGCAAGTGTCTAAGTAAGCAGTGTCTTCATTGTATTTTTACTAGTGACAGATTGGTGGATTATTCTACTTCATTGGTGTTTTTGCTCATGTCACTCAAACAGCAGGTTTTTGAGGGAATTATATTGGAATACATGAAACTGATATGACACTTAAGTGATATGCAAAGTGGCAAAAATTGGACTCCACTGGCTAACAACTTGTCTGTGGTTTTCTGCCAACTCGCTGACATGATCTAATATGCAGCAACGACATGTTCTAATATGTAGCAGCATTTCTATTAAATTTCACTGACAACTCCAGCAGCAGCATGCACAATAAACTGCCAGCTCACTGACATATGCTGACAACTCGCTGCCAACTGTAAACAACCGCTTGTCAGCTTGTTGTCATCTAGCTGGTATCGAGTTGTCAGTAAGCAGTTAAAGTCGGCAGACGTATCGCCCTAGAAACATTTGCGTCAGTCTCTCCAGTGGAGAGTGCATGACGGCATTAGGTATTGTGACGCAATATTTTAACCATTGGAATAGATCAGGTCACGTATGAAAACTTGGCCCCTATCCCAGTTACCAGTTGCGTATTATACAAATGAGAGTGAAAACTCAAAGTTAGATAAAAATCGTTAAAATTTGCTTCACTTTGCCAATTTCCACCTTCATAATCGTTTTTTCTGTTTATATACATGGTTATATAGCTATTGTGAGCCTATTTTATTCATATTAATAGCAGATTTCGAAATTTTGGCCGGCTGCCAAGTTCTCTTCTGTTGGAATGGAGCCAACGAATGAAAAATAAAATAAAAACAAAAACGGTAGTTTGACCGGTAAAACGATAGTTTGAACGGTCAAATTCTTTACAAGCAACGTTGAAAATGTAGATAACTAGGGCGCGGCACGCACGGACGCAGCGAAACGTCCATTTTTTTAAATATGATTTTCTTTTTTCAATTTCTAGCGTCCGCATGGGACACAAGTTTCGTTGTTCGCTCTACTCGCGAGCGAATTCTAACTCTCCGATTTTGTAGGGTGAAATGTCCGCCGACTTTACTGTGTTATTCTGTGGTGTTATCATTTTTGACAGCATCAGCTCAGCACGACCTGCTCCACTGATGTCACTGCAGACATTCTTAGCTGTTGTGACACTCAAATGCGACAGGCACCAAAGCATGAGACCCCTTGAATAGATCTCTTTCTGTGGGCATTGAAAAGGCATTGTCAAACACTAGGAAATTGTATTGTTAGCTGTGGCTAAACTTTGGCTCTGAATAGTGATCAGAAAATCGCCTTTTATTGTTCAGCTAGCTTCATGGCTTTACTTACATCACTAATCAGTAAGCCGGAACCAAAAAACTTCAGCACCCGGTCATTTTACCATAAATTGTTTTGGACCAGAGCCTTATTAAATCATATTGTACCAACAATTTGGAACTTGTAAGAAAATAACCCTTGCATAGGTAGAGGTGAGGTAGGTAGGTGCACTTTATTTAACAAAACCTGAATACTTAATCAAAAAGAAGCTAAATCCGGGTTTTTGCAAGCATCAAACCTAGTACCCGAAAGCGGAATCGATTCGGTTCGCTTCTATTCCGACCGACCCGGTTCCGGTTCCGGTACCGTATTCAGTTTCGGTGCGCTCGCGGGGAGCGGTGCGGCGGCGGCCACTGCTCTGTCCATTTCCTTCCTTTCAGACGCAGTGATTTTCTCAGCCATGCCACGGCCAATGTCACGTCCGATTAATCTGATAGCGCATGGGCTCGAATTCAATTTGAGCGTAAGGCGCGCCACACGCTCAATTTGCGCCGTCGAATGTCAAGAGGTAGCGATGGAAAAGCGCCATGATGCTGGCGCCTGGATCTAGCGCCAATGGAAAGAGCGCCATGGCGCTATTTTTGCGTGGCACCACGAACAACACGCTTGGCGCTGGTGTTAGGGCCAATGCAGAAAGCGTCCTGCCTTTTCTGAAGTTTGGCGCTTGGGTTCGGAAAAGCCCCATATTTGTCTGACCCCATGCTGGCGACTTTCCATCACTAGGTAGTCATGCCCCTTACTTGCGCCTTATTTACGTTCCAAAGGAATATGGCCCCTGAGGCGGCACTAGGGTTCGAACGAGACCGGGTTTTCGAGACCGAAACTGAGACTAGGAGTCTAGACAGACACCGACACCGAGAATGGTACATACCAATATCTAGATATGGAGAATAACATTAGCATTTTTCAAGACCAAGACTGAGACTGACTTTAGTAATTTTTGAGACCTAGACCGAGACCGAGACTGACCTTAGAAATTTAATAAACGAAGACCGATGCTGAAATTTTGTCCATGGCAACCGAAACCGAAACTGACATTTTTATCTATCGATACCGAGGCCGAGAAAGAAACTGCCGTCTCGTTTGAACCCTAGACGGAACTGCATCATTTTACGCGCGGCAAGTTGAAATCAAGTCGAATGACCCCCGCTGCGCTAAGTGGATTTTTTTTGGAGGGGGGGGGGGATATATTGAACAGTGGTCCAGCGGAATATTTTGCGCCACCGTGTAATTGTGGGTTTTTTCAGTGAGGCTGCTATGGGTGGAAATAGAGTGAAACGCCCGGATAAGTGCGTAAGTCGTAGTTATGTAATTTTCGTGGCTATATTTAGAGATCTCTGCATTTTAAGCATTTGAAACACTGGGGGGGGGGGGGGTGACGATGGCAAAATTTTCGAAAATTCAAAAACTTCAAGAAAAAGTTTTCGAACTTTTATATTATATTATATAACTAGAAAAAAACAACAATTTTTGTGGAAAACATTTTTGGTAGACTTTTTGTGGAAAACATGGAAAAAATTTTATGCGTATTTTTGGCTGTAAATTCATATAAAATTCAGAAAGAGCATTCAAAACATCAATTTCACATGGACCTGCTTGTAGCGGCAGAAGAACAATTGTGCAGATGCAAGGATGTACCTATTCAAAATCCAGAAGAAAAATTCGAAAGTGCAATAATTCAGTGCAAAATATCCGAAAAGTATCCCAAAAAATGATTCCTAAACAACTCAAACATTCGAAAACTACCGTAAATGCTCCAATAAGGCGACTGTCGGTTTATTGTTTTCAGCACATTTTTGGGGGTCGCATTATTGGAGGGGTTGCTTTATTGGAGAGAGTCGCATTGTATTTTTGACACCTCAACAACTCGACTGTTCATTGAACTCGTATAAGCATGGCATCGTAAAGCAATACTCACCACAAAGCTTCAAAATTTGCTCAATTTGCCGAATTAGCAGCGTCCGAAGATTGTGACATCATTTTCTTACGTCCGTTTTTTGTTTGTTTTTTCTTTGGGGGTCGCAGTATTGGAGGGGGTCGCATTATTGGAGAGGGTCGCTCGCTTTATATTTACTTACTGCTGCCAAAGGGGGTCGTACTATTGGAGAGGTCGAATTATCGGAGGGGGGTCGTCCTAATAGAGCATTTACGCTACATAAAAAATTCGCAAACTTTTTTTGGGAAAAATTCTAAATATGAACAGTTGTTTTAGAAAAAAACACTTAAAAATTTAAACACATTTTTCCATACGTTTGTCATCGTTTTGGGCTTTGCGCTCCATCGCTCGCAATTCAGGTCGCCATCATACTAAATATACTCCGGTCACTTTACACCCTGCACGCGTGGTTCCCGCTGGAAGCGTGCCAACAATGTTTTTACGCATTCGATCTTCATAAAAACTGAAAAAAAGTTATCTCTATATAACTCTATACGCTCACTTATTCCCAACAATGATTTGGTTCATCTTTTATACAATAATCGCATGCTTTCTCACCATTGGCACGCTTCCAACGTGTGACATAAATAAGTGCGAGGGCAGAGTATCATGTACACCGAGTATACCTACCTACATACTATTTTAGAATTGATTCACAATCTTGGGATTGGAAGAACTGGCAACGTTTTCTGACGAGATGGCAATCATTAATGCTGCGATTACAGCTTGGGCGTAAAATGGACGGGTGTAAAATTGATTTTTGGGCGTAGAATTTATGAGGGCGCACTGTTTCGCACATACGCCTGTTTCGCACAAACGCTCGTTTCGCACATGCATGAAACCCGTGTCGCACAAACGCCCGTTTTGCACAAAAATTATGCCTGTGCGAAACGGGCCTATGTGCGAAACAGGCATATGTGCGGTACATGCGTGTGTGCGGTACATGCGTGTGTGCGAAAGAGGCCTATGTGCGTGTCAACGACTGGCGTGTGTCCGGGCACCCCAACTTTAGCCCCCCCCCCCTTCCCCGCAGCACAATGAGTTCCAGGTGGTGCCGGCTGTCTGATTTTTCATTTGCAAGGAATTTTCCATGAATTTTGACACTTTGCATGACATTTGACATTTGACATGCTCAAAAGTCATGGAAAATGCCCTGCAAAATGGAAACTCAATTCTGCAAACAACGCGGCACTGGCGTTGGGAAACGAAAACCGAACTTCGGTACCCGAAAAAGTTTCAGGTTTAGTTTAGTTCAGTTCCTGTTTCCCAACCCTAGTGCCACATTGTTTGCAGAACAACGCGGCACTAGCGTTGGTAAAGCCAACCTGAATACCTGGTTTTTGTGTACCGGTATTCAGGGCGTCGTTACAAACGCTTGTGCCGCATTGTTCGGAACAATGCGGCACTAGGGTTGGGAGCTGGAACTGAACTTTGGTACCCAAAACAGTTTTGGGTTTAGTTTAGTTTACCAATGCTAGTGCATTCAGAACATGAAATGCGCACTAGAGTTGGTAAACTTAACTAAGCCCAAAACTGTTTCGGGTACCAAAGTTCGGTTCCAGTTTCCCAATGCTAGTGTCGCATTGTTTGCAGAACAACGCGGATCTAGCGCTGGTAAAGCTGACCCAAATACCTGGTTTTCATTACCAGTATTCATTCGGGTCCTCGTTACAAATGCTTGTGCTGCATTGTTCTGCAAACAATGTAGCACTAGGGTTGGGAGCCGGAACCGAACTTCGGTATGCGGAACAGTTTCGAGTTTAGTTTAGTTTACCAATGCTAGTGCATCCAGAACATGGAACGTGCACTAGCGTTGGTAAACTAAACTAACCGGAAACTGTTTTGGGTACCAAAGTTTGGTTCCTGTTTCGTAACCCTATTGTCGCATTGTTTGCAGAACAACGCGGCACTAGCGTTGGTAAAGCTGACTTGAATACCTGGTTTTCGTGTACGGGTACTCGGGTTGTTGTTACAAACGCTTGTGCTGCATTGTTCTGCAAACATTGTTCCGCACTTTGCATGACATTTTACAGGGTCAAAAGTCATGGAAGACGCCCGCAAAATGGCAACCATGTTGCCAGCATTTTCCATGACTTTTGAGACTGAAACCCTGTCACATTGCGTCATTCAATATGTTGCATTGTCTTCAGATTTTACAGCCAGCTTGCTGGGGGGGGGGGTAAAGTTGGGTTGCCCGGTCACACGCTCGACTCACATGCACAGACACCTATGTAGCTGTTTCGCACAGACGCCTGTGTCGCACATACGCCTGTTTCGCAAATACGCCTGTTCCGCACATAGGCCCGTTTCGCACAGGCATCATTTTTGTGTGACACGGGCATTTGCGCGACACGGGTTTCATGCGTGTGCGAAACGGGCGTTTGTGCGAAACAGGCCTCTGTGCGAAATAGGCCTGGCCCAGAATTTATTACAGGTGAATGGATAAAGATATGGTGTTGTAATTTCAGTCAAAGAAAGGGCACATGCAGATGTTGCTTGTGTCCAAAGCTCATCAGTTTATTTTCATATTGTACTCGAAGTTATGAATTTTGGCGCAAATTTTTGTAATTTTATGCCCTAATTTTACGCAACTTACAGAGCATAATTGAAAAAATTGTGCTAAAATTCATAACTTCCAGTACGATTAAAATAAACTAATGAGCTTTGGACACAAGAAACGTCTGCATCTAAGCTTTCTTTGACTGAAATAACAATGTCGTATCTCTATCCATTCATCTGTAATTAATTTTACGCCCAAAATCAATTTTACGCCCGGTCAATTTTAAGCCCGAGCTGTAATCGAAGCATTAATAAAAACGACGCCACTAAAAAACTTAATTAATTACCCCACAGTCCGCCATAGTCCGCGAATCCAATAAAAAATTATGCTTTACTTGAGTAGAAATTCCCCAAGGGATTATTCAAGCAGATATATTCCAGTGACTTTGGTACACCTTGTATGCGTCGTTAATGCTGGATGTGTGCCAATGATTTAATGCATGAGATTCAAAAAATCATTGCTGTTTTGACTTTTACGTTAATGTATTCACAGCAAATATTTTTGTCATATTTTCATAAAAATAGCATGCTCTAGTTATCATTGGCACGTTTCCAATACACGACGTAAATAACTGCAGGGTGTCATGTCAGTGGAGTAGGTACCTAGGTATATGCTTTTTGCAACATTATATTTTGTATCGATTGCTCAATAAATTTATATGCTTCTACTGTTTTAAGCAATAAATATTGTAGTAGTATTAAGTATACTCGGCGGACAGCACATCTAGTATGAAAACCTACCATAATTAAATGAATAAAATCTTGTGATAAAATTAATAATGAATTATTCCATAGTAAAAACAAAATATTATGATGAAAATCTGTATAATTGTTGGTTCATTATTCAGATGGGTTATGGTAGGTTTTCATACTAAGTGTGATGTCCGCCGAGTATAGTTTTGTGTTAGTCTGGCAAAGAAAATAGTATGCAAACTTTCTATGGCCACAACAAGGGCGTCAAAAAAATTTTTTTACGGAAAACGGAAACGGATAAATTTGTGCACTTACCGGAAAACAGAAACGGGAAAAAAATTTCAGCGGCCGGAAAATAGAGAACAAGGCCGGAAAAACGGAAAGGGAAAAATGAAATTTCCACGGAAATGGTAAAAATTGCTGAAATTTTGATGGAAAATGGAAAAATTTTTTCACATAATTGAAAAACTGCATGCATGTTTACCAGTTTGGCTGAAACAGAAAACAAACAGTTGAGCCGGAAAAAGGGAATGTGGGGCGGAAATACAGAAAATTGAGCTGGAAAATGGAAAATAAGCTGGAAAAACGGAAACGGAAAAAATTATAGTGGCCGGAAAACGGAAAAAAATTCAGCGGCCGGAAAACAGAACGGAAAATGGGAAAAAAATTGCCTGCAGGAAACAGGAATTTGACACCCCAGCCACAACAAAGTATAAGTACCTACCTAGTTATTTGACTGTGCCTGAACTGTGCATGCAGCTGTGTAATATACTCTCTCTGCCACCGCATGCTATATATTTTTGGGAATGAAACACTTCAATATGATGTCATTGTAAATAAGAAAAAAATTGTTCCAAAAATGATTTCAGGCAGGAAGCACATGTAGATTGTGGTCGGCTCCACCTTTTTGTGACAGTGCATGCATAAGTATCTTGCTTGAACGCTACTGACTAAGACAAGACTAAGAGCCCAAGAGTTATCGAACAAGACGTTAAAACATAAGTAATTTTGGGCGCATGCTTTGTGCTCGCCGAGAATACCCGCAAATCAAATCATAAGTTTTATAAATAAAAAGGTCAAGAACTGTGACGATCTAAAGATACCTTTCTTTACATCATAAATATTTCAATAATCTTGTATACTCGGGTTACTTTACACCTTGCACGCGTGGTTCCGGCTGGAAGTGTGCCAACGATCGTTAACGCATGCTAGTTTCATAGAAATATGACAAAATTGATTGTTGCTATAATGTTATTCATAAACATATTCACATCGATGATTTTTATCATTTTTTTACGGAAATCGCATGATTTAACAATCATTGGCACGCTTCCAACACGAGACATAAATCAGTGCGAGGGCAGAGTATCATGTCCGCAGAGTATAATTGTTTCTAATTGCAATACACTAGCGGCCAGAATAGTAAAGACTCTCCACCATTGTCTCAGGTGTTTGTCTCAGGTAAAATTTGTTCAGGTGAGGTCCGACTGTGTTCACGTGCACGTCACTCCTCAACCGCTGAGCAAAAATAGTTGATATTTAAAAATAATGTAATTTTATGTCGGGGCTAACGTGAAAGTCGATGGCATCTTTCTATGATGCCCCTGACCCAAGATATGGTGGGTCTGAAAAAAAGTAAATTTTAACCCTGACCCCAGAAATAACAAAATTTGCATGTCAATAACTTGTTCGTTTGTCAACCGATTTTTGTCAATCAACTTTTAAAATGATCACAAATGATTGGAGAGTTCATTTTTGAGGTCAAATCGGTGATGTAGAATTGTGCATACCTATATCTATTTGGGCCGGCGGTTATTGATTTTGAAGTGCTATAACTTTTGATTGGTAAGAGATATCGATCTGATTTTTTTTGGTATTGTGTTTATCTCAATCAAGAGTATACGATAGCATGTTCAGAAATTTTTTTTATTTTTTTGCGTTGAAAAAATGGGTCAAATCGGCATACGATATTCATACATCACAAATCTGACATCAAAAATGGAATCTTCAGATTGACCCGATCATTGTAAGAGTTGAATTATCCAAATCAGCCCAGAAATGGCAAACACAGCAAAAAATGGATCTGTGAAGCGTGTGGAAGCGGGCTGGATGCGCGTGAAGCGGCGCGCTTCCACACGCTTCCACCAACATCACGAAAATCTCGGTGAAGTGTCTTCCACACGCTTCACCTATCGTCACCGCGCGCTTCACGCGCATCCAAAATGCGGAAGACACTTCACCGCACTAGCGCTTCCACACGCTTCTCCCATGCACACATTTGTGTGGGAGCGCCATATTAAGAGGCGTGAAGTGCCTTCACGCAGATTTTCGTGATGCGTGTGGAAGCGCCGGCATGCTTGGTGAAGCGTCGAGAAGTGTCTGGCGTGAAGACACTTCCCGACGCTTCACCGCGCATCCACACACCCATTTTTTGCTGTGAAAGTTATTAAGACTCGCTTCGCCTAAGAACCAAACATGCCTATTTTGTTCCTGTTACAAAAAAAGTTTTTGCGTTTTTTTCATGGATTTGGAATCTCCATAACTAGAAACTCAAAATTTCCTTCCATGCATATATCCGGAAATGTCATCTTCCTACTGAAAAAATTGATCAAAGTCAAAAGTCACCATTTGTCAGGCTGTTTTTTGGAAATTCATAACTTTTGTTTGACTTTATCTATCAATATAATATTTTGTATTTTTATTAAGAAAGTTGTGGAGATTAATTGGCCCATACAAACTAGTTTCATCAAATGTTTTTTTCTCAATGAAAATGATGGCTGAAATTTTGAAAATGGCATCAAATTTTCAGTTTGTAATTGAGAGCTTAGCTTTTTTTTGCAAAAACTGTGCCCAATTGCATAGTTTATTTTACAAAAATAAAATAGAAAAAGTAGGTCTGCCAATTTTTGCCACAGCAGTTTGAAACAGCCCAACACCCGTCTCACCACCACAGACAAGCCCACTCTGAAGACTCAGATGAAGTTGTATGAAAAAAGTTTTCATCATAAACTTAGGTTATTTTTACATGTTCTTTCATTTGTATATCTCCATTTTTTATTAAACATAATTTGGAAGGGTGCTTCCATACAAAAATTCACTTTTCACATAAAAAATTCTGAGCCCCATTTTTATGGTGCATTTAGAATCTTTGTACATAGAAACTAAGAATTTCTTTCCATACATATATCTGGAAATGCCATCTTCCTACAAAAAAAATTGATTGAAGTCAAAAATCATCTTTTTTCCAGACGTTTCTTTGGAAATTCAAAACTTTTGCTTGACATCATCTATCAATTTGATATTTTGGATTTTTATTAATATAGTTTTGGAGATTAATTGGCCCATACAAACAAATGTCATCAGATTTTTTTCTCACTGAAAATTGCGGCTGAAATTTTGAAAATGGCACCAAGTTTTTTGTTCTGAATTGAGAGCTTAGCTTTTTTCACAAAAACTGTGCTCGATTGTATAGTTTATGATAAAAAATAAAATCCAAAAAGTAGGTCTGCACTTTTTTACCACAGCAGTTTGAAATGATCAACAACGCAGATGTCACGATCACAGACAATCCCACTCTGAAGACTCAGATGAAGTTTTATGAAAAAAGTTTCCATTATATTCTTTAGGTTATTTTATCATGCTCTTACATTTGTATGTCTCCATTTTTTTTAAACACACTTTGAAAGGGTGCTGTCATACAAAAGTGTACTTTTTAGCACATATCACAAGTGTGGTCATGTAAAATCCAAAAATTATTCATTTGTACTAGTAGCTAACTGTTCTGACAGTAGCTTTTAGCTGGCCATTTGGTTATTTTATGTTTCTGCTAAATTGCACTTGCATAAAAAAAAAAATATCACAAGCATGATCACATGTGAATATCATGTCCCAACCCTAGTTCATAGCAGTTAGATTGCAAACAGAAACATAAAATAAAAAAATGGCCAGCTAAAAGCTACTGTCAGAACAGTTAGCTAATGGTAAAAATGAATTATTTTTGGATTTTTTATTATCACACTTGTGATATTTGCTAAAAAAGTACACTTTTGTATGACAGCACCCTTTCAAAGTGTGTTTAATAAAAAATGGAGACATACAAATGAAAGAGCATGATAAAATAACCTAAGAATATAATGGAAAACTTTTTTCATAAAACTTCATCTGAGTCTTCAGAGTGGATTGTCTGTGATCATGACATTTGCGTTGTTGATCATTTCAAACTGCTGTGGTAAAAAAGTGCAGACCTACTTTTTGGATTTTATTTTTTTATCATAAACTATGCAATTGAGCACAGTTTTTGTGAAAAAAGCTAAGCTCTCAATTCAGAACAAAAAATTTGGCGCCATTTTCAAATTTTCAGCCACAATTTTCAGTGAGAAAACAAAGTCTGATGAAGTTTGTTTGTATGGGCCAATTAATCTCCAAAACTATCTTAGTAAAAATTCAAAATATCACATTGATATATGATGTCAAGCTAAAGTTTTGAATTTCCTAAGAAACATCCAGAAAAAAATAATTTTTGACTTTGATCAATTTTTTTAGTGGAAGATGGCATTTCCAGATATATGTATGGTAGGAAATTTTTAGTTCCTATGTATGAAGATTCCAAATCCACCATAAAAATGGGGGTCACAATTTTTTTTGTGAAAAGTGCATTTTTGTATGACAGCACCTATCCAAAGTATGTTTAATAAAAAATGGAGATATACAAATGAAAGAACATGGAAAAATAACCTAAGTTTATGATGAAAACTTTTTTCATACAACTTCATCTGAGTCTTCAGAGTGGGCTTGTCTGTGGTGGTGAGACAGGTGTCGGGCTGTTTCAAACTGTTGTGGCAAAAATTGGCAGACCTACTTTTTCTATTTTATTTTTGTAAAATAAACTATGCAATTGGGCACAGTTTTTGCAAAAAAAAGCTAAGCTCTCAATTAAAAAATGAAAATTTGATGCCATTTTCAAAATTTCAGCCATCATTTTCATTGAGAAAAAAACATTTGATGAAACTAGTTTGTATGGGCCAATTAATCTCCACAACTTTCTTAATAAAAATACAAAATATTATATTGATAGATAAAGTCAAACAAAAGTTATGAATTTCCAAAAAAACAGCCTGAAAAATGGTGACTTTTGACTTTGATCCATTTTTTTCAGTAGGAAGATGACATTTCCGGATATATGCATGGAAGGAAATTTTAAGTTTCTAGTTATGGAGATTCCAAATCCATGAAAAAAGACGCAAACAAAATTTTTGTAACAAGGGAGGTTTGGTCCTTAGGCGAAGCGAGTATTAAGTGGACCCAAGTGCTCATCCAGTGGGGGGGCTACTGCCGGGGTGAGACTACAAAAATGCAGTAAAATGCCACTTTCGCAAAAAAAGGTGTGCGTGAAATTTTTAGAGTGGAGCAACACGTTTCGCTCAAACCTTTGAGACGACGTTTCGTTTGCTGTCCTCTGGCGGCGGAGTGTCCCCTCTCATTTTCTGTTCCTGGATTTGACCACTGGTCACCGCCGATCGATACTGCAAAAAGTATAATTTTTGTTTATTTTTAACCTAGGTTTACAGCTTACAATAAAAAATAAGTTGAAATTTTTGGGACTTGTTGCAACAATTATGAGCTGATTGTTACGCAGCATGGATTCGCAGACATCAAACGCGCGTCCGTTTATTATGCCTGACATGCGACAAAAAGAAAGTTGAAAACCCAGACTTTTTTCGTCACGCAAATTGTTGTCGCGGCCGTGTAAACGCTGCTTAGACTCGACATTTGTCATTTTGCATTTTAGCTTTTTATATTTATCATTAAACTTTGCCTCAGGCGGAACGGGCACCAGCCCACCTGCTTCACAAAAGTGGCCATGTCGCAGTGAACGGCCTTCTCGTCTTCGAGCGCCTTGTCCGCACTCTTCGTGGTCCCATCCAAAACTCCGTCCGCAGCCGCCGCGCGTTGCTCTGGGGCACTTACAGACCCCGTCAAATGCCCGGCAAAATGTCAAGTGTCATGCATGTGTCAAGTGTAGTGTCAAAATGGCGTGTAGAATGCCCATGACGTCTTTTCATATCCAGGGCATTTTACATGACTTTTGGCGCTATGCATTGCATATGACATTTTACAGGGCATTTTACAGAGTTTGGGAGTGGCACCTGCAGTCTCTGATTTTGACCTGCCGACCCGCTTCGCCAGCGCCTTGAAACGGGCTACTGTCGGTTTTTTGGACGTGTGGCTTTTTTGATAGCTGCGGGGGGGGGGGGTGGGTGGTTTAGGGGGGGGGGGTTAAGTTTGGGTTTGAGGGTTGAGCTTGCCCGTTTGGAGTGGAGATTTAACTAGAAAGGTGCGAAGAATTCTGTGAATGTTCTGTGAACAATAAAAGGGCATGGTGTGGGTAAATTTTCGTCTACCCAGGCCAGAAAGTCGTCGAACATTTGTTCAAGTGTTGTTTTAGCTTTTTTACGACGCCACTAAAAAAACTCCGGCCATCCCGAATTCCAAAACATATTTTCGCATAAAAAGTATTCTTCGCCGTGTTCAAACCCCTAGTGTTATTATAAACACCAGCATTGCCAAAGCAACAAAAAAAGCCGCACATACACCACAACGGGGCCGGACTCATGAGGGGTCGCGGCGCCACTGGTGTCCTGCGTTGGCACCGTGCCAGGGGGGTCGAAGGCGTCGCTGCGCTGGGACTCGGCCATCCGGTCGGTCTGGTCCACGCCCGCAGTCGCAGAGTCTCCTTTCTGCTGCGCCACTTCGCTGGACTCCATCGTGAGCAGGGGCACAGTCTTTGCCAGCATGCGCATGCCGCCCGCCTGCGGGGCGAGGTGAACATGTGTTTTGGTATGATTTCAAGCCCTGGGTGCGGTTCTAAACCGTGTGAAGCAATGTGTTGAATATCATGTAAAATGCCAATTGAAATAAAATAGAAGATTTTTTTAAATTTTACTTTTGACACAAATATTGCATGAAGCTGACAAATTTGTATGATAATATAATATTTGACACTTCACTTTGTAGTAGTTGATGGACTAATCAATCAACTATTTACTGCAACTTTACACTTTACAGGCTGCGTGACTACCACCAGACACTACACGTTTTACATGACACTTAGCAAATTAATTGACATTTTGAAAAAATATCTTAGAGCCAGGGGATTGGCGCTGGTCGCAAAAAAACAACAACAACATTTTGGCCGAAAAGATTTTGGCTACCTTCATTTTGGGAGTTGAAACTTATATAACAGCTCCAATATTCCCGGCGGTAGATGCTATGTTTGTCTTGTCTTGACATCATGACTAGCATGCGAAAAAATCACCGATTTTTTGAAAAATATATATAAATATATCACTCCAACATTGGAAAAAATATAAATATATATAAATCACTCTAGGTCTCCAGAAAATATAATTAAATTACTGAAAAAATAACTCTAAGCTGGAAAAAAATCTCAAAAAATCACTTGCGCTTTATTTCAATTTCAAGCGATATTCTTGGCTTTATTTACTATTTGCAAGCACAAAAAATGTACTCTAATATACCACAGTCCATTTATTATTATTCTACGAGTAGCATTCATTTATACAATATTTTACAAGTGAAAACATCAAGCAAATATCACAGAAAAATTAACCTTCAGTTCAACCTCAATGACAACTTCACAAACATTTTGCACTGCAAACATTTAGCACTCAACCTATAGCGCCTGGTTGTGGCAATGGATTTTTGACTAAATAGGTGCTCATGCTTAGCACTTTTTCTATGGTGGTGTGCTGCGAAAACTCATTTTTGAGCACATGGCTACATTTTGACAACATTATGATGACACTAATTGCACTGGTGACACCATGGTGACAGTTTTCCACAGTGTTCCCCATATTTGAAAACAGCTGACATTGGTGCATGTCACCAAGCATTGTCAGTTTTCAAAAATGGTAAACTGAGCTTTCATTCACTGTATATAAATTGTGATCACATCAAATTGGTATTTTTGATTCAAAGTCATGTTTTATTTCAGAAAAGTATGTTATAAGATAGAGAGATGTTTTATACCTAAACATAACCATAGAATTCATAGCAGGATGACATAAATACAAAGTTGCTAAAACAGTTTACATCTTTGTCATATACAAAATGAAAACTAATTGATGGTGATATCACCATTTGTCATCATTTGAGTTTAAGTTGTGATCAAACTAGTGATTTGCCAACACCATCCCACCAAAATTCATGTTATTTGTTAAAACTGAACATATATAGCATTCAGTAGTGGAAAACTTGATGGAAACATGTCACCATTTCTGGCCATTTCAGTTTTCAAAAAAGTCAGGGTGAAAACTAGTGTGTGTAGGCACAATATTTACCTGCTTCAAATACTATTTTAACTCAACAATGCTCTACATATGAAGGGTGTGCTTCTAAAAGTACCAATCTACAAAAAAATCGATTTTGACATAATCGCAATATAAAGTTTGGAGTATGCTATAGCCATACGTGGGAATTGGGTATGGGAATTTTTGGTATGGGTATTTTGGGCATATTGTTGGGTATCCACATGCATGGGTATAATCGTTGTTAATACACATAACACTAGCTAGGTATATCAAATTTAGTGAATGGTAATTTTTGTAGTATTTACAGTACATTTTAAAGGAACAATTAGTAATATTTAGCATGTAGATCAGTACGTTGATAAGCACAAAATCAGATAGGTGTAGATTGGTACTTTTACCCATAATAAAAAGCACAAAGTTAGTTTTTGTGCTGAAAACATTGGCTGTGCTTTTTGTGCTAACTTTTTGACATTAGTACTTTCAGAAGCACAAAAATTAATGTGCAGATCGGTACCTTTAAAAGCACAATTTTGGAAAAACTGTGCAGATTGGTACTTTTAAAGGTACAAAAGCTGAAAAAGCTTCTAGATCAGTACTTTTTGAATTACAGGATCTGTATTTTGCCATCTTTTTCATTACCTAGTCAACCCCACAATATCTCAAAATTGAATTTTGCACCCCACATATTATATATTTTTTTGAAGCGCGTTTTTATGGGGATGCCAAAAATGGTCCTAACTCAAATTTGAAAAATTTGTAGATCGGTACTTTTAGAAGCACACCCTTGATATGCAGAGAGATTTTCTGGAGAAAATTTCTCAAAAAAGTTCAAATTTATCTTGCACAGATTACATGTTTTAGTCATAAAGTGCAATCATTGCACCACAATGTATCAAGTATGAGTGATTTTCTCAGTGATTTTTTTTCAAATTAAAAATATATATATAAATATATCACTCATTATTTGGAAAAAATATAAATATATATAAATCACGGGTTATTTATATTTATTGTGATTTTCGAAAATATAAATCACGGGTTATTTTTTGAATGCTAATCATGACTTGCCTTCATTTCTTACACCATTTGTTCTACCATTAACTCCATTCCCGAACAGATTAATATTTGAGTTTGATAGCGATAAAAACTATTCATTCTTGATGAACTAAAATGTGTCTAAAAATATTTATATACAGTTTTATAAATTAGTGTAGCCACATAATCCATGTGCCATTAGAGGTCGCCATGCCATCACTGACTGCCCATAGCAAACAAAAATCCGCTCGCATTTGTGCTCCGCTAAACGTATGTTGTTAAATTACCCCCATTACGCCGGTCCGAAGTATTTCTCGCTGAAAATCTGCGGTAAACCCCCCCCCCCCAAACCCACCAAAGTGGTGTCGCTCTCGATGGGCTGGTTGTACTTGACGCTGCCCTCGTCGACGAGTCTGTGCTGGGCGTTGTCCCACCTGCCCCAGCACAGGTCGATGCCGCCCACGAAGGCGATGTTCTGGTCGACGCACACGAGCTTCTCGTGGTGCGCCCACAGGAACGTGCCCGTGCCCAGCATGTGGTCCGGGTGCCGGATCACCTGCCACGTGGCGCATTGTGTGTCATCACCACGGTTGAAACGGGGTTGGGATTTCGGGATCGGGTTTTGAGTGTCGGGTCGCTAATAATTACCTGAAAATTATCGGGATACGGGATCGGGACTGAACCCCTTTTCATAAATTTTTATTGTCTTGTCACTCAGTCAGCCATCGAACATTTAATCGAACCAAGTGTAGTGTTCAAACGGGATCGGCTTTTCAGGGTTAGAATTTTTTTAAAGTTTTCCTTATCGGCATCGCGATTGGAGTTACGGGATCGGATTAGTTTTTTGAATTTACGGGATCGGAATTTGAAAGCTTTTGGGGTCGGCGGGATTCGGGATTGTCTTTTCAAACTTTCGGGATAATCATCCCGATAATTTTCGAGAACTTTACCTGTCACCCGAGAAAGTGTTGAACTTTACAAGAAAACCCAATAATAATATTTGTTTGCACAACACCACCTGACCATAAGTCACGTATAAAAATACCCGATAAGTTTTTAAACCACCTTGATATTTTCATGGAGCCCCTGCAGCGTGCGCTTGCTGTACAGCGAGCTGATGCCCAGGGCCATTTCCATTTCTTTGTAGAGCAGCACGAAAATGCGCACACCTTGTTCAGCTTTGCGCCTGAGCACTTCGTCCAGCCGCCACCGGTTGCCTAGAAAGGGCACGTTTTTAGAATTAGAAATGAAAATGTTATGTTAGATCACATGACAGGGGTTAAAATGGATACGAAGTGTGCATTGGTGTAGGGTTCAAACAGGGCCGTATCCAGGGGGCGGGCGGGGGGGGCTGCAGCCCCCCCCCCCTCCCGGGGCGAGACCAGAAAGTGACCAAAAATGCGACTTTTTCAACGTCAGCGTAAAAAATTTTGCGCGCAAGCGCGCATTCTTTACCAGAGATAAGGTATTATCATCAGATTTGCTCCATGTGGCCGCAAATCATTAAAAATGTTGTCCTTTTTGCTGTTTTGTATGTATATTTACATACATATACAGCGTTCCATGGCGCTGGCGCCAACGCCAATGCCGCCATGGCGTGGCGCCTACTAATGGCGCCAGCGCCATGGCGCCATTCCGCCACTATGTAGCTAAAATTTTAGGGGGGGGGCTGAGCCCCCCCCCTCGCCGGGCTCCGTAAACAAGCAGCCCCCCCCGCTCAAAAATCCTGGATACATCCCTGGGTTCAAACGTGATCCCGATTTCGAATCCCGATCCCGATCACAGAAAAATTAGTGAAAATGAAAAAAATTGCACGGATTGCAAAAAATGTGAACGGAAACGCCCAGTCAGTGTGCTTTTATATTACTTCTATAGCATTCAAGTGCTTTTTGACTTTTGTAAAACATTTGAGAAAAACCTAATACCAGAATATTGGGCAAAATCCTGAACCCGTGACCATAATCCCGATCCCGAAAACACATAAAACCATCTCAGAACCCGATCCCGCGACCCCAATCGCGATTCCGACAATTCAAAATACCAATCCCGACCCCGAAAAGTCAATCCTGTTTGAACCCTACTACCTCTCCATCCCTTGCTTTTTCATACAAAAGTGAAAGCGATAAAGCCCCCAAAACAACCCTTCACCCACCCTCGGTCATTGGTCGCTTGAGGTATATCTCGGGGCTGAGCCACCAATCAGCGATGAGTATCTCTTCCTGGGCCAACTCGATCATGTTGGCCACGTGCCGCATGTAGTGCTTGCCGTCCACGAACCTGACATTGCGCGCCGAGATAACGTTCCACGGACATTAAATATTCACATAGTTTCCGGGCCGAAATTTCAGCTTTGAACGAATTTGAGTTGACTGGAATGAGGAGTCCGTCAACTACTCATGACGGAGATTGAAAATAATTCACAGAAAATAATTGAAAAAAATTCATAGTAAACTCAAATGTGTTTGAAATTAGATTTATCTATTTCCGAAATTTCGGCCGCAAAAGTCTCTTGATACAACCCCACAAAATGTATTAAAAAACAGACCACTGCCCATACGCAGTGTCTCGCGTTGGCGCAAAGGAACCAAATCTGTGTTGACATGTGAATTGCCGGCCGCCCGCCGCCATGGAAACTTTCTCCAGACACTCTTTCCATTCTTGAGCTTCGCGCGAATTCCGGCACTTGAGTTTGAGTTCCCTGACAATTCAGTGTTTGTATTTTAACGAAATGAAACGTTCGGGAAATGTGCACGGTTTTTGGTGATGGGATAGCGGCAGATTTTCTGGCCAAAGCGAGAAAAGTGTCATACTTCGATCGCACAGGCTCTGGACGACTCTTGCGACAAGTCAAATGACAACTTATGTCAAAGTGTTGTCACCAGTCTTCTTGACGCCCGACATGTAGTGGTATAGGACAAAGTAGGTCGAGTAGCCATATCAATCAGTAAACAGATAAATCACAAATGTTTTCATAGCATCTCCTTGCCGCTTACGATATGGCACTTCCTACAACACTTACCACTTTACCCGCCACTTATCGACTTACTTAACCGCCCCCAACTCACTGACCTATGCAAATTGTGCACCGTGAGCACGTACTTGACGCCCTGCGTCTCTGAGGCGACGGGCGTGGTCACGAAGAAACCGCTGTCGAGCAGCAGCACGTCGCGCAGCTCGTCGTCGCGCGGCCGGATGTAGAACAGACAGCTGTCCTTCACAACCACGTGCCTGTCAGGGGGCGGAGTCAGTGGGGGCGGAGTCCAAAGACGCAGCCAGCATTTTTGAGCGGGGGCGGATTGTATACGGTCCGGCGAACAGGGGGGCGGTGCCCCCCCCCCCTAAAAGTTGATCCATGTGGTAAAGGAATGGCGGCTTGGCGCCAGCGCCATTCTTAAGCGCCACGCCATGGCGCCATTGGCGCCAAAAACTGCTCTCCATGTATGTATTTTACATACATGTACAATGCGGGGACCAATTCTGGGTGTTTTTTGTCCTAAACTAAAGGTATGAATGAAATGTACTGTAAGGCGCCGAAATGCGCGCTGGCGCGCAAAATTTTTACCGAACTACCAACAAAATCGCTTTGCGGAAGTGCAATTTCTGGCATTTTTTTCTGCCCCCCCCCCCTGTCTACGTCCTTGGCGGACTCAATGCGGCAGCGCATGGGGAAGTAATTATGATTAACGTCACGACAGTCAAGCTAAGTCAAGCAACACTGAACGTATTCGAGTATCCATATATAAATTTCACATCTCAAAATTTACGTAGAGATCATCGACCAATTCTGCAAGCGGATAAACGACTGGTGGAGGAAACTGATGGATGAGTCACGTCTAGGGTTCAAACGGGATTGACTTTTCGGGATCGGGATTGGCCGGGATTGGGGTCACGGGATCGGGATCGGGATTGGCATTTTTTCGGGATCGGGATTGGGGTCTTGAAATAGAGATTTTGGCCAATGTTTTGGCATCCACAGTTGTTCATAAAGGTCTAAAAACACTGTTGGATGCCAGAAACGTGGCATAAAATGAACGCTGGGGGTTAGCGTTCACATTTTTGCATGCAAAAACGTGGTTTTTTCACTTTTGATAATTTCCACTAATTTTTCCGGGATCGGGATCCCGGACTTTGGAGTTTTTCGGGATCGGGATCGGGATTTGAAAAGTATCGGGATCGGGACTGCTAAATCCCGGAATTTCACGGGATCCGGGATCGGGATCGGGATCCCGTTTGAACCATAGTCACGTCTGGGGCCTCAAATAACTTTAAGTAAAATATGCAACTAAATCTCATTATTCACCCACACAAAACCCCCAAAAATCAACCTGTGATGCCACTTTGTGCAGTTCATGATGCAAAAAAGTTTCCATCCTTCGAAATGTTTCCTGCCGCCGGGCCGTTTCTTCACGTCGCCCTCTTTGAACTTGCCGCCCAAATTGTGCACAAATGAATATCGAGTGACGTTCAGAAACTCGGCAGTCTCGTGGTGCATGCGGTAGCTGGCGATGTGCAGCACGCCCTGCAGGTATTTCTCCAGGGCCGCCTGGAATGAAGACAATATACTCCGGTGGCTTTACACATTGCACGCGTAGTTCACGTTGGCAGCGTGCCAACGATGTGCAACGCATGCGATTTTCATAAAACGTAAAAAAAATTCCTTGCTGCTATAGGGTTGTACATTTAACGTATTCGCAACAATTTTTCAAGTTTTATCAAAAAGCGCAAGCGCCAGTGGCAATTCCCCGACACTTTTCCCATTTTCCAAGTCAAACAATCGCAACAAAAAGCAAGAACGCACGCGTCGATTTTCCACGCCATCGTCTCCGACCATCAATTCGGGCCATTGCGGAAACGGCGGCAGTTTGCAGGCTTTGTGACGGACCGAACGATCGCCGGCCGCGTGCGAACACGTCCCGTCGGCTGAGTGGACAACGGGGATTGGGGTGACGCTGTGGCTGTGGACATCGCCGCCCCGTGGACATCTATGCATGCAGTGGGCAATAAACGAGACTTGACATCCGCACCACATGCTGCTCAGGGCTTCGCTGCTGGCTGATTCCAACTCTCAGCGCATGTCAACGCAGATTAGGGTGTCAACTTTCCGTTTTCCGTTTTTCTTTCCGCAGGCAAAATTTTTCCATTTCCGTTTTCCGGCTGCTCAATTTTATTTTGCATTTCCGTTTTCTGCCGGCTAATTTTTTTCCATTTCCGTTTCCGTTTTTCGAGTTCATTTTTCGTTTCCCGCCTCTATTTTATGTTTTTCACCCTTGTTCCGTTTACCTGCTCAATTTCCTCTTTTACCACCTTTTTTCCATTTTCTGGCTCAACTTTATGCTTTCTGTCTCAGCCAAACTGGTAAAAATGCATGCAGGTTTTTTAATTACCGTATTGGCTTGTTTTGAGTACCATGCTTGAATTGAGTGCCATGCTCGAATACAGTGCCAGGGTAACCATGTTATGAAACAATACAGTACCATGCTTGAATTGAGTGCCCCCCCCCCCAAACCTAAGTAGATAGAAGCAGGGTTGGTTTTTAAAAAATTCATTTTAGTAAAATTGTATAAAAATTGTATAAAAATTTTATTTTATTTTAATTTTATTCTTGTTTCATTTTATTTTATTTTATTCCCAAAAGTCATTAATAAAATAAAATGACACATTTTACAAAAATTTTACAAAAATTGTACAAAAATTTTACAAAAAATCAGAAACATGCATGCAAGGCCGGAAAAATGTTATAATTAGACCTATACATGAAAAACCTGTGCCAAATTGTTCCCTTTCTTTTCAAAAGTTGCATGCAGTATGTATTGTTAGCTAGCTGCAAGTGTAAAGTTACAATTATTGATAAGAATGGTTTGCATTTTCAGTAGAAGGACTACTGGAGTGTGCTTGGCACATTTGTAAAATGTCACGCAAAGTGTCAATTGTCATGACAAATGTAAAGTAAAGTATCAATTGTCATGCAAAATGTCAAGTGTCATGTAAAATTTCAAGCACAGTGGCAATTGTCATGACAAATGTCATGCAAAGTGTAAATTGTGTATCGAAATCTTGTGTTTTTGTATCCATAGTATGTTTTATATCCAAATATTATGTTTTTGTATCCAAATGTTCACATAAGATTTGGAGTCAACAACAACATAATTTGGATACAAAACATAAGATTTTGAAATGAAACATGAGATTTGAACACAATTTGCTTGACAATTGATACTTTAATTTTTACATGTGATGACAATTTACACTTTACTTTACATTTGTCATGACAATTGACACTTTGCATGACATTTTACATGACATTTGACACTTTACAATGCTTGGGACTGCCCCCAGATCCATGAAAAAACAGGTAGAGACTCAAGCAATGAGACAAAATTTTACAAAAAATATGAATTTTAATACAATTTTACAAAAATATGAATTTTTATACAATTTTACATAAATTTTACAAAAATTCGAATTTTTATACAATTTTTATTTTTATTCTTAAATTTTCTATTTTATTTTATTTTATTTTATTCTTGAATATTCCATTTTATTTTTATTTTATTTTTATTTTTTTCGGAGATTTTGCCAACCCTGGATAGAAGCAAACGTGATGTGGGAAACGCAATATGTAAATACGTACACGCGAGCGGTACAAGCGCTTCTGTTGTTAAATGTCTAGTCGTTGTCGTAATTATCGCAGCTGTTGCATTTACATCATAATTGTCACAGCTGTAATCGACATATCTACAAAAATATGTGTATCGATATCTATAATTAGAATTGAAATATGTACTGAATGTTTTATGAAATAATACAATACCATGCTTGAATTGAGTACCATGCTCGAATTGAGTACCACTGTAAGAGCCTTATGAAAAAATACAACCCCCAGGGTTGAAAACAAGCCAATACGGCTTGCAAAAAAATTCTGAATCCAGCAAATTTTTATTATTTGATGCAAAATTCCTGGAAAAATCCTGGAAAAATTGCTGCCATTTTTTCCATTTCAGTCATAAAAATTACAATTTTTTCATTTCCATGCAAATTTTGTTTTCCGTTTTCTGGCAAATGCAAAAATTCATTCCGTTTCCATTTTACCGCAAGTGAAAATTTTTCCGTTTCCGTTTTCCGGCAAGTGCAATTTTCTCCCGTTTCCCGTAACAAAAAAATTTGACACCCTCTAAACAAGATGCACGAGGAGCAGCAGGTACATAGATGGTCAGAGGGTTTGGATGTCTCTGAGCGAATTACTGTATTTCCTCGGAATACACGGGGGTTTTATGTCGCCAGCAATTCGCGGTTTATTTTCCAGGTAGGTGCTATTTCGAGTTAGGGGGGGTGGGGTATTTTTCTCTCAGCTCGCTCAGACCTGGGCTGGGGTTATTCGAGGGGACTTAGGAGTGGGGTGTTTCGAGGAAATACGGTATGTGCGCTGAGATTTTCTGCATTCGCTTACTACTGCGAAACCTGGTTCACAGAGATGTTTGACGTAAACTCACCAGTATCACACGTTGCATGTGAGACATGACGACTTTTCTTGCCCGGCCCTCTGGCCGACGTGTCAGCGGAACGCGTGCCCTGAAAACGCGAACAAAATAAATCTGTTATGAAAATATTTTTCAGCCTACAAACAGAAAAAAACGGGTTACATTTTTGAAATCGATAAAATGTGAATTCTAACTTGAACTTGCTTCACTGATACTTAAATATCCAGAATGTAAATCGAATATAAGTCGGGCAAATTAAAGAGTCACGACAGAAATTGAGATCTTGGAATCACCAAAACCACAACCTCCACCAAAACAACAACGAAACGTCAAATCAGAACGCACCTTGCTTCTACTAGCGGGCTTCAAATCGGTCAACTCAACCGTGTCCTCACTGGGTCTCGTCAACTCAGACGGCTCGAGTTGCCTCGGCGGCGTCGACTGCGCCGTCAACTGGGGCTGGGGCGCGTCGCCCAATTCCGGGTCGGCCGCCAGCACCGTTTCCGGGTAGGCGGGCTTCTCGTCGTCGACCAGGTCGATGCCGAACGTCTCCTCCAAGCTGCGCGAGTGAAAGGGGGATCGTTTTTCGGTGCGACCGCCGGGGATGGGTGGGGCGACAGATCTTGTGGCGGCGGCGGGGTGCCAGTACCGGGACCTGTAAAGTGTAATGTAAAGCGTCAAATGTCATGTAGAGTTGATGGTGGGTATTTACGTTTACTCGAAAAGGCGCGTAAAAACAGCGTACTGAGTAAATACTCATGAGTATAATACTTTAATTGTACTAGTACCGATCTGTACGGAAAAATACTCGATTTTACGCCTCCATAACGAAAAATACTTTCACGCAATTTTACCCAGGTAGTACTTTACGTGGGTATTTTAAAAACGTGGGTAAAACCCGAAGTATTCACGAGTACGCGTACTTTTGGAAAAATTCGGTACTTATAACAACTCTGATAAAATGTCAACAAGTTGTCAATTGTCATGCAAGGTGTCAAAATTTCAGTAATAAAATCGTTTTCTTTATCTTGCTTGACATTTTACATGACATTTGACAATTGACTTTACACTTTACAGGGCTTGGGACTGCCCGCTGGGGACACTCCGGCACCAACTAAAATGTCAAACAAGTTTTCAGATGTCCGATGCACGGTAAAATTTCATTTTAAATGAAATTTGCTAAATTTGTGCGACATTTTAGATGGCATTTTACAGTGTTCTGTTATGGCCCCAGCTGAAAAGGTATAAAGTATCTAAAGTCATTCTTCATGTTAGGGTTCAAACGGGACCAGCTTTTCCGACCGGGACCAGAACTTTTCTCGGAACCGGGACCGGGGCTAGGGCGTCGGGACTGGCGTTTTCCAATTATCGGGACAGTGACCGGGACTGGGGCGTCGGGACCGGGACAGCCTCAGTTCCGGAAATTTGCCGAACCATGTACCAGGAGCGTAGGTAGACCCGTTTGAACCCTTGACCACTCACATTACAAGCGCCAGGCACACTGGCGGGGGGGGGGGGGGGGGTCGCAGCCGCCACAAGTTATGTCGCCAAACATAAAGTACGCGTGCATTCGCCGGTCCACAAAACAAGGGTAATTACGATACGAAAACGGCGCCTCAAAAATTGACGCGTAGTTGCCCTCCCGTCGACGACAAAGACAAGTTTTCATGCAGTTGGTGCATGCACTGAAATCTAACGCCTACTCCCTAAACTATGTAATTGATTAGCACTGAATTATTGAAGGGTTAGTATACATACTCCGAATTGGTTTTACACGCACTAGTTGACGGCGCAAACTTCGTGAACTGATAGGTCAGTTTTGAACAAAGTTTAGTTTACCGACTGAGGAGTCCGTCAACTGCAGTTATTAGATTTGATCCTCGACTTAGATTTTAGATTAGATGCGAATTAGATTTTATCAATTAAAACATCCTCGACACGTCAGAACCGTTGCAGCTTTACGGTAAACTGAAATGCGTTGAAAACTGATCGATTAGTTTCGGAAATTTCGGTTGTCAACTAGTGTCATATAACGATGGCAAACCAACGTTTTCGATTTTTGAAATTCTCGAAATTTTTCACCCAAGGAAATCTGAAAAATATGTTGTCTTTAGGGTTGACCGATGTTTTTTTTAAACGTTTTTTATTAAAAAAAACGTTTTTTTTATAAAAAAAACATGACGTCCGAAATGTTTTTTTTTTTAAAAAACATCGACCGAAATTTTTAGTACTAAGCACTAGGTATTTTGCAAAATTTTTGCGCGCAAGCGCGCCATTTCACACACAAAATGACATTGGTGGTTGTTTTCATTGGTTTTGTGGCATTTTTAGTATCAAAGTATCCATTTCTATGTGCTACCATGGGTTAATAAGCCGTCATATGTTGCTGTAGTTATATAATATTGAGGTAATGTGCTTCCATGTACCTCCACAGTGTGTAACATCACTCCCAAAGTAACAACCTCCTTTTTTAACCTTGTTTCATCACTATTCCGTGCGAAACTTTACCTGAAGTCACAAACATTCGACTATAAGGCGATATACGAACGATATGTCGACGAAAAATGGATATTTTTGACACAAATCACCACTTATAATGCTATCCCATGGCTCAACAGCCATTATATGGTCATATATAACATCACAGAGTATTGCAACTGTCTGATATACCTATATATGTTGACACAAGGTCATATCTGGGAGCTTTTAAAAAAAAACCGTTTTTTTTTTAAAAACGTTGTTTTTTTTAAAAAAAACATGGAGTTAAAAAAACGTTTTTTTTCCAACCCTAGTTGTCTTTTTCGTTATTTTTGACCGAAAATGCATTTAAAATCGAGAAACACGGCTCAAAACGTCAATTTCACACAAATATATATTCAAAGCGAGAGAAATTTTTTTGAAAATGCGTCTGCATTAGCAGATTGGAAACATGATATTCGAAAAAGAAATAATTTAGTGAAAAATTTCGAAAACTATTTTAAAAACTCAAAAACCATTTTTGGAGATAAAAATTAGAAATTTCTAGTCATGTCGGAAATACTGTTTCCTGAGGGTTTGCCATCGTTAGTGTCATAATCAATTATAAAAGTACAAATTGAAATTTGATGAAAACAACGTAACGACAGTAGGTAAAAATCCATTATTTATCATGCTTCAATCTACCTTCACCAATGTAAAAAGAATAAAATGTCCCTTTAAAAAGAGTTTCAATCTGATAGGGAAAACACAAATACCCGAAAAACCACCGAAATGCTACGGAACAGCATTGCAAAAAATGTCATAAAATTACCGTTGTACGGATCGATAGCCTTTGGTATGTTTCACTCTTTCTTTTACACTGAAAACACATGGTTCGTATACATTGCATTAGTTGGACCAGTGCCAAAAAAAAACATTAATAATTAGGCGACACGGCCCACAAAAAAACAATGGGGGAAAATGTTCCATTTTCACGTTTGGTTTGAGTTGACAATTAGAAAAATTAGTTGCAGAACGCGAAATCTCAGGGTTGCAGTATCCTCACTAGAGTGGGTAAATTTTTATCAAACAAATTATTAATTTTTGAGTTTTATCTTTTTATTTTAAAGCAGGCAAAGGACAATAGATGACCGATTTTTCGCACGGTCTAAGATATATGAGGCGTCTAATTCTAAAAGTCGACAAGTCCACAAAATGTGATTTTGAGTAAATCGCATTCTAAGTTTCCGATCCAATTCCAGGCCCGTGGTGCATGTCCAATTTGGCTCTCTCATGCTTTTCATAAAGTTCCATATGTTGACAATAAAGTGTCAAATTCTCAGCCCCTAATCTCAACGTATATGTGAAAAATGGGGTGTCCATAAAATTCCATTCGGTCAGAGCAAAACTGTTTCGGGGAGGGAAATGGACTTGTCGCCTTCTTGCACGCGAGAACATTTTTGTTCCCGGGGAAGCCGAGGCTGCCTTATGGGAAAAAAGTTGGACTTGTCGCCCTTTAGAAATCGGTTTCCATGGTGGACTTATCACATTTCTTGCGTTTTTTTCCCATAAAAAAAGGAAGCGGAGGATGGACTTGTCGCCTTTTAGCCCAAAACTAAGTGGACTTGTCGACTTCTTGCCCAAACTTTTTGCATTTTTCCCCAAAAATGTCAGATTTGGCACTTTGCCATATGGGCATGTGAGGTCAAAAAATTTATGGAAAATGATGAAAAATGTGCAGAAGTAGCCCCAGATGACGTTTCCGGGCCTAACTCGAAATTTTCATATTTTGGACTTGTCGACTTTTAGAATTGGACGCCTCATATGTATTATCGGACGGACTATATGTATTTTCGAAATAATTTTTTCGTTAGCCCAGCTCTGCGTATTTTTCAAAAATTCAAATACGTAGCAATTTTTCGGTTCAAAAGTGCCGTACTGACAAAAATGGCGCCAGGGTAAACCGCAGGCACCGCAAATGTTCACGGAATCGCTTTTCAATAATAAACTCATAGCATACCGCTCAGAATTTGTTAGTTGCGAGCGAAGTGAACCCGTCAATATCGGTCTGCCAGGCAACACAAAATATTTGTTTTTAATAAATAAATTGCGATGTTAGCACACCTGTTAGTTCCAAAGGTTACGGTAACCAGAATCGAAAAAGACCAGAAATAGCACAATGCTCAAAAAACCCGCAAACCAGTTGAAAAATGCATCCCAAAAGAGACACCAATTTAAACTGGAACAGCGCTTTTTCAACCGTTATTTCATTTCGCTGAACTTAACTGCTTAAGATGCAACTTTTCGGGTAGAAAGAAGTTGCAAATTCCAGACAGATGAGAATTATCGATGAGAATTTAGTGAAATTTATCGACGTCATTAAGTAACAGCGAATAAGATTCCACGAACTGTTTCACTTAGAGTTTTAGTTGAACGCATTTATTTTATGTGAAAATATTTCCATCCACTTGTTCTGCTGGAGATAAATGGAATAGAACGAAGTTTTTGGATAATCATGTTTTGTGTACAAATTTTGAAAGTTTTGAGCATTCTTTTGAATCTGCACATGCAGGATAGTTATTGAAAATCAGCATTCATTTAGTCAGTATTTGGCAAAACGCCTTAAGCCAGTTCCACTAGGTAAAGGGTAAAAGTCAGAAAACATGTCAAAATGTCAAGTAACATGTAAAATGTCTGGTGAATCGCAAACGAACATTTTACCGGACACTACACTTTTATTTCGGATGACATTAGACAAATTTATCTGACATTTTACTGTTTACACACACCACACTAAAAATTATGCAGGGACTACCCTCGATTTCAAAAACACTTCAGTATCTAAATTTTGACAATTGAAATTTATATAAAAGTCGCAATACTCCAGGGCATTGGTGCGAGGTCTGTCAGATGTGGATTTAAATATCTTTCAAAATTCAGATCAAACATTATCTTTAATTCCACGTTAAAAAACAAACGGTTGAAAAAGCGCATACCTCAACCGCAACACCAAGTCACCCAACCCGTCCAAAGACGAACCGCCTAACTGGAGCCTTGACTTTTTCACTGGCGCGATGCAGCAGCAAGCGCGCGTGCAGCTGGGCGAAATCGTTGTAGCGCCGCTGCACCGACCATTTGAATTGGCTGTGTTCCAACTCTATTGTGTACCTGGGTGGGGTTTCTTTTTAAAAAATCACAAACTATTTTTAGGCATTGTAGTGGGTAATATGCACGAGGAAAAATTACACTAAGAGTTTTTCGCTGGATTGTAAATGCATGCCCATCAAATGCAAATGAATCCATATAATGATCGATTTCCATTCAAATTTGATGGACAAGGTCGATAAAATTGGAAATAAAGTTTCATCGCAATGTTTTCCATATCATTGTGACATCGTTTTTTGTTGCAGAAAATTGTGCTTTCATGCCAATTGGCTACATTTCGAGATTTTTAACGCTTTTTTCCGATAGACGGTGTCGCAATGATATTGGAAAAATTTCGATGAATAGTTTTTTAATTTTATCGTTCAAATCCATCAAATTTCTATTAAAATCAACCAAAATATGGTCTACCATCCTTATTGAATCCGGGGCCTGGACACACTCTAAAAAAACCGGCCCAAAAACGTACAAATAAGGATTGAAAACGCCGGCGATGCCCGAGCTGTCGCGCGTGATGGCGCCGATGCGCGCGTGCACCGGGAAGGCGGGAATGAAGTAGCCGCAGTCGCGACAGTCGTCCGAGCTCATGAACACCGACGCGAACGGGATCAGCTTGCCTGCGACCATTGCCGCCGGTGAACATCAGTTGCCACTTTTGCCATTTGTCGGAAATGTAAATATGTGCCCGCATCCATAGTCATGGCGTTGATTCTCAAGTCCGCAAGTGACGAGAAAAGTGGTAAGTCAAGGGACAAGTATGTTAACAAATTGTATTCCCACTTACGGTTTACCCGTCACTGGTCGGAAAAAATTATCATTAGAATTTGCAACTTAAATTTTATAAATGAGCGATGATTGATGTGATTGATGTTATTGACGCTCCACCCACCGTCCCCCACACTAGGAACATAAGAATCTGTTACCGGGCATTTTACAATCTATTCGGCGGATTTGTGACCTTTTACAGGGTGCGGAACCAGATGGCTGTCCCACGCCGTGCCAAATATTATGAAAAATGTCAATTCAAATAGATTTCACAACGACTGCTCAACATTTCGAAAGTATTCATGCTTTTTGACATCGCCACCAGCCCTAAATACCACACAAAACTGCCAGAGCACACCTCCAACTCGAAACAACCTTACCAACTATGAAGCAAGGAAACGCACGTCTACTCTGGGGGTCGCCCGAATCGATACAATCGCACTGTTCATATTCGTCCGGTTCGCTGTCGCTGTTCGGCTCGAAGTCGACTTCACCGCCGCCGCCGTTGCACTCGGAGTTGTGCTCGTCCAAGTTGATCTCGGTGTGCGCGTTGGCGGCGCCGCCGCCCTCGGCCATGGCGTTGTCGTAGGACGACCTGTCCATTGCGGGGCTGCGGGGGGTGCACGATGGGGGGGGGGGGGGCTTTTTAAGGGGGAGGGGCTTTTAGGGGGGGGGGACTTTGGGGTGTGCTTTTAAATGAGCGGGGCTTCGGCTGGAAAGGGGGAACCTAGAAGTACCAATTCAGCAATTTTACTACACTACACCCCATTTTAGAGACATTTCGAAACAAAAAAACACAGATTCATTTAAAAAAATTATTTTGTTTCAATATCTGGAGAAAAACAAGCAGCATTCCCAGCACTACCCCAGCTTATAAACGACACTATAACACCCACCCATCCCTGAAAAAAACGATCTTACCTCTCTGAATATTCCGCAGAAGTTACCCCATTTAAATAGCTACCCAAGAGTTCTAAAACCCGCTGGACACCCACAAGTGAGGGAAGGTACATTTATAAAGGTACTTGCTGCCAATTCGAATGGCAGGTGGTGAAATATATTTACAAATTAATCGAACATAACAATGGCGCTGTGCACACTAGCTTACCGACAGTAAACTAAAAATTTGGTAAAATCATAAATCAACTTTGAAGGGCATTTGGTTTACCGGAATTAGATGTATTAGATTGGAATTAGAATTAGAATCAACTACAGTTGACGGAGGGCAAAAATAATTCGTTCCAGAAAACTCAAATGGGTTGCAAGGCTGATTTGTAAGTTTACTACATTTTAAATATTTCATCAGTAAAATAGTGCGCAGCGACATTACAACGTGGAACTGAGTGTCAAGTTTATAGCGAAAATATTAACGATTTAAATTATAAAATCTAATTTAAGATAAGGGTTTTTACCATTCTTATGTATTTAAGAGTACTGGGTAAAGAGGCATTCGATTAAGACACTGTTCAGTGTGCATATTTATCATATTTACAACACGCGACACACGGAATTTCTAGGAAAACAAATTAGAATTGCATAAAAACATGTGCAATACCGAGTACGGATGTGAAAATACAAACATACATATGCACGCTTACAGTGCAATTTACACGTAGTGAGTGTAAATATGACACACACAAAAAACATTTCACCAAAAAGACACTGATAGTGCACATGAATCACAAATCAAATACCCGTTTTCAAATTCGTGTACTAAAAAACTGAAAAATAACCCAACCAGCAACAATCTAAGATTTTAACAAACATCAAATTCAACAAATCACGAAAAATTCAATGAAGCCTCATACAAAACAACAAACGACTCCAAGAGCCCAAATCCAACTAGAAGGTAAGTCGCGAGCAAGGCACTCGACTGGAAATTATGGGCGTAAACGCGCACAAAATCAGCGCTTACGCGGACACTTTCGCAGTTGACTTGCGTGTCGGGCGCGCCCTACGCTCCAAATTGGATCGGGCCCCAGATGCCCGACAAAACAATCTCATCTCCTCCAAATCCTGAGCAACTTGTCCTTGCTGCCCGAGGCGACCCGCTGCCCGTCGGTGCTCCAGTCGACCGCGTACACTTCGTCCGCGTGGCCGGGCAGGTCGATCAGCAGCTTGGACGTGCGCAAGGACCACACCTGCGACGGGCGTGGCGGCAGAGTTTTTAAACTTGGGGTTTAATTTAATTTTTAAAGGGTTTTTAAACTTAATTTTTTAAATGATTTTTTTTTAATCAGAGGGGGGGGAGATTGGATTGAAAATTTAATGGGAAAAAGTTTTGGTAGCAATTCACTAGGTATGTTGCTATTTTTGATTGCAAGCGCGCAATTTTACACATCGATAAACATTAGGCATACCTTCACACACACGCAAAAAAACAACAACAAAAACCCCACCTTGATAGTAGAATCCTTGCTGCCACTGACTAACAACCTGCTATCTGAACTGAAGGCAACTTGGTAAACAGCTTGAACGTGGCCGTGCAGTGAGGCGAGATATTTCCCCGTGCGGCCGCACCACAATTTGATGGACTTGTCGAAGCTGGCCGAGGCTATGGTGCGGCTGTCGGGACTGAACACCACCTGCGCACACACAGGGGGCTTGTAGATGTGCACCTGTGCGGGGGTGAATATGGGTGCAGGGCCGGATCCAGGGAGGGCCGGGGGGGCTGCAGCCCCCCCGGCGTGAGACCAGAAAGTGACCGGAAAATGCGACTTTTTCAACGTCTATGTAAAAAAATTTGGGCGCAAGCGCGCATTTTTCACCAGACTACAGGTATTTTCATCAGATTTGCTCCCTGTGGCCGCAAATCGTGATTACAATAATCAGCGGTGTGTTTTTTGCTGTTTTGTATGTATATTTACATACATATACAGCGTTCCATGGTGCTGGCGCCAACGCCAATGGCGCCATGGCGTGGCGCCTACTAATGGCGCCATTTCACCCCTCTGTAGGTAAAATTTCGATGGCCTCCGTAAACAAGCAGCCCCCCCGCTCAAAAATCCTGGATACGTCCCTGTATGGATGGTAGACCCCACCAATAGATATCTGAAACATTTTACTGGCGGTTGGCGGGGTTTTGTATACCTTATATCCTCGAAAAGTCCCCGGGGGTTATTTTCAGGTCAGAATTTTTGATAAGGGTTTTCGAAGGGGGTTGTTCGAGAGGGGAGTTATTTTTTCCTCAGAGGGAGTAAAATATGGGATACTTTTTCGAGGATACGGTATAGACTTTTTCAAGGTGTAAAAGGTGTAGAAAATAAATCTCTAACAATAAATAAAAATCTTGTAAAAATAGCTAACATAATACTAAACTCAAATCATCATCATCGATGCATTTTAAATGCCAATCACTACCAAAATTTATGCCAGCCTCCCCATTGCTACTCAAATCAAACCCGACCACAAAACTACACCCAAAAACGCAGACGACACACGACCGAACCTGGTTGACCAGCTGCATGTGGCCGGTCATCCTGGCGACGGGCTTCTTGTCCTCGGCGGGCCGCCACAGGAACAACGTGAAGTCGTCCGAGCCGGACACGAGGCGCTCGGTCCCGCCCGCCAGCAGCGCGTCATAGCGCCGCTGGGCCCGTCTGAGTGAGTGCGGCACGGACTTTGATTAATCATGCGCTTTGGTCCCGAGTCAGGGACCATGTCGCCTGGGGCAGGCCTGATACGCACATCTGCCCGATACGCACATTTGCCCGTTTTTTTCACTTGACACTTTTTCAAGTGATTTTCAGATATGAAGTGAAAAAAGTTCACTAATGTCATTGCGCAACTTTTTTCACTTTACTCATATCTAAAAATCACTTGAAAAAGTGTCAAGTGAAAAAAACGGGCAAATGTGCGTATCGGGCAGATGTGCGTATCCAGGGACGTATCCAGGATTTTTGAGCGGGGGGGCTGTTTGTTTACGGAGGCCGGCGAGCGGGGGGGGGGGCTCAGCCCCCCCCCCCTAAAATTTTACGTATACAGTGGCTTAATGGCGCCCTGACGCTGGCGCCATTAGTAGGCGCAACGCCATGGCGCCATTGGTGTTGGCGCCAGCGCCTTGTAACGCTGTATATGTATGTAAATATACATACAAATACAGCAAACAGCACACAATTGAGTATGTTTGTAACGATTTCGGCCGCAGGGAGCAAATCTGTAGATAATACATCACCTCAGGTGAAAATTGCGCGCTTGCGCGCAAAACTTTTTTACGCTGACGTTGAAAAAGTGCCATTTTCCGGTCACTTTTTTGTCTCAGCCCGGGAGGGGGGGGGGGCTGCAGCCCCCCCGCCCCCCCCCCCCTGGATACGGCTCTGTGCGTATCAGTGCACCCCCGCCGCCTGTTCATAGGCAGTGTGAAAGTTTCGGGGAAAACGCACAGGGAAAAAGCATTTGTGTATATTGTACTTGTATGTATACGCAAAATCACATAAACGCGGCGGACAGCACACTTAGTATGAAAACCTACCATAACCCATCTGAATAATGAACCAAAAATCATACAGTTTTTCATCATAATATTTCGTTTTTACTATGGAATAATTAATTGCGAAATTTATCACAAGATTTTATTCATTAAATTATGGTATGTTTTCAGACTAGGTGTGCTGTCCGCCGAGTATACCAAAAAAAATAAATAAATACTAAATACTTATTTTATAACAATAATTACGTTCGCGCCGCACACCACCATGGCGACTGAATTTACGACAGAAACAATAAATGCTAATGAAAAAATGCACACGCGCACGTTTACGTTGGTAAACCATGTTTTTTTTCGATTTAAAAAAGTCGGAGAATTTGTTCCGATTTTTTTAAATAATAATAATTTTACTTCGAGCAGACAGTTTAACAGTGAGGTTGGTTGTCATTGTTAATTTTTGATTTGTTGGTGCACCATCACTAACACAAACCCTCTGGAAAAGTGTTTGATTTTTTTTTCTAAAATGACTTTCCGAATTTCGAATTTTTGAGCTTTTGAATAGCTTTCGAATTTTTGAGTTTAGTTTTCAATTTTTTTAATACTTTTTCAAAATTTCGATTTTCAAGACATGTGAAATTGATGTTAAGAGGTGTGTTTCTACATTTTGAACGCATTTTCAGCAAAAAAATGCTGAAAATTTTTCATCACGAGAAAAATAGGTGCAACGTAAAAACAACAAATTTTAAAAACGCGGTTTAAAAAAATAGACTTGTGACCAAACCTACGCGCTCGGTCTAGAGCTATGATACGGGTGAAATATAATACACAAAATAGTTACGTATCTCTTTTCAGTGCAGGCATGTGGCATTCTTATGAACCTAAACTTTCATATATCAACGGGAACATCGTGCTAATGATCAAAACTATAAAACCAAATACATATTTTTTATCCACTATAAAAACTGAGTCAACTAAAATTTGTCAGTTGACAGGATTTGCCACAGCCGCATGCAATGCAATATGATAGCGTAGCATCTGCATGTTTCCTAAAATTTGCCATTTTTACTGTTAATCAAATAGATTCTACCGTATTACCTCGAATTATCCCCCCCCCCTTGAATACCCCCCCCCCCCTCGAAATACCCCCCTAAAATTCGGCTGAGCGAATAATAACCCACCCCCTCGAAATACCCCCCTAAAACTGAGTGGAAAGAGAACGTACATAACAAATACCGTAGTTTGTTACCTGTACAATGCAGAACACACGTTAAAAGTGATGATCAAGTGACGTTAGGGAAGGGCTTGTGTGTATACAGTTATATATGCCTATAAACACATATACATCTACGTAATTGTTCGATTATTCTACGTCTGCGTATCGCGAATTTCCGAAAATTTCTGGCGAAATAATAGACACCCCCTCGAATTATCCCCCCTCAAATTTTACTGGCGAAATAATAAACCCCCTGGGGGTATTTCGAGGTAACACGGTAAATACCTACCGGGGCATCTTAGTATTTATTTTCATGTAATATTTACCTAGCTAGAATTATTATTATGTACAAGTATTTACATATTATTTGCCTACACTAATGCAACTACAATTGTCAACACACGAAAACACACACTGATATCGCGCGGCACATTTTTACTTAAGATAGACATAAAGTACAACAATGCATTTATTTGTGTAAGTACCTCATGTATTTACATTGATCTGTAGTTTCACTCGCAGTAACTGTATATCCATGCTGTAATCTAAATAATCTAGCTAGATATTCAGGATGTTGTAATTATTTTACCATGCCATATGCAACGAACACACGCCGCAAAACGAATAGATTACCAGTGGGCAATGCTAACGAAAGCGATTGAAAGCGTTGAAACGGATACAATTTATTACGCTTTAAAAAAACCGTGCCTTCACTAAATAATGAAAAACCCCAATTCCACTAAAACTCGCTTTTCCGCGCGGCGGTGCAACCCAACCAAATGAAACAAAAAAGTGCACATCGTGTGCTCAGCGCAGAAAATTGAAGTGCGCTGAAAAAAAGAACGTTGCAGCGCGGCACACGTCTATCAATATGCAAAGCGACAGCGGCAGCAGACAACAGCTGTAAGTAAACCTGTCAGTCAACATGGCGACATCTCGAAGAAAAAAATGCATGCGTGTTTGTTAGGCTCGCTGAACTATGCCGCGCGGCTTGCGTGACCGGTTTACCACTGTGCATGTGATGAAGGAAGCAAAGAGCAGCGGAAATTCAACAATCGGGCCAGTAATCCTAGACAAGACCCTCGGGACATCCACAGATGCCCAGTAGACATCTTTACAGTTGCAGACAGGCAATTTTTGCCTTGAACTCACTCTCCTTTATGATATACAAACTCAATTCACAAAAATGCTCGACTATATATTATCTTGCTAACATGAGTTCCATACATGACATGACCAAACCAAAGGCAACTTTACAATGGTGTCAACTGATGAATACATCGGGAAAAGCTGCACAAACACATAGGGTTCAAACGGGATTGACTTTTCGGGATCGGGATCGGGATCGGGATTCACTTTTTGAGATTTCGGGATCGGGATCGGGATCGGGATTGGTTTTTTTGAGATTTCGGGATCGGGATCGGGATTGGCCGGGATTGGGGTCACGGGATCGGGATCGGGATTGGGATAGGCATTTTTCCGGGATCGGGATTGGGTTCTAGGGATAGAGATTTTGGCCATTTTTCTGGCATTCACAGTTGTTCATAAAGGTGTCAAAACACTGTTGGATGCCAGAAAAGTGGCATAAAATTGACGCTGGGGGTTTGCATCCACTTTTTTGCATGAAAAACGTCATTATTTCACTTTTTATAATTTCCACTAATTTTTCCGGGATCGGGATCCCGGACTTGGGAGTTTCTCGGGATCGGGATCGGGATTTGAAAACTTTCGGGATCGGGATTGGTATTTTTGAGATTTCGGGATCGGGATCGGGATTGGGGTTTCGGGATCGGGATCGGGATCGGGACTGGTAAATCCCAAAATTTCACGGGATCCGGGATCGAGATCGGGATCCCGTTTGAACCCTACAAACACATACACTCCCATTCCAAATTAAAGCCAATTCACAGTTGATGACAGATCAAGGCATTAATTACCACAGATACTGGAAACACAAGACTTGAACTTGGTAAAAATTTGACAAAATTGAAAATTGGTGAAGCATTTTTGTGAATTGAGTTTGTATATAACAAATTTTTGAGATGCAGTTATTTAGCTGTGGCCACACAAGCTAGTTTACATGGTTCCAATTTGAAAAATCATTCAAATCCGGAAAAGCGGAGACCGGGGTGAGACCTAAAAAGTCCCGGAAAATGCAATTTTTCCTTTACATTTTTCGATGTTTCTTAAAAATTTTTGCGCGCAAGCGCGCAGTTTCTTCCCCATACATTGTATTTTTAGCGGATCACTTATCCTGTAAACAAATATCCTTGAAAATGAACACATTTTTGCGACTTTCGCCGCATATGTATGCATATATCAATCTATAAAAAGCGGTTCCTGGCGCTGGCGCTAACGTCAATAGCGCCATGGCGTGGCGCCATGGTATGGCGCTAGCGCCAAAACGCCTTTCCGTCCCTATATACGGACAAAATTTTGGGGGGGGGGGCTGAGCCCCCCCCCGCTCGCCGGCCCCCGTAAACAAGCAGCCCCCCCCGCTCAAAAATCCCCCCTAAAATTTTACCCCTGTTGTAGGTAGGGTTGGCCGATGTTTTTTTTTAAACGTTTTTTATTTAAAAAAACGTTGTTTTTTTTAAAAAAACAAGACGTCCGAAATGTTTTTTGTTTTTTTAAAAACATCGACAGAAACTTTTAGTACTAAGCACTAGGTATTTTGCAAAATTTTTGCGCGCAAGCGCGCAATTTCACACACAAATTGACATTGGTGTTTGTTTTCATTGGTTTTGTGGCATTTTTAGTATCAAAGTATCCATTTATATATGCTACCATGGGTGAATAAGCCATCATATGTTGCTGTAGTATATAATATTGAGGTAATGTGCTTCCATGTACCTCCACAGTGTGTAACTTCACTCCCAAAGTAACAACCTCGTTTTATAACCTTGTTTGATCACTTATCCGTGCCAAACTTGACCTGAAGTCACGAACATTCGACTATAAGGCGATATACGAACGATATGTCGACGAAAAATGGATATTTTTGACACAAATCACCACTTATAATGCTATCCCATGGCTCCACAGACATTATATGGTCATATATAACATCACAGAGTATTGCCACTGTCTGATATACCTATATATGTTGACACAAGGTTATATCTGGGAGCTTTTTAAAAAAAACGTTTTTTATTTAAAAAAAACGTTGTTTTTATTAAAAAACGTTGTTTTTTTAAAAAACATCGAGTTAAAAAAACGTTTTTTTTCCAACCCTAGTTGTAGGGGAATGGCGCCATGGCACTGGCGCCATTCATAGGCGCCACGCCATGGCGCCACTGGCGTTGGCATTGGCGCCAAAACAGCAGTATACGTCCGTATTTTACAGGCATATACAGTGACATGGACAGAAATTGAGTCCATTTTTACTGGCTTTTAGGCCGCGGAGACTGGTCAGCCAAAAATATATGTTGTGAAGGGAGAATGCGCGCTTGCGCGCAAAAATTTTTCAAACTGTCGACAAAATCGTCGTCTGAAAGTGCCATTTCTGGCACATTTTTTGGTCCGGCCCGGGAAGGGGGGGGGGGCGCCCCCCCGCCCCCCCCCCTGGCTACGTCCTTGTGAAAACTAGCTTGTGCAGCGCCACTATGGTTCACACTGTCCAGACAGTCAAGATGCCCAGGGGACATACAAAGATGTCCAGCGAATTTGGATCCGAAAAGCCGTAACGATGTCCACGGGAGACTCAACCACCACCCACCATACAACACGACAGAGCATCATCATAACATCACACACAAAACACAAAATAAAATCCAAAACCAATCCAATCCAAAAGTAGCACCCACTTAGCCAACTCAGCCCTGTGAACTGCATCCAAGTTGGTCCACGAGTCCGCGTCCTTGGGCTCGAAGGCGCCGGTGCGCAACACGAACGCGCTGCTCAACGCCATCGTGTTCACCCAGTGCGCGTGGCCCGACAGACTGCGGCACAGAGTCCCGTCGGAGGACCGCCACACTGCGGTTTGGCGCGGGTTTGAGGGGTTTTAGGATGGAAACACGCGACCGTAAATGCGGTAATCGGTAGGGTGTCAATATCGGTAATTATCAGAGGTACGGTAAAAGGTTCTGTACGGTACGGTAAATGAGAAAGTGGAGGTAAGTCACCATTTACCGTCATTTGTGTTACGGTCAGGGGTATCTTGAATTTTGACCCTCCGAGTGGTTGGATAGATAGCAAATCGCTCCTCCGGAGGGATAGATAGCTGAAAAATTTTCTGGGGGGGGGGGTTGGGGGGGGGTTTGGGGGGGTTGTGGTGGTTTGATATATAGGCTTTTTCGGGGCATAGAAGGAAGAAAAGGGAGAAAAATCGCTAAAAGTAGGTGTAAAATAGCTCAAAATGGGTATACAAGAGCATATAGTACTTAAAATAGCTGAAAATAGGCAGTTAGACGCATGAACCAGTGATTTTGGAGGTGAAAATCTATATATAGGTATGAAAAATAGCGATTTTGAGCGAAAATTGGGGTATAGTTTCTGAAAAATCGCTCCAGATAGGTAGATAGCTGAGCGATTTGGGGGGGGGTTTAGGGGGTAGTAGCCCAAAATTTTGCCACCGGGATAGATAGATAGCTGAGCGGCCTCCGGGATAGATAGATAGCTGGGCGGTTTGGGGGGGGTAACCCCCCCCCAACCCCCCCCCCCATTCGAGACCCCTGGTTACGGTGCATATTTTCCGGTAGGTAAGGCAGGGGTCACCTAGGGGGGGGGGCTGGGGGGGGGCTGCCCCCCCCAAATCGGCCAGCTATCTATCTATCCCGGAGGCCGCTCAGCTATCTATCTATCCCGAGGCAAAATTTTTGGCTACTACCCCAAAAGACCCCCCCCCAAATCGCTCAGCTATCAATCTATCTGGAGTGGTTTTTGAGAAATTTTGCCCCAATGTTCGCTCAAAATCACTAATTTTCGCACCTTTTTATAGTTTTTCACCTTCAAAATCGTGCTTTCCGGCTATATGCATGGTTATATATCTATTTTGAGCCATTTCAAAGCTACTTTTGGCTACTTTTAACTGATTATTAGCGATTTTGTCCCCTTTCTGCCTTCTTAACCTTGAAAAAGCCTATATATTGTGCCCCCGCCAGCCCCCCCCCCAAGTCCCCCCAGAAATTTTTTTCAGCTATCTATCCCTCCGGAGGAGCGATTTGCTATCTATCCAGCCCCCGCGAGGGCCAAAATCTTGGAGTCCCCTGAGGTAAGGTACAGATAAATACAAGAAAGTTTGCATCAAAACTGAAACGCCAGCCAAACAAAACGGCAGGAAATCTGTTTTCAAACCGATTAAAAGTAATGAAAAATTATCGGTAAATGGAAACAAATAGAAACTAGCCAAAATGCGTCAACAATAAATACACCCAGTACCAAAAAATTTACCCCATCAACCAAAAAAACGCAATTAACCCAAAGGAAACCTTTAACAGTTCTATCCTGCGACGCGGTGTAAATGAGACCGGTGCCGCCCCACTGCAAACAAGTCACCGCCGCAGTGTGGCCGCTCAATGTTCGCAAGCACTGTCCCAAAACGATGTCCCATATGCGCACTGTGCAGTCTTTGCCCGATGAGGCTAGCTGTCTGCGTTTTTTTTTAGAAATTTGTATTTAAAAATTGTTCGGGTGGTCATTTGTGTAAAAATGAAGAAAAAACAGTTTTTACGACTCCGACTTTACAAAAAAAAGACATTTAAAACGGTAAAAAAATACCGCCATACCAAAATCAGATTTAAAAAAATAATTGATTTTAAAAAAAAGCAGTTGAAACAAATTTTCACTTTTTTCGAACCCCCAACCCAACCACCTGCAGTCAGGGTCCAAATGCAAGGGCTGCCAAGCGAGCGCGGTGACCCACTGCTTGTGCCCGGCCATGGGCTTGCCCAGCTGCGTGCCCAGCTGCCCGTCCCACACGCACACATGCAAGAGGGATTTATCATTCAATATGGTGAACCCAATATGGTGTTTAAAACGAATTTATTGGATTTTGAGTTTTCGGTTGTCAACTGGTGTGTGCAACAGGCGTATAGTAGGGGCTTGGAGGCTAAACCAAAATCACAATTTTTGGCTACTGTACTCTGCCCCCACCTTCCCTCAAATCAGCCAGCTCTCTTTCTATCTGGAGCCATTTTTGAAAAAAATTATCCCAGTTTTTTTTCCTCAAAATCGCTGATTTTCATCCCTTTTTACCAATTTTCACCTAAATACCAGTTCATGTACCTGGTTTACCTACATAACCCCTGGTGTATATGGGCACTAAACCTCAACGAGTTGACAAACCAGTCCATTTTTGCACGCGCTCGCCAACTTCCTGCCGTCTGGGGCCCAGGCGACGCACAGCACCCAGTGCTTGTGGGCGCGCAGCGTGTGCAGCGGCAACTCGGTGGACAGATCCCACAGCCGCACCGTGCAGTCGCCGCTGCCCGACGCCAAGTGTCTGCGGGGGGGGGGGGTAAAGATCTACCGTATTTCCTCTGAATACCCCCCCCCCCCCTCGAAACACCATCCTCAAAATGGGCACTATGAATTTGTGGTCCGGGGAATGCATAACAGACGTTCAAAACACTTACTGTGTTACGTGGGGGGGGGGGGGGTAATTCGGCTTATTATAAACGGCTGTAAAAACTTATAAATGGTGGTTATTGTTGCATTTTTCACGTTTTTCTCTCAAAATTTCCACTCTGAAAAAATAAACCCCCTGGGGGTATTTCGAGGAATTACGGTATTTGGAATGTGTCTAGGGTTCAAACGGGATCCCGATCCCGATCCCGGATCCCGTGAAATTCCGGGATTTACCAGTCCCGATCCCGATCCCGAAACCCCAATCCCGATCCCGATCCCGAAATCTCAAAAATACCAATCCCGATCCCGATCCCGATCTTGAAAGTTTTCAAATCCCGATCCCGATCCCGAGAAACTCCCAAGTCCGGGATCCCGATCCCGGAAAAATTAGTGGAAATTATAAAAAGTGAAATAATGACGTTTTTGCATGCAAAAAAGTGGATGCAATCCCCCAGCGTCAATTTTATGCCACTTTTCTGGCATCCAACAGTGTTTTGAGACCTTTATGAACAACTGTGAATGCCAGAAAAATGGCCAAAATCTCTATCCCTAGAACCCAATCCCGATCCCGGAAAAATGCCTATCCCAATCCCGATCCCGATCCCGTGACCCCAATCCCGGCCAATCCCGATCCCGATCCCGAAATCTCAAAAAACCAATCCCGATCCCGATCCCGATCCCGAAACCCCAATCCCGATCCCGATCCCGATCCCGAAATCTCAAAAAGTGAATCCCGATCCCGATCCCGATCCCGAAAAGTCAATCCCGTTTGAACCCTAAATGTGTCAACTGGGGGAAGTGGGCTCCAGTATTTGCGAATGTACATATTTTATTATACGTTGTGTCTTTTGATGAAAATGTACACAGGGGATGATTTTCTCTTCGATGCAGGGACGTAGCCAGGATTTTTGAGCGGGGGGGGGCGGATTGTATACGGAGCCCGTCGAACGGGGGGGGGGGGCGGCGCCCCCCCCCTAAAATTTTGCCCCTGTAGTAAAGGAATGGCGCCATGGCGCTGGCGCCATTCGTAGGCGCCACGCCATGGCGCCACTGGCGTTGGCGCCAAAACCGCTGTATACGTCTGTATTTTACAGGCAGATACAGCGACATGGACAGAATATAAGCGTTTTTTCACTGGCTTTGAGGTTGCGGAGACCGATCAGCCAAATATCTGTTGCGTGAAGGAAAAATGCGCGCTTGCGCGCAAAATTTTTGAAAACTGTGACAAAATCGTCTTCTGGAAGTGCCATTTCTGGCACATTTTTCGGTCCAGCCCGGGAAGAGGGGGGGGCGGCCGCCCCCCCCCCCCGCCCCCCCCTGGCTACGTCCTTGCTTCGATGGTATGCATTGGCATAGGTATCCAGGGTTATATTTACGCGGTATCTATGCAATGAAGTTTTTTTCCGATCTATTTATAAGTTTGAAAGTGCGTGTAGAACTCGAATTGAAAAGTGACGATAAATGATCAAATTATCAAAAACAGGAATTTCGTCAATTTATTGGACTTTGATAAATAAATGAACAACGAGGAAATGCGTGGCAACCCCCCCCCCCTGTATACCCCCACATTAAACAAACAAACAAAGACCACCAACAAATAAATCAAAGATGCACAGATAAAAACCTGGAACAAGGACTGAAGTGCACGCTGATAATTGGCTCGCCGTGGCCCGGAAGCGAGCTGGTGCATCGCGCCACTGGTATGACTCTGAGCGAATGTGCGTGCTATTTTTAAGTGCCACTTTAAAGTGGTGAGTGTGCTATTGTGCCTACACACACTAGTTTTCACCGTGACTTCGTGTGAAAACTGAAGTTGTTTCAAATGCAAATTAATGAACATGGTTGACTGATTTTGTTTTATTTAAATTGGAAATTAAATTAATGGAAGTTAAAATTTAAAAATTTGAAAACTAAAACACATATAGCATACAAAAAGAGTAGGCTCAATGTCGTCATGTGGCCATTTCAGTTTTCACATCGGTCACGGTGAAAACTAGTGTGTGTAGGGCCATTTTCGCTTGTTTCCGGTGAGTTTTCTATTTTCTTCTGGAGACCTCATGTATGAATGCAATGGGTGTATTTATTAAGAACTGAAATGTAATTAGTGGTACATTAAAAAAAGACAATGGCGAGTCAAAATTCCGAGAAAGTTGAAATCGAGCCTCGAATAATGCAGAAGGGAAAGTAAAATTGGCACGGAAATATTAAAAAAATTGTAGAAAATTTTCGGGGGAAAAACTCGCAAATTGAAGTTGATTTTTTTAACCGTGAAAAAAACTGCCCATCCCCAGCTCGCGCACAAAAAAATGCAAAATACCTAGTGTGATTTATGTACTAAAACTTAGGCTAACATTTTTTTGCTGTCTCGACGCTTTGCAAGAAGTTTAAAAAGACGTTTTTAGGCAAAAATGGCGGCCATCTTGATGTTAATGAAATGAACCACTAAATGAAAATAGCAGAACCTGAATACAGCTTGCGGCTGGTAAGTGATGTCAATCACGGACTCTGCTAAGCATTCTAAATCGCCGCCAGTTGATTTGCTCACTGCAGATTCCAAATCCGTATCTATTTCCACATTACCGTTCTGTAAATTTCAATTTAAAGGAATTATATTCAATTATTATAATTGAAGTTACTGTAATGACATCAATTGTGTGGAACCGACTTTTACTTGGGCAAAACAAGAAACATACCTAGTTTATTCCACTGAAATCTACCATTTTCAACACGAAAAAAAATTTAAAATTCATTTTACGACTTTCTTACCAGGTGTTAGAAAGATTTGGCGCAGAAATCATTGACTTGATTAATCAAATGATGCTTATATTCCAGCAATCAAGCACACAAAGCATTTATTTTAGAGCGGACAAACGCGCAATAAACCAACCTTCACGTAAAAACTGAACGGCAGCGGCTCAAAATCGGCCTCAGAAGTCACGCTTTCCGATTTAAGCAGCCCATTGCACAAAGCAGAAAGTTGGCGCGTGTCCAATTTCAGCGGCACGTGAAAGGGCGCGCCAAGACCGGCGCCAGCCTCGGAAACCAGTTGGACGGTAACGTGTCGCTCATCCGGAGCCTGGGGCTCATTGACGCCATGACTCTGCGACTCAACCTCCATTGCAGGGGCCAGATACAATTTGACCCGGTGGGTTTTTGTCGGGCGGCCCGACAAGTCGATAGAGAATTGTGCCCTGGAAAAAATAGTGAAATGTGGTGTGATTGTTGGAAGGGCCGGGAAATCCCGACGGGGTCATTAAAGTTCGCCAGTCTGGGTTTATCTTTTCGCAGGATCGGGTCATTTATGATCAGTTGGCTCACGTCCAAGTTACCGGTTGCCTTATTGTACGTGTACGGAATCTTTCGTAATTTTTGTTCAAAATCGGTTAAATTTGCCACCTTTTGATAATTTTTATCTTCTTTGATAATTCGCCACCTTTTTATCTTATGGCTATTTTCGTCTTCATAAATGGTCATATACCTATTTCTAGCCTGTTTTTCTATATTTATAGCGATTTCGAAAATGTTGGGCGGCTGCCAACCTGTCGTGAGGGTGTTTTGCAGACAAAATTTTGAGCTTCCGTCCAAATTTAGGCCAGATATCCGTATTTTAGGTGCAGTTTTTTAGACAGAAGTTCCTTTAACTTGATATATGCAAAAACAGGGTCGCAGAAAAAGGAAAAGTATACACTCGTATTTCGGTTTTTTGATGTCGTTTTTACGATTTTTACGAGTTCTGAGTGTTTCTGAGCCATTGTTTTTAAATTGTGCCATACGCTTAGAAATAACTCGATGCAGATTTTATCGCTGTTTTGTTTCTACATTGGTAGTTAATTCTCACTCTCTCGATGTACATTATAAGCATATCTATGTTTGTATTTTCCGTCTGCGCTCGACAAAAAGCGATTATTCACATAAAACTCAACCATAGACATAGACTCCATTCGCACCCCACAAGTCGAACAACCACGCAGAAAAATGGGCAACCAAAACAGCGCTGGCAGATCACCAAAAGAGGGGGGTGGCTCTGGCGGGGGATCGCGCCTTGGCCGCGTGCCAAATTTGACTGGCGGTGGGGGGTCCTCTCAGGTGCCACTCTCAGAACCCGTAAAATACTCTGTAAGATTGTGAATGTCAAGCAAAGTGTCTAAAGCCATGCCAAATGCCCTGGAAAATGCCTTTTGACACTGCATGGCATTTTACAGGGCACGTTACATGACTTTTGACGCTCTGCATGACATTTACAATTTTACAAGTCACTTGACAGGGTCTGGAAGTGCCCAGGGGTCTGTTAAGGCGCACGTGGAACGCGGCGCCAAGACTGGCATCATTCAAGTGGCAAAGTGCAACTTGAAAGAGGTACCCGCGGCATTGGCGCAGGTTTGTCAGTGGTTTCTTGAGGGTTGTGAGTTGGGATTGCCGGTGTTGTTTTTAAACTGTTTTGTTTTTTAAATTTGTAGAATGTGAAAACGTCCGTGTGAAAACGTCCGGTTGAACTTTGTGTCACATGTTGCCTGGCAGTTTGCATTTTTAATGACATTTGATAGGACAAATTCAGATCTACTATTTTCAGATCGAAAACCTGCGCGTGCTGGACTTATCAAACAACAAGTTGGATAGTCTACCAGCATTTATGGGTGCTTTTGCCGCTCTGAAACAGCTGCACATAACAAATAACAGATTAACGTCACTGCCAGACGAAATTGGAAACTTGAAGAAACTTGAAACTTTGTCGCTGCAACAAAATCGACTGACATGTCTGCCCGACACTATTATTGGTTTATTGTCGCTGAAAACTATTCTTTTGTCAAACAATCAGTTGAGGGAGTTCCCTTTGGCTTTGTGCGAATTGAATAATTTGGAGACTGTGGATTTGGCGCAAAATCAGATACAGGTTTTTTGTTTTGTTATTTTTATTGATTTATGCATGCTTAAAAGACACAAATGCATTAATGACATCGATGTCGACTGGCCCGGCTGGTTTCCATTTTTCCATTCCAGCTTTTGAGTTCATAGATCGCCGAAGAATTTTCAAATGAAGGGTGTGCTTCTCAAAGTACCGATCTACAAAAAATCGATTTTGAGATAATCGCGATTGAAAGTTTGGAGTATGCAATACCCATACATGGGTATTGGGTATGGGAATTGTAGATATGGGTATTTCGGCCATATTGTTGGGTATCCACATGCATGGGTATAATCATTCATTATACACATAACACTAGCTATATAAAATTTAGTGAATTGTATTTTTGTAGTACAGTACATTTTAAAGGAACAAATTGGTAATAGCATGTAGATCGGTATTTTTTAAAGCACAAAATCAGAAAGCTGTAGATCGGTACTTTTACCCATAATAAAAACCACACAATGAGTTATTGCGCAACCGGACACCAATCTGACATCGGTACTTTTAGAAGCACAAAAAAATGTGCAGATCGGTACATTTAAAAGAACAATTTTGAAAAAAAGTGTGTAGATCGGTACTTTTAAAGACACAAAAGCTGAAAAAGATTGTAGATCGGTACTTTTAAAATTTCAAAAACTGTATTTTGCGATTTTTTTTTGCTTTTTTCGACCCCCCATATCTCTAAATTGAATTTCGCACCCCCCACATATTATATATATTTTTGAAGCACATTTTTATGGGGACCCCAAAAATGGTCCTAACTCAAATTTGAAAAATTTGTAGATCGGTACTTTTAGAAGCACACCCTTCAAATGCACATGGCAGTATTTTATCTGTTGCCGACATTGCCGCACGTGCACTTGAAAATTGTCCTGCGACCTGTCAACTAGGTAAAATATGACTTTTCATGGAACCCAGGTGCCAGTTCCGCAAATTGAGAAGTTAGAAGTAAAATGGCAAAACTGAAGTGAAATAGCAAGTAAATTGGCACAAACGAAGTTAAAAATAAATGAAATAAAGAAGTAAGCGCTATTTTGGAACCGAGAACCGGAACCTAAAAAAATACCCGAACCGGAACCGAGAACCGACAGTTAGACCCGGAACCAAACAAAAGAACCGAAATTTTATACAATAATCCTATCAAAATGCAACATTTGCACCGTTGCGTTTTACAGAGGGCACTGTAACAGAATGATTATAAATACAGTTTGAATTGATATCCATTTGTAGTATTGGTTATTGTTGTTTGAGACGAAATGAGATTGAAACAGCTGCTTTGTTTGGATTTGCACATTGTTTCATGTATGATGTTTGCTACACTACAACTGTATGTTGTTTTTCCTTTATTCAGCTTATTATTGACCGATACCCGATTTTTTCATAACCCGGAACCGAAATTTTTGAAAATTTGGAACCGAAAGAACCGAACTGAGAACCGGAACCGAAAATTTTGAGGATCCGAGAACCGAACCGAAATTTTTTAGAACCGAGAACCTAGAACCGGAACCGAAAATTTTGAAATTCCCAACCCTATGCTTAGCGCCTGTACTCATTTAACTCCCGCAGTTACTCCCCACCGGCCCCATAATGGGCGGCCTGCGCGTGCTGGAACTCAATTTAAATCAGAATCAATTAAGCGATTTGCCCGAGTCGCTGGCCGAGTGCAAACGTCTCAAAGTGCTCAGGGTTCAGGAAAATTGTTTGCCTTTGAGCGCATTTTCGAGAAAACTCATGGAAGAGTCGAAAATTTCGCTCATGGCCGTCGAAGGGAACCTTTTTCAGGATAAAGAGTTTCATCAATTAGATGGGTATGACGCCTATATGGAGAGGTATACGGAAACGAAAAAGAAAATGAATTAATTTTTTTCGTGCGTTTCTGATTGCTGCCATTTTTCTAATGTTGCCGCACACACTAGTTTGCTAACATGAGTTAACTCAAATTTGGTGCTCATAACTCGGATTTGAACGTATTTGAGTTTACTAGAATGAGTTATTTTGAATATTCGTGAACTGTAGTTGACAGACACCTTATTCTGGTAAACTCGTTCGTAAACTAAATGCGTTCATAGCCGATTGTGAGTTTACTAAAGTCCTAATTTCCTCGCAGTAAACTAGTGTGCGCAGCGCCAACATGCGCATGTGTGCAAATTTGGGTTCAAGCGAGGCCGCGGTAAAAATATCAGTATCGGTTTGGCCCTGCGCAGTGCACGCACTGGCACTGGTGTTCTATAGAGATTTAGTAGAATTTGGACAACTCAGAAATCGGCTTTGCACAACGCATTTGAGTTGACCAGAATGAGGTGTCTGCCAACTGCAGTTGGTGGCGATAAAATAACTCATTTTGGTAAACTCAAATGCGTCAGGAGCGATTTATGAATTTTCCAATTTTTGGGAAAATTTCCGGTGAAAACTAGTGTACGTAAAGGTATTGTCGTCTGAACCCAGTTCTCGTGTGGATCATTTGTAAATAGAATTCATTTTCAGCTGCATCTTTTATTTCCCCCTTTTATTTGGTGCAGGCCTGATACGCACATATGCCCGTTACGCACATTTGCCCGTTTTTTTCACTTGACACTTTTTCAAGTGATTTTCAGATATGAGTAAAGTGAAAAAAAGTTGCGCAATGACATTAGTGAACTTTTTTCACTTCACTCATATCTGAAAATCACTTGAAAAAGTGTGAAGTGAAAAAAATGGGCAAATGTGCGTAACGGGCAAATGTGCGTATCAGTGCACCTAGGGTTGGCCGATGTTTTTTTTTAAACGTTTTTTTTTAAAAAAAAACGTTTTTTTTTAAAAAAAAACATGACGTCCGAAATGTTTTTTTTTTAAAAAAAACATCGGCCGAAATTTTTAGTACTAAGCACTAGGTATTTTGCAAAATTTTTGCGCGCAAGCGCGCAATTTCACACACAAATTGACATTGGTGGTTGTTTTCATTGGTTTTGTTGCATTTTTAGTATCAAAACATCCATTTCTATGTGCTACCATGGGTGAATAAGCCGACATATGTTGCTGTAATATATAATATTGAGGTAATGTGCTTCCATGTACCTCCACAGTGTGTAACTTCACTCCCAAAGTAACAACCTCCTTTTATAACCTTGTTTGATCACCATTCCGTGCCAAACTTTACCTGAAGTCACGAACATTCGACTATAAGGCGATATACGAACGATATGTCGACAAAAAATGGATATTTTTGACACAAATCACCACTTATAATGCTATCCCATGGCTCTACAGCCATTATATGGTCATATTTAACATCACAGAGTATTGCCAGTGTCTGATATACCTATATATGTTGACACTAGGTCATATCTGGGAGCTTTTAAAAAAAAACGTTTTTTTTTAAAAAAAAACGTTTTTTTTTAAAAAAAAACATTGAGTTAAAAAAAAACGTTTTTTTTCCAACCCTAAGTGCACCCCCCTTTTATTTCACTTCACATCGTTGCCTGTAATTAGCCAGAATTTAGTAGAATCAATATTTACATTGCTAGCTAATAAGGAGCTTTGCATCCATTCCAATATTGCTTTATGGCTAGGGTTCAAACGGGATTGACTTTTCGGGATCGGGTTTGGTTTTTTGAGATTTCGGGATCGGGATCGGGATTGGCCGGGATTGGGGTCACGGGATCGGGATCGGGATTGGCATTTTTTCGGGATCGGGATTGGGGTCTTGGGATAGAGATTTTGGCCAATGTTTTGGCATCCACAGTTGTTCATAAAGGTCTAAAAACACTGTTGTATGCCAGAAACGTGGCATAAAATGAACGCTGGGGGTTTGCGTTCACATTTTTGCATGCAAAAACGTCGTTTTTTCACTTTTGATAATTTCCACTAATTTTTCCGGGATCGGGATCCCGGACTTTGGAGTTTCTCGGGATCGGGATCGGGATTTGAAAAGTTTCGGGATCGGGACTGCTAAATCCCGGAATTTCACGGGATCCGGGATCGGGATCGGGATCCCGTTTGAACCCTATTTATGGCGTAGATAAATATGTATCTACACACTAGTTTTTGAATAAATCTTTGAAAACTCATGCACCAGTTTTGAACGCATTCGAGCTTTCAGGGATGAGGTTTTTAATCCCAATTATACTCGGCGGACCGCACGCTATGCATTTTTGTGAAAGAAACACTCCGTGACGTCATCATTAATAAAACAAAAATAATTCCAGTAAAAAAGACGGAAAAAAATTTCAGAAAAAAACATTCCTCGTTTGTACGCGCCTCCGCCTTTTTCTTTTTTTAATATTTTTCTTTTTGTGAAAGTGCATACCGTATTTCCTCGAAATACCCCCCCTCGAAATATCCCCCCCTCAAAATGGGCACTATGAATTTGTGGTCCGGGAAATGCATAACAGACGTTCAAAACACTTACTGTGTTACGTTAGAACATCGTTTATACCATCTACATTCTTATATAAGGCTGTATAAACTTATAAATGGTGGTTATTGTTGAATTTTTCACGTTTTTCTCTGAAAAATTTCACTCAGAAAAAATAAACCCCCGGGGGTGATTCGAGGAAATACGGTACGTTAAGTATCCAGCTCGCGCGTTGTCGACCAAGACACAAATAGTTTTGGGCGCGTACTTTGCGGTCCGCCGAGTAGAACTGAATTTGACAGATATCTCATTTCAGTAAACTCAAATTCTTTCAAAACTGACTTGTGAGTTTTCAAAATTTTAAAAAGTTAAAAACTGGTGCGTGTAGAGCCTATGCTTCAGCGGATTGCCTATTTCTATTTTGTGTCATCATGGTCATTTTAACATTATTTCAGCTAGAATACTTTTATTCCATCGGTAAGAAATGTGTTGGCGTTTACGACGGTTGGATGATATTCATTTTATCGGATATTGGGCTCTTCTCACATTTAATGTCGACATCAACAATTTTTGATCAAATGTCGCATATTGAATATCGACGTCAACTCGTCGATTTCTTCTAAACATCCTGTTTTGAGGACTGTCTCATTTTGAATTTTTTGTGGGAGTTCGCTATTTAAAATTTGATTGTTAACATCAATTATTTAGCAGAAAAAGTTTACCTGAAAAGTTGTATCACTCCAACACTAGTGCGTAAAATGGATCTAAATTTCACATGTCACATAATAATTTATTTATTTACTTTGAAATCTATCTGTGTACCATGACACTATTTATATATTTGTTTGTGTAACTTTTTGCAAGCATTTTTCTATCTAGTCGCCGTGTTATTAACTCCATGAATGTTTATTTTTCCAATTCCGGACGCCAATAACAACATTTGCGCGGTTCACAAGTGATTTTTGTTTTTAAACTGGTAATATAAAAAATTATTCCGATTTCCTATTTCAACTCTGATCACTGCTGATTATTTAAAATGATACTAGCAGCTATATAAACTAAAGATATTCATATGAAAGACATTAGTTTGACTCACTGTATTGGCTTGTTTTAAGTGCACTGTTTTAATAGATGCACATGCTTGAATACTGTTCAAAGAGTTTCGCAAGTGGAGAAGTGAAAAAAATTGAAGGAATTTAAATGTATAACTTTTATTTTAACTATTCACTTATGAATTAACTTTTCACTCAAAATGTAAGCACTGGTACAGGCTATCTAAAACAAGCCATCACTGTAGTTTTCACTGCTGCAAAAGTGCTATGTAAATGATGATAGAAAACCAAATTATCCGCTTTTGCTTCTTTCACCACCGGCTGGTAAATTCGGCATTTCTTGTGATCACACTTGGTTTATCTGTCTGCCAATGTCCTGAAAAAATAAATCATAAAATTGATAATCAGATGTATTTATTTTTATTGATTAACAAGCCTTTGTTGTATGGATTTGATATACCAATTTTTCGCACGCAAATAAAAATGTTACATTTTTCGAGTAAATATTTATACAAAATTACCAGGGTTATTTGAAACCATTGCTATGGGAAATTTTTATATTGAATTTTGAAGAATACCTCACACTGACCCTCAGTAATTATAATGTCCCCAAATACCACAACCCTCAAACCCGTCGTATTAGCAGTACGCGCGCTTGTTGACATCGGTTGTCAACTGGTTTCCCCCCATGTCAATTCAGATTTTAGTTGTTGGGTCGCAGAATCGTGTTCAAGTGCACGTGTCTCCATAAAGAAAGACCAAAATCGCGGCGTGGTCATTTCATCATTCTGCAACCCACCAACTAAAATCTGAGTTGACATTGAAAAGAGTTGACGGGCTCAATCAATTCACACACCTCAAATGACCCCCCCCCCCAAAAAAAACCCCTGCCCAATGTGGCGCACCTGAATCTTGACCATGCAGGCGTCCTTCTGAGTGGCCTGGTTCTCGAAGTACACCTGCCTGGTCAAGTAGAACACGTCCCACACGTAGAACTGGATGCCCCACACTTTGTTGCACGCGCTGCTTTTATCGTGTGCCAGATCGTTCACGCACGTTTGGATTTGCGTAGAGATTCGCTCCACTTCCGGAATGCTGCGGGGGGGGGGGGAGTTGATGGGGGTTTATTTTTAAACATATTTCAGTTCACCAGAATGTGCCTATGCACACTAGATAGCTACCGAAATCAGAATCAAAATATAAAAATTTTGTTGCTTACATTTTGACATTCTGCATGAAGTTGGACAAATTTGTAGGACATTTTGCATTTCACTTCATGACATTCGACAAATTTGTAACACATTTTGCATTATATTTGACGCTTTACAAGACACTTTACAGGGTGCGGGACTGCCCCCAGCCCGCTCACTTTAATACCCAAACCACATAAAAAACCGACTCGTAACTCTTGGTGAAATCCATCAAATACACAATCCTGTCACAGGCATCCTCATAATTCTGGTGGTACACGTCCCAGCTGACGTAGTAGAGCTGATCGGTGATTGGCTGGGGCACGTTCGAGTAGCCGGTGCACCGCTGCAGGCACTCGTAGCTGTACGCCGCCCGCGGCAAGCGGCACTCGCACAAGGGCGTCAGAAGTAGGGCTCCTGGGGGGCGGAGTTGTTGTAGGGTCGGGTTCCTTTTTTAACATATAAATAAGAAGATACAAACATCATGTGAAATGTAAATCAAAATAATAATAAAAACATTTCATTTTTGAACTTTTGACATTTTGCATGATAATTGACAAGTTTGTACTGCATTTGACATGAAATTTGATACTTGACTTTACACTTTACAAGGTGCGGGAATGGCACCAGTTGGTGCTGGATAGAAGTGTATTACAGGCCGTTATTGGTATTTCTCAAATATTTCAGTTCTTGAATCAGTGCCTTGCTCATACAGGCCCATTACCCTGGGCGTGGCTAGAAGCGAACAAAAACCTATATTTACAACGAGCACCACAAACCCTTCCACTGGCACCGACGCCTAAATCATTAGGAATCACGACTCAAAAGGGCCAGGAAAAATGGCGTCATGGCGCTGGCACCCCGAATGGCGCCAGCGCCATGGTTTCATTGCATCGCCACTTACCTGCCACTATGCAAAGCAGCGCCGCCATGTTCACGTATGTGGCCATTTTTTGGTTGCGATTTTCGTGCCTAAACCTGTGTCTGTGTGTGTAATCGTTTCTTGAACGGAATCGCATTCAGAGCGCGAAAATGAGTGAGAAATAAATGGGTCGGCGGTTATATATCCCGTGCGCCTCGGTAGACAAAAGGCCCCTTTGGAATACAATTGCACTTGTAATGCGAAATATTAGTTGAAGGTTTTCTTACAGTTTTTTTCGCCACTCGTATTTACTAGCCGTGCCGCGCCTTCGCACCGTGTTGGGGGCGTTTTATTTATATTAAAAAATATTTGTTTAGGTATAATTTTTTTTTCTCTGCAGCTAACATTTAAGTTTATGTTCACCTGGATGTGAATATTAGACAACTCCAATACCATGCATTTCAATGATATTTCACGATGCAGTTGGCATACAGTGAGTTTTATTCATTTATTCATAAAGTTTCACATACAATAAATCCGCAAATCAGTTCACAGGGATTTTTTTTTGTCAGATGTTTTTTGGCTGGGAGCAGGGACGTATCCAGGATTTTTGAGCGGGGGGGCTGCTTGTTTACGGAGCCCGGCGAGGGGGGGGGGCTCAGCCCCCCCCCCTAAAATTTTAGCTACATAGTGGCGGAATGGCGCCATGACGCTGGCGCCATTAGTAGGCGCCACGCCATGGCACCATTGGCATTGGGGTCAGTGCCATGGAACGCTGTATATGTATATAAATATACATACAAAACAGGAAAAAGCACAACATTTTTAATGATTTGCAGCCACATGGAGCAAATCTGATGATAATACCGTATATCTGGTGAAGAATGCGCCCCCCTCTGGATACGGCCCTGGCTGGGAGTTATTCAATTGCAGGGTAAATTGCATTGGTATTTTCAATAAAATTTGTGATTAATTTTTTTGTCTGATGCTTCATAGTTTCTGAATATGTATATATATATATATATATATACAGAAACTATATAAATATGAGTTGCATTCTTCAAGCATCAGACATTGTATAGACATCTATGAATTTCAGCTGCAAAAGAAAAAGCTGCAAAAATTCACATGAATCAGTGAAGAAACATATGCATATGCAACTACATATGTCCTGATTGCTGATGTTGTTAGTACAAGATTCCTTTTTATCATGAATTAGGCATCATTTTTTATCATGAACTTTTTGGTTCATCTGTCTTCATGAGTGTTTTCCTTTGTGGGGACATGTTTTTTCACATCATAGAGGGGGTATTTTTGTCAGTTGTTTAACAGTGGTAGTTTTCAAGTGGGTGGAATGAATTGAAGTATTTGCGGAGCATAAAAAGCACCCCACTTGTATAACACAGTCATACTTTTTACCAGAATAGCAACATGTTATGCTATACAAACAGACGCAGACACACACATCGTCACTGGCTATATTTACTATAGATGCGCGTTGGACTTTCTTTCATGCGCGGCGTGTCACGAAGCAGCGGCGGGTCGCTTTGCTGCGTAATTAGCATTCTAAAAATGAGCGATTTTCAGAAAATACTCTAATAAAAAAATTACAAAATCAGTACCAAAAAAACGGTATAAATATGAATAAAATATGGAATATTTTTCATATTTTCTTGTCACAAAAATACAATTCAATCCAAAACCCGGGGAGAAAAATAAATAAAATAACAACAAGAATAAAAACATTCTAAACAATATTTGAATAGTTTCTTATAAATATTTCAAAAATATAAATCTGCAGCAATTTCTGGAACGCTAGTGGCAATTGTGGTGACACGTGGGGCGGCGCGGCGGCGCGGCTCAACGCGCAGCGCATGCATCCAATTGCTTTTTTCGGGGATGGCCGCTTTCGCACCTGAAACCTGCCCGTGTAAAGGTGTTGTATTGTTCCTTCGCGCCGCGCGGCCGGCCCTCGTTTTCACACTTGATTGGCGTCGGCCATTTCGCAATTTTAGACATTCCAGTGATTCGTAGCGTGGCACTTGGTGTTGGAAGAGCGCCAGAAGAAATGGCGTCAAGCGGCGAAGACTCTTGGCACCATTCCAAAAAAGGCGCCATTCAACAAATGGCGCCATGCTCCAAGTGCCAGCCGCACCATGGCCCTCTTCAAGAATGGGGCGCCAATGTCGCCGGACCTTTGTGTTGTGACACTGGTTATTACACTTCAATACGCCTTTGGCGCCAAATGGCGCCCTAAAACGGCGCCAGCGCCGTAGCGCCACTCCACCACCAGTGTTCCATCACCATGGCAGATTGTTTAGGCTGTGAGTCTTGTATGGTTGAAATTGAGACGTTCTAACGTTGTTTACTGCTTGCTGATACGGCTGTATGGCCCGAGTCAACTCCCCCCGAAATAACAATGTCCCGAGTCATCAAATTAGTTGATTCACTATACACTAAAAAAGTAATTAGTTGATTCAGGGCACATCACTCCACATGCGATATTTCCGCTCACACGCATGGCGTAATAGCGCGCGCAGAAAGAGAAACATCAAAGGGGTCAAAAGATCAATGCCAATGCGGGTCACGAAAGTGAAACTTAAGTGAATGGCTAATGGGGGAATGGATTGGACACACCTGAGGGCTGTTCTGGCGGCAGACCAAAGCAAAATATGGCCCAAATTTAACTAAATTATAAATTTCAATGCCAGGTCCAATTCTGGGTCGCGTTCCGGGTCCAAAAAGTGTATAATTTATAATTTATTTTTTCAATGTCTGACTCGAAACGAAATCCGGAATTGGACTGGGATTCAAAATTTATATATTCGGTATTTATTTGTAACACTACTTTACTGAATTAGTGTTCCAAATAAATACCCAGAATTGTTAATTTCAATTCTGTTTCCAATTCCAGGTCAAATTCCAGTTCCAAAATGTTTATAATTTTTTATTCATTTCAATTAAAATTCATTTTCTTTTTATACTGGCCCACATGTTTTATTTTATGCAAACACTTGTTTACTACCATATGATATGCACACGCTGGAATAAATATGCCTTTTGTCATGATGTAATGCCAGTTTTATTTAAACAATGGGGTTGATGCCAATAAACAATGGGGGGGGGGGGGTTGGGTTATCGCGGGACACAATGCGGGTGCGCGAGTCAATTCCACTTCTGGGTTGATTCGGGCACACTGGGGGTTGATTTGCTGCACATGGCTCTACGGGGATCAACATAGATGCAGGTTGATTCGGGACACATAGAAAGAGTTGATTCGGGCGGAGTTGATTCAGGCGCCCGTGCCGCTGATACATAAACATAGGTGTTTAAATTCGGTATAGTCTACTGACCGCAGACTTTGCAACGATATATCATCAGTATAACAATGTCAAGGTTTTCTTTTTCGTCACGTTCCGTTACTACCACTATTTGGTAGATTTGGTGCATATATTTGCGCGTTGTTCATAAAATTATGGCAGCACTGCATAACCTGCAGATGGTTCAGTCAATATTTATATATCGCGGATTTGGACAACATCAATAAAATTATCACTTCGAGATTCACTGCCTCCGAATAACCCAAAATCAAAACGCCAATCCGTCGTCAAACATCACTGGCGTAAATTTCACTGATGAAGCACAATTTTCATCCATAGTAACGGCTGCATCCGTACTTTTCTCACTGCTAGCCGTCGAGGCTCTGGAGGCAGTCCCCAGCCCTTTAAAGTGTGAAATAAAGTGTCAAATGCCATGCAAAATGCCAATCAAAACAAAAAAATTGTTACTGAAATTTTGATACTTTGCATGACAATTGACACTTGTCTTTACACTTTACAGGGCTCGGGACTGGCACCTGGTTGACCTCACAATCTGTTCATGCTGGTCGATTCGCTGGTGGTGTTCTTGTTGGCGCCGAACATGAAGTTGGTGCGCGCCTTGGCCAGCGGGTCGGATTGGTTTTGGTATTATTAGCCCGCCGAGGCGATGACAGAAATGGCCTTTGTGGCTTTTTTGGATTTTGCAGCTGTAAATTTGTTGGATTGGCGTTGACTTTTTGTGTCCAACTTTTTTACTGAACTGACTGACCATTGCTGAACTTTGACATTCTACATGACGTTTGACAAATTCGTATGACATTTTACATGACATTTCACAATTTTGGATGACATTTTACATGACATTTGACACTTTACGTTACACTCTGGGATAACAAGTTGTCCATTGACCATGGACCATGGTCCCCTAATGGTCCATGGTCCCCTAATTCGGTGTAATTAATCTATTTGTTTGACCTGGTGCCATTTCTGCCAGTGCCTCTGTTGCTGCCGGACGAAAACAGGTGATAAGGCGTGCGGCAGCGCGACGGCTCCACCGGCGATCCATCTGTATGTTTTGCAAAAAAAAACACTGTATTTTACCTAGTCGAAAACCACGCCATGCATTTTTCTGGAGGAAACAAGCATTTTTATGATTTTTTGGCAAAACTAAAGCTGGTATGGAATGGGTTGTTAAATTTCCGTAAATTAATTGAGTGACCGCATTGGAGTGCCCTGATTTTGTAATTTATCTCGTGAAATTTTTTTGTCGTCTGAATAAAAAAAATGACTACCGTATTCCTTCTAATAGAACCGCTTTCATCTTATTTTAATTTGGCGCTTATCCATAATCAACTTGGCACTTATCCATCTTATCGCCACTAGCGCAAATCACCGACCCGAATTGATCTTGCACTGAATCCTGGCGTGCAGCTGCCTGAGCGCCTTGGCCACGGCGGCGACGTTCAACGCGTTGTCGGGCTCGTAGACCCTCTCGGCGACCAGCGCGTCGCGGATGTCCCTGGCGCCGGCGCCCGGCCGCAGCTCGGCCAAGCGGCCGATCTTCCACAGCACTAGCGGCGACAGTTTCTGGGGTACATGGGTGCCGTCGCTGAATGTTTTAGACTTGATCCAGTGACTTGATTTCACCTTGCAAGCATGGTTAACGTTGGAAGTGTGCCAATGATATTTTACACATGCCATTTTTATAGAAAATACAAAAAAAATTCGATGTTGGTAGAACGTTATTCACGTTAATGTATTCACAACAAAAAATTTTCATATTTTCAGAAAAATAATCATTGGCAGTCTTCAATATAACGGCAGGTAGAAATGATCAGGTTGGAAGAGTGCCAAAACACAAAAATAAATGTATGGCGATTACGTTCAAAGCATTCAATTTCAAATTGATGCTTTGATATTAAATATTGCTCAAACTTCATTAAAGATAAAATCATGTTCAAATGAAAAATCTGTGAAAAAGTGAAAGCTGCCCTCCTATGGAGGGCAGCTAGCAGCGGTGTCAGTCCTCATAAAATACAACGAAAGAGTGCAAAATTTCCACTGCTACCCACGGGAATCGAACCCGCCCCTCTCATATATTCAGAACATGTCCAGCGCCCTAACCTCTGGACCACATACGTCTCAAACAACAACAACAACTCTGCAACAAATCAATGCAGCTAACCAACCCTGTGCGTCTTGTGTCCCCCAATGGCCCTGGGCGCCACGTCGCCCGTTTCGTAGTAGCGCGACAGAATCTTGCTCACGCAGCCGTGCGATACCTGGCGACACTCCCGGATCCTGTAAAATGTCAAGTGTCATGTAAAATATGTCAAGTCATGTAAAATGGACTAGAAAAAGTTGAATATCATGCAACGTTTAAAAGACAAGTAAAATGTATACCTGAGTAAAAATACGACATTTTCCAGGTCATTTTACATTTCATTTGAAATGTTACAGAGCATCTTAAATGAATTTTGACACTTTGCATGACGTTTGACAATATCCTGTCATTTTTCACGACTTTTGACATTTTACATTTTCCAGGTCATTTCACAGGGTCCGGGAGTGGCACCAGCAGCTGGCGGCTGATGTCGCAGGGCCGGACGCCTAGCCCAGCCAAGTGTACGATTTGGCGCCGCACGTGGCCGGGCAGCGGGCGCCCGTTCACGAACAGCCCGCCCAGTTGGTTCACACCCGCCTGGCCTGCCAAGTGTGAATCGCAGTGGAAATACGGTATTAAAATATAATCACAGAAAGTTTCTCAAAAAATAGTACAGTAAACCACGCACCCATTAGTAAAGGAAAATAGGTAACCACTGGCGCTTGGCGCCATAGCTTCCTGGCGCCATTGGCGCTTGGCGCTCAAGTCCGAAAAAGCGCCATGGTGCTTATGGCGCTTGGGCCCATTTTGCTGTGGTGCAATTGGCGCTTGGCGTCGAGGTCCAGAAAAGCGTCATGTCACGGCGCTTTTTACATCACCACGCTGGCGTCACCAATTGCAAATGCAAATCAGTTAAATATTGTTGCCGCATACAACAGTTTACTAACAGAAGTGAACTCAAATAGGGCTCTCATAAACCATCTTTGAACGTATTTGAATTTACGGAATGTGTTATTTTTAATGTTTGTCAACTGTACTTGACAGACCCCTAATTGTGGTAAACTCAAATGCGTTGAAAGCCGAGTTATCAGTTTACCGTAAACTAGTGTGCGCAGCGTCACCATATTCCCGCTCACCTGTGTGTGGCATCATCAATATACAGGCTTCCCAACCGGCCACAATTTTGGTTCTCCGTGAACCGTCGAAATACACCAAAGTCAATTGAAATGTGTACTCATTTCCCTAAATACGCAATTCCACCTAACGACAAAACACGGCGGCAGGTGAATATCCGCTCGGCGGCAGTCAATTATCACAATATCTGCCGTTTGCCGCTTATCTTATAAGCCGGCTGCGCGGGCAGACCCATTTCGCATGCATGCGACACGTGCGTGCCATCGCGCTATTGAGAAACGATCCCCCGCTGACGATGGCAAAATTTCTGGATAAAAGTGTTTTTAATTTTTTAGTTTTTGATTTTCTTCTTGAAGTTTTTTTTCTGAAGATTTTTTATTTTTCGAATTTTAAATTTTTTTTGACATTTTCTAGTTTTTCTGGTTAATTTGGTAAAAATCCTTCCAAGCTGTTGTGACAGATGCATTTCCACAGTTTTATATTTAGGTCAAGTGTAGTGATGTTAAAGGCACCGGGAAAAATGGCACCGCACCGCACCGGCACCTTTCCCATCGCGTGGAAAGGGCACCTGGCACCCTGGGGCACCGGCCAAAAAATGGCACCGCACCGGCACCGGTGCCATTCTGAAAAAAATAGCACCGGCACCCTGGGGCACCGGCCGGTTGCCGGTGCTAACACCGAAAGGCACCGCACCGGGTAAAATTTTGTGTAGTGATATTCAAAGCGCCATAACTTCGGCAGAAAGAGCCAAAAGTGCCCTGGCGCTTTTCTCGCCCCCAGCGCCAAAAACTATGGCACCGGGGCAGAATGGCACAAACTGCATTGGCGCTGATCACCAATAGTACCACGACAATATGACACTTGACGCCAAAAGAGTCATGGCGCTTTTTGTGTTGGCGCCAGCACCAGCGCCATGCGCTTTCGCTTGTTTGATTTTTAACAATATCGGTCCTTTCTGACACATCGATTTCATTATTATCCAACTCAGAATCAATCATTGTTTTGTTTAAAATCGCTTATTTTTATGTTTGTCAAAAGAATAACAATGAAATAGTGGCTGTGAGTACGTGTTCAACATGAAATTGATTGGGTCACTTTTTAAATGAACACACATGTCCTGGAGTTAACCGCTTTTCACTCCCTTGAAACCCTGCCGGTGCCTTTCCCGGTGCCCCACTTTTTCTGGCCGGTGCCAGCACCTAAAGGCACCCTCGAAAAATGGCACCGCACCGCACCGGCACCGGTGCCATTCTGAAAAAAATGGCACCGGCACCGACAGAGCACCTCTGAAAATTGCAAGGGCACCGCACCGGCACCGGTGCTGGTGCTCTTCGGTGCCCAGCACCGGGGCACCGGTGCCCCGGTGCCCTTACATCACTAGTCAAGTGAAGATCATCTTTAGATGAATAGTCATAATGAAATTGAAGTTGCATATTGTGTTTTTCTTCATTATGCATGCATTTTCAACCAAAAACAATGATAAAAATTGAAAATACTTATTGAGTTTTTGAATTTTTGAATCTTTCTATAAAAAAGATAATAAGCAATGAAAACTGAGCTTCTTGAAGATAAAAGCACAAAATGCATAAAATGGATGTTGTGGATTTTTTTTTCATCAACGTTATTTTTCAAACAAAAGCATTTATTTATCGAATTTATTTTGAACTGTGATTTATTACCACCAGAAATCAAAAATTTCAAAACTGCAGCATGAAAAAAATGCAACATAAAAAATGAAAATTTAAATTCACAACAAATATTTCCCACCTCCACCCACGACTCTGGTCTTCCCAACGACAAAATATCGTGATGATTGTGTCTCTTCGAGCCACGCCCAAGTCATTTCTTATTCCATTATGGCCGCTCCCGATCCACGAACACGCAATTTGTTTTGTTCCGACCGCGCTGCACTGCACTGAACGATGGCAAACACACTGGAAAAAGAATATTTAAATTTTTAAGTGTTTTTTTCCGAAATGACTTTTCTTATTTTGCATTTTTTTTTCCAAAAATAATTTTCGATGGTTTTTTGAATAGATTCCGAATTTTTCACCAAATTACTGCATTTTCAAACATTTGTTCTGAATTTTGAATAGGTACATTTTTATGTTTCGCAGCGTTCCAAGCTGTTACTGCAGAAACATTTGCAAATTTTTCGTTCTGCCACTACAAAAAGATCCATGTAAAATTGATCGTTTGAATTGTGTTTCTGCATCGTAAATATGTAGTATACACATTTTAAACCACAAATACTATTTAAGTCAAAAATTTGGAAATGTTTTCTAATTTTCGAATTTTTCTATAAAAATCGATTTTTAAGTGTTTTTTTCTACTATTGAAAAACATTTTTTTATTATTGTTCGCCATTGCTAACTGCACTGCTACAGGTCGTGCTTCCGCTCAGCGCAGTGCACGTGCACCGCAAGTGTTTCAATTCCAAATACCGATTAGCGACAAGCGTGACAATGAACAGTTGAACAAATGGATGGAGACTATTTTGATGGGAGGGGAATTGTATTTGCCCGACGTCCGTTATCGGGCAACCCGATTCACTGACCACTTTACAATGATATCTACCATATCCGTCTGAATAAAACGGAAATAAATCCAAACTTGATGAAATCTAATAAAATAAAGGCACCACTTCACAATAACAAATTTGGAACTTCATCTCACTTTTCCATCAAAAAACATACATAACCTAAAATTTCCCCGATCTCCGCACACAAAATGATATCCTTATGTCTGGCCACAAAAGTGCCGAAAAGTGACGCCACCAAACGACTTCGACTACGGCGGATTAAACGACAGACAATTTCGGCGCTGCCTTCGGACCCAGCCATACTACAGTCCGTTTGAACAAGCGAACGAAACTTGATCAAGTGTGTAAAAATTATAACCTAGGTGGCTAGGTGGGGGGTCTAGTAGCGGGGGGTTGAGGGGGTTTAAGTGGGTGTTCTTATTCGAGGATTTAGGGTATCTATCCATACCAGATCACCGCTTTTAGTTAATGTTCCCTGTGATGGAATGGTTCCATTTGAGGGCGCCAAAGAGCGCCTTTTTCTGGCGCTTTCCCATCACTACTCCGCCCCCATCGGCCAGCTATCGAATTATCGCAAAAATGCTGCAAAAATTGGCCTATGTGACTCTGGTAAACGGCGCCATTCTAAACACCTTCCCGATCAAGTCCGGCCCCCAATATTTTATTTTACTTCTGCCGTCCTATCTACAGTTCTAGGATGCGCCAGAAGCTAAACCTTGGGGTAGATATTGGCGCAACCCCCCTCTACTTCGCATGAATTGAAGGGGTCGCGGCGACCCCCTACAGGGTGGGTCGCCGAGTGCAAACAATATTTGCAGCTTTTTTAGTGTCCCACACAGGTCCGGCCCCCACTGATTTCTTTCACTGCGGGTGCCGTACCTCCACCTGTGGGAGGGGTATAAATCTAAAATTTTGGGGATGTGTCGCCAACACCCCTCCCCTACTATACACTGGCCAGGCGGTCTTTAGCAACTCACCACAGTGTGGGGTGCAAAGTTTAAAATTTATTAAAATGTTACTGTCCAACACAAGTCCAGCATCCAATTGAATTTCAAAAAATGAACACTTTTGTGTTGTTTTAACACTAATGTGGTTGACAATGTGAAATAAGCATGAAATATCCTCTAAAAAATATCTTATCCAACCTAAAACTGCCCACCACACGAACCCCTCCCCCCAAGTGGGTGACAAAAAGATCACTTTTTACAACTTTTTCATTAGACACTTGAACTGCTGGTTTACAATGATTTATAGAGGAGAGTTAAAGGTATCAAATTGTGTAAAAAACCTTACCTCAAAAATGCCTTCATAAGAAAATTTGCTGGGGGTAAATTTAAAATTGTAAATTTTGCCTATTTTTGTTCCTGCAATGATGTCATTTTTACAATTTGAAATTCACCCCCAGCAAATTTTCTTATGAAGGCATTTTTGAGGTAAGATTTTTTACACAACTTGAGACCTTTAACCCTCCTTTATAAATTATTGTAAACCAGCCATTCAAGTGTCTTATAAAAAAGTTGTAAAAAGTGATTTTTTGTCACCCACTTGGGAGAAGGGGTTCATGTGGTGGCCAGTTTTAGGTCGGATAATATATTTTTTAGAGGGTATTTCATGCCTATTTCACATTGTCAACCACATAAGTGTGAAAACAACACAAAAGTGTCCATTTTTTGAAATTCAATTGGATGCTGGACTTGTGTGGGGCAGTAACATTTTAATAAATTTTAAACTTTGCACCCCACACTGTGGTGAGTTGCCAAAAACCGCCTGGCCAGTGTATAGTAGGGGAGGGGTGTTGGCGACACATCCCCAAAAATTTTAGATCTATACCCCTCCCACAGCTGGAGATACGGGACCCGCAGTGTAAGAAATCAACCGGGGGCCGGACCTGTGCGGGACAGTGAAAACGCTGCAAATTTTTTTCACGTATATGGCGACCCCCTCTATAGTGAGTCGCCGCTGCCCCATTTATTCATGAGGGGTAGTGGGGGGTTGCGCCTATATACCACCCAAGTTTTAGTTTTCCACACCTCCCACAACTGGAGATATGGCCTGCGAAGTGAAAAAAAAATAGGCGGCCGGACTTGATCGGGAAGGTGTTTATCACTAGGTCCCTATTTATTCACTTCAAACCGCGACAAAAGGTGAAAATGTCTTCAAACACAGAGGTAAAGTGCATTTCAGTTGATCGTCCATCATGGTGTCCGTGCACACAAAGGGCCGCGCCCCTGGCAGCAAGGAATCCAGCGCCACCGCGCTATCCGTCGAAGTTGGTTCTTGTCCATAGTGCAGTTCACCACAGTTGTTAAAATACTGGTATTTTTGGAAATTTTGTGTACCTAAGCGTAAATACGTTTTGCAAAGTTTTAGTATTTATATTTTTGAAACATACCTAAGCGTAAAAAATACCAGTGAAAATTAAACGTAAACGTAAAAGTAAAGACTAATGGAGTATTCCCATGAACTTGTGGAACTTGGACATGCCACATCCTGGCATACAAATAGGCATACTCACCTACTCATTGCAATTTTTTTGCGTTTTCCAATACCCAGGTATTTTTAGCAGAAAACCGCAACAAAGCATGATGGTATTTTGGAAAACGTAAACGTAAATATAAGTATAAATACCCAGAGTACCCAGGTATTTCAGGTAAATGTAAATACATTTTCGCAACTACACATCTTGTGCTAGCAAGCACCAATTTTGGCACTCGGCAAACAAGCACGAAACAGCAAAATGGCGCCATTGGCGTTTGGTGTTGAAGATTGGAAAAACATCGTGGTGCTTGGAACCAAAGCCCCTGGCGCTTTTTACATCACTATTCACATAACGTATGCGCGCATTTAACATTTGAAAAACATTCTTAAATTCAGGGCGAGAGAGGCAATCGGGACGCTGAATCGGGCGAGAAAAAACCAGATGGTGAATCGGGCGAAAAAAAGGATGGTGAATCGGGCGAAAAAAAGGATGGTGAATCGGGCGAGAAAGGTGCAAGTGGCGAAAAGAAGGACACAAAAGGGAAGGATGAAGATACTGCTGAAGAGTCTGATGCCATCACCGCTGAAGGTATGTAAATATCACTCAGATATAACGATGGCAAAGCCTCTGGAAACCAGTTTTTTTTAATTTTAAGTGTTTTTTAAAAAACTTTTCGAATTTTAAATATATGCAAGATTGTTTTTGAATTTTCAAATTTAGTGTTTTGATTGTTTGAATTTTTCCCACTAAATTGTTGCATTTTGAGTTCTTACCTATATTGGATTATTATATTTTGTTTCCTTCCAAGCCGTTTACTGCTACACATCTGCACATTGTTTGTTCAATAACTTCAAAAGGCCGAATTTTTCCATTTCCATTACCGATTTCTGGTTAAAATTTTGTTCCGTTTCCATTTTTAATCCACCTAATTTTCCATTTTCCGCTCAATTTTCAGCTTTTATCACCTCATTTTCAATTTTCTGGCTCAACTTTCTGTTTTTCAGCCAACATGTTTCAAAACAGTATTTGAGCTATTTTACCATGTCTTTTTGGAGCTCCTTTTATTGGAGCATATATCTCCTATTGGATTTTTGGACATCAACTAAAATGTCAAAAAATCCAACAGGAAGATTTTTAGAATTTTTTCCTCTCCTAAAATTTATAAATCATATCCTGGAAAAAATATACATGTAAAAATCTATAATTTCCCTATATTTTCTTATATTTTTAAATACAAATCTGTAAGTAATTTTTAGAATGCTAATAATGTTTCTGCATTTTACATGCATTTTCAAACCAAAAATACCAACAAAAAATCTAAATTCCCAAAGACGTTTTTTCATTACCTATTGAATTTTTGTTTGTTATCGAATCATTATTGAATTTGCATGCATAGTTATTTATGCCTTGCATTGGCATCATGACAATAATGCGAAACGCATACCACTTTTGTAGTGTAATGAGAAACTTTGTTGTTGTCCAACACAAAATACTCCATCCTTCAAGTAAATCAGCAGAAATCTACCACGCCCCATACAAACCGCGCTGTCATCTTTACACCCCCTACAACGGCTACAAGGTTGCCGCCCCCACCAACAACCCCTTCTGTGCCCGCAGAAATCCCCAAAGTGATGGCGCACTACCCGTCGGGGCACTGGTCGGACATGCTGTCGGCGTTCGTCTGGCCCCCGATGATCCGCCCCTTGCCAGCGTGAGCCTTTGGGCCCACGCACACTAATTTACCACCATGTTTTGACATTTTGCTCGACCATTTTGGTAAACTGTTTTGACAAAACAGTAAGAAACACAGTACAACTCTGTACAGTGTTTCGTACTGTTTTGTCAAAACAGTTTACCAAAGTGGTCGAGCATTTCATGGTGGTAAACTAGTGTGTGTGTTGGCATTCAGCCAAGATAAATTGCTCGATGCCCGTTTTTTGTCGGGCAGTCCGACGGGAAAATATTCGTGTGACAGCAACGCGGTTCCAACTGCCAGAGAAATGGTAGCTGTGCGAAGAAAATTTACCGTGCTAAAATGTAAAAAAATTACTACGTTTTCTGTACTCGGCTCGGGATAAGCAAAAAAATAAATAGTTTATGTTTACGTATACTTCAAAATAAGTTAGGTACTTTTAACAACTCTGTTGTTAACACCCTAAAACCCTAAAAAAAACTCAAACAACAAAAACACGCAGAGGCGAAAAAGAAGACGACAATGAAGAACTCAAAAATAAACGGCGGGAATTGATCCAGCACGTCGGCGAGCAGCGGGAGCAGATGATGAAAGCCAAAAAAGCTGGCAAGGGAAAGGACGACGTGGAGTCGCTGCACCTGCCCGACATGCCCACAGTGCGTTGTTTTTTGGGGTTGGGGGGGGGGGCGGAATGTCAAGTGGAATGTCAAGTAAAAATGGCAGATACGTAGGTATAATGTTTGGAATATGTTGAGTGCTCAATACGAAAATGGATAAGATTTTAGCGGGCACATTTGATTTACATGGTACCTGATGGGTTTGTCCGATATTTTACATGACATTTTTTAGCTCCATTTATATTAAATATTTACTTATTTTGTGGGGAAATTTCTGAGAAAATTTGAATGCCCCTTAAAACTAGATAGGTCGGAAAATATTCTCGATTAAGTTGCACACTCAGACATTCTGTAGAGCCCACGGCTCTAAACCACCTAAAACACTCCGCCGAGTCGTGCACCACGAGTTGGCTAGCACAGCCGGAACCTCAGCGAGCTGCTGAGTTCCGCCGCCGGTGCTCTGAGCGTCATGTGATGAAAGTGAGCGTGAAAATACTCTATTTTCGGAGTCAAGTTGCCTTCTAGAATCGTTTCCCCACAGCTCTAAACCGACACTTTCATGTCAACTCAAAATCAAATGAGCGAACTCAAAAATACCTGATAAAAGAAGTGAAGAAAACCTGAGATCTGCGAAAGAATAAATGACTACTTACTGCCGGCGCCGGGCCACTTAAATATGTCGCGTGGAACCCGGGCGCGGCGGATTTACCCGGTCGCGGCACACTACCCTAATCCTACGCTGGTGTCGCCTTAGTGCATACACTACACCCCCCCCCATGTCAACCGAAGGGGGGCATAAAAACCAAACAAAAAAATACCCCTATCACAAAACCAAAACACCCGTATGATAAATAGTCTAATTTACAAATACGATCCGCAGCAATAAATAAAAATAAATAGATAAAATAACATGGCCAAAAGGGCCCGATAAAACGAAAAAACATGCGCATGCCAAACGGGATCACTCCGCTGAATCATCCAGCAACACGCGCCGGTGCTTGCGCGATTTGTGATGGCGGCTGGACTTTCGGCGCTTGCGGGTCTTATGCGGCTTAGCGGGCGCATCTGGCGGCGTGCGGCTGCCGGGCGGTGAATAAACTGGGGTCGCGATTGGCACATTTGACGCCAGTGGCGACAATTGCGGCGGCATGGCCGCTAATTGCAGCTGCGGCAAAACCTGCGCGTGCGCTGGCGTGGACCGATTCGCGCCACTAAATAAAGTGAATGTGAGCACCTGCGCTGGCGGTGTTTCTGGCGGCGCGCCAGCTACCACGGCGTCAACTGTCGGCTCTACTTCTGGCGCCGGCACCTGCTCTACTGCTGGGTCGGGGTCCGGCGCTCCCACCTGTACCACCTGAACCTCCTCGCGCACCGCGGCCTGCACGTCGCCGCCGAAACGCGGCGGCATGACGGTGACTAAGACGCTTTCGGGCCGCGGGTGCACTAATCCGAAAGTAATGTCATACGCGGATTCGTGCTTCTCCGCCGCCCGTATGGCCGCCCTAGCCGCCACGCACCGTGGCACGGCGTCGGCGCCCGGCAGCGGCTGCTGCGACAGCGCCGCCACGCGCCGCTGGCTGATGAGCCACTCAACCACAATGCCCTCCGTCAAATTTTGCAAGTCGGACAATTTGGCGGCGAGCAAGTGGTTGGCGTCGGTGAGCGCGCTGACGCGGCGTCCTAGCTGCTGCGCGCACTTATGCTCCATCTCAAATTCTAACCGCAGCCGGCGCTCCTCACACTGGGTTTCCGCCTCGCGCGCCTCGCGAGCCCTCTCCAGACACTCCTTGTCGATTTTCAGCTGCGTCTCGTTGTTCAGCGCCGTGCGCAGTAGCGACAGCGCCTCGGTTGGGTTGGCTTGCAGTTTGAGCAGTGTCCGCTCGAGCGATGCATTTCGGGCGCGTAGAGACACGATTTCTTGGCGCGCTGAAATTAGGGTATTATTTTGGCGATCTGCCAAATCAAGCACGGATTTTAGCCTATCTGCATAACGCCTTTCCCCTAAAATGCCATGTGCCAAGGGATTGAAAGCCCGTCTGTAAATAATTTCGCAATCAGGATTTCTGATTGGCGCTGCAGGGAGTTGCGGTGCTTTTTCTGGGATCAATTTCACCTTATCACCTACATATTGGGCCGGCCCGAATGCCCCGGGCGCCGCTTGCACGCCCCCTTTTCTCACCGTGCCCGACGTGTGCACTTCGACGTACTTCCACGGAAAAATGTCCGGAAAAAGCAAACCTGTGTCCGGGACACTTGCCGCGGCCGCTGCTGTGCGGTCGGCTGGCTCTTGTGGCGGCGGCACCACCGGTTGCTGCTGCTTGCGGTTCCGGTCCGACGAGCCCCACCTAGAGCGGCGCTGCTGTGTGCTGGCGGGCTTTCGCGGCTCGTGGGCGTGCCGCACTCGTTCGCCGGTCGCCGGAATATCTGCGGAAGTTGGATCTGTCGTCGCTGATGTTGGCTCGCTGCCAAGCCGTTCTGCGGTGGTACTCACTTGTGTCCACCACGCTGGACGCCGGTGCATGCGGCGCCGTAGGTTTTGTCGTGCGGCCGCCTGACGATGCCGCCGCTTCGTGTGTTCTGCCGCCGCCTGTCGACGACGCGCCACCTGCGCAACACCTGTTTTCCGGCCGCGCCCTCCTGAGTGAAAAAAACGCCTCGACCAACCCGTGCGCGTGTCTGTGCCTACCGTCGGCGCCAAGTGTTTGGCCGATTCCACCTCGGCGTGGCTCATCATCGCGATCTGCTTGGCGATGCGGCGCGTGGCGTTTTGGTTGGCGTGTCTGGCGACGTCGCTGAGGCCGCGCTTGCCGGCCTCGTGCAGCTTGGACAGCTGCTCCAGCAGCTGTTCGAGTGATGCCATAACACCTGGAATTTGGAACCGCGCGTGTTCAACTTGACATTTTTCTTGCGTCACGTCTACGACAGTGCTTGCCGCACTTACCGGCCGGGGTGACGCTGCTGTGTGTTTGTGTCGCCGTTCGTGTCGTCGCTGCGCTGCGTGTTCCCACCTGCTAGCTACCTGCGGGGAAAATTTGCCATATAGGAGTGTGCTTGGGATGGACATTTTGACCGATGCTGCGGTATGCACAGTCGTTCTCCTATTATCGTTTTCCGACCCATTTCCGGCCGGTACAAGTGTGTCTATCGGTGTTCTTTGGATACAGCCCGCAATATCCAATAACGCGATTGACTTATCGATCCCTACAATTTCAAATGGGCCGGTGTATAAGGGCTGCAACTTTTTTTCCACCGACATGCCCCATTTTTTCTTTTTAAACACCCAATCTCCAATTGCTGGTGTATTTCGGATTAATTTATCACGTGCTATTTTGTGCCGCTGCTGCGCGTTGCGCAGACACCCATTAGCTTTTTTCCACAAATCGGTGAGTGCCCCGGGCCTTGCGGCCAGTTCTGGAAGTTTTTCCGACACCGTGCGCAGCGTTTGCTGCAATCGGTTCGTTTTTCCAGTCTGCGTCAGGGATTTCGCACTTTGCGGTGTTCCTAAAATAGATGGCACATAGCCAAATAGTAATTCGAATGGCGCATGAGCAACATCTTTATTGTATGCTACATTCATGCGCAATGATATTTCTGGCAATGCGCCTGGCCAGTTTCGTGATTGGTTGTTCGCCTGCGCCCATTGGCGTATTAGCTGTTCTACGCTACGGATAGCGCGTTCGGCTAGTCCATTCGACTGTGAGTGGTATGGCGTGGTGGGTCTGATTGAAAATCCCCACTTTGCAGCCAGGCCATCGACGTCTTTGTTTATAAATTCTGTCCCGTTGTCACACACGATCTCTTGTGGTGAACCAAACAGAAAAATTAGCCTTTGCTCAATCGCAGTTGCTACTTGCGCTCCAGTTAGTTGCCTCAACGGTGCCAAGATGACCGCGCGCGTTAGGTAGTCTACTATGACAAGCATGTGCCTGTAGTTGGCAAATACTGGCATGGGGGTTGTGTCTAGTGCTACTTTCGACCATGGCCTTGTGCCAGGGGCCACTGGGAATAGTGGGCTTACACATGTCCGCTGCGCATCCTTCGTAATTTTGCATGTTGTGCATTTAGCGACAAAGTCCGTAATATCCCTGCGCATTCCCGGCCATCCTGCCTGCTGCGCCAATCGCTGCAGTGTTCGTTCAATGCCCCCGTGCGTGCCTGTAAGTCCTGCGTGTGCTTGTGAAATTAGCTGCTGGTGCAAATTTTTGGGTGCCATGGGCACCGGCCCCCTGCTCGCGTTGTACAGCACTACGTTGCCCTGTATGCTGTACTGGGCGTTTCCCATTTGCTTCGACTGCAGTTTGTCGCGGATTTCCTTAATCTGTTGATCCTGCGCTTGCTCTGTGATCCAATCAATGCCTCCTTGGGCTGTCGCTTGACTCATATGCGGGCACAGCTTCTCCAGCGGTACTCGGATTACCTCGCTGGCCTGCTGGAATGCAATTTCGTCTACGTCAGCGATTGGATTCCGACTTAGTGCATCGGCGATTACGTTCTGTTCTCCTGGGCAATATTCGATGACCAGGTCCTTGAGGGACAGTCGCACCGCCCACCTGTGTGTCCATCTTTCGACTTTGCCCTTTGCTGGTTTGAGCAATGCGCTTACCAGCGCCTTGTGGTCTGTGCGCAGTATCACTTTCTGCCCGTCGATAAAGTCCCCCAACCGGTCTAACGCCCACGTGCACGCCAATGCTTCTTTTTCTATCGTGGACCAGTTCTTGTGGCTTGTAGGGAGCTTTTTTGACACGAACGATACTGGACGCAGTTTATCTTCCGTTTTTGTGCTTTGCTGCATCAGCACGGCGCCTAGGCCATAATCGCATGCGTCCGTGTACAGGTAGTACGGTTTACTCCTGTCTGGGTGCGCCAGCACCGGTGCTGTGCTCAGGCGTTCTTTCAGTGTTTTTAGTGCCTCTTTGGCCTCGCTGGACCACTCTGTGTATTCCGGAATCGGGTCGTTGCCGTTCACCCTGTATTTGCCCTTTGCCATTGCATTCAGTGGAGCTGCCAGCCGTTGAAATCCGGGGATGTGTTGACTGAAGTATCCCGCCTTCCCCAGGAAGGTCTTTATGTTTTGCTTGGTTGTTGGCACTGGCATTTCTAAAATGGCGGCGATGTTGCTCCTTTTTGGCGCAATCCCGCTCTCACTGATTTCAAACCCTAAAAATTTTACAGTCCGACAGAAGAAAAAACATTTCTCTGGTTTCAACCTGATCCCTGCCCACTTCAGTCGGCTGAATAGCTGCGTCAAGTGTTGCAGGTGCTGGGCCGTCTCGTTGCTTGCGACCAGGACGTCGTCTATGTACGCGAAGAATGCTGGCCTGTCTGCTTCTAGGTTCAAACCTGCTAGCACGCAGTCCATGAGCCTCTGGAAGCTAGCCCCCGCGTTCACTAGCCCCAGCGGCATGCGCGTGTACAAGAATTGTCCCTTGCTACAGACGAACGTAACCATGTCTCGCGTTGCGGGGTCGGATATTCGCACATTGTAATATCCGAAGCTTGCATCCATGGTGGAAAATAGGCTTCTGTCATTCATTTGCTGAAACATGTCTGTGATGCGCGGCAATGGATACGCATCGCGCACTGTTAATTCGTTCAATTTCCTAAAATCCAGACACAATCTGTAATCGTCTTTTCCTTTGGGCACAATGACCAAGGGGAATGCCCATGGGGACGCCGATGGTACGACAAGTCCCTTTTTCACCATTTCGTCGATTGTCCGCCAGACAAACGCGCGTTTGGGCGGAGTTTCGAATCTGGCTGCGCACTTCACGGGTTCTGCGCCTTCGACCAGCGTGATTTTGTGGTCTAAAATCTGCGTTTCCCCTATGTCATATTCTGTGAGGCTGAATAGCCCCTCTTGCCGGGCTAGCAATTTCCTGAACTTTTCTTTCTCCGCCTCTGGCAGTGCGTCTCGGCTTTCTGTGGGTAGTCTCCCCCATACTTCTGCGATATATGCCTCCTGCTCGGGCGTCAGGGGCGTTTCGTCATCTGACCGCTCCCTGTGGGGTGCGGGGGGTTCGGGTAGTGACGTTGTCCCCGCCGCTCTGTCTGCCTCTGTGTCCTCTAAATCCTGTCTGGTTAACTACGCACAGCGAAAAACTAGCCTGTTCAACCCAGTCGTGTCGCGGGTGGAGCTCTGTGTTGCACATTAGTCCCGGCACGTACGTGTCCAATTCGCCATCTGCGTTCCTGTGAAATGGGTCTAACGCCATGCCTAGGCTTTTGTTGCAGGCGCCTGTCCACTCTGGCGTTTTGTCTGCTGCCACTGTTATTTGCTGGCGCGCACCTGCTGGGATGGTAATTTGAGTCAAAGTTCTGACATCTGCGGTGCGGAAACTGCACTCCTGGGGTTCTCTCCCCGCCGCGAACGCGCTCTGCGACTGTTCATACGTTTGCGCTAGCCTGTCCAACTCGGCGTGTGCGTCTTGGATTATCTGCAGTTTTCCCCAGATCGCCGCGCGCCCTAGCAGCAGTGGGTCTGCCGGGGGCAGCCGCGCCATTAATTTCACCACTGCTGGGAGCATGTCGGTGCGCTTGATCCCATCCGGTGTTATGTGTGTCACTTGCATGTTGTAGATGCGCAGGTTTTTCCCCTGAATCGCTTCTCCTGACGTCCGCACTTTTGCATACGGATATGGTCGAAATTTTCCCCTTTCTGCCGTTGCGTCCTTACCTGCGCTAGCCCACACTTTTTCCAACACTGTGTCTTCAATGAATATTCCAATGTTGCACCCGGTGTCTATGTGGCCCCGGATGTCAACCCCCATGAAATTGATTGTGGCTATCGGGTCAGGTTCTCCCGTCTGCGCGCATTTTTGCTCCTGTTCCTCGTCTTGCGTCCATGATGCCAATGGGCACCACTGGTTGATGTTTGCTTCTTCGTCTGGCTCGCTAATGGGTGCATCCCAATCGTCACTTGGGGGTTCTTCCGGTGCGCAGCTGGCTACCCTTTTTTCCCCTTGATAGTCTACCCCCTGCTCCTGGCATTGCCGCTTCATCCAGTCAATTGCATCTTGCTCCGTTTTACCCCTGCGCGCTAAACCCTGACGGATGCGTTCCACCCGCTCAGGCTGGAATTCCGTGGAGCTAGGGTTCACGTAGCACTTTTCAGGGTTGTGAGGCATCGGCCTCCTGTGCATGTGGTGGGTGCACCACGTGCCCTTGTACGTGCTAGGGTCGAAAGTTGCCTTGACTTCCGGCTCCCCCCCTGCCGGCACTCTGCGCCCTGTAATTCATATTCCAATTTGGTCGTTTTTGCTCGTCCCGTCGTTGATTCCTTGTTTTCTGGATTTCGATTCTCGCCGCCTCCATTTTTGACACCGCTGTGTCCAAGTCGCATGACTGCTCTTGCCACCGTTCCCGCCAGGTGTACCAGCACGCTGTTGGGAGCAGTTTTGTCACTTCAATGAACAATTTATCCCCGATCATGCGTTCTCGGTCTTTGTCAGACATCGTGTCGCTGACGTGGTGGAATGCTGTGCTTAACCTGGTTTGCAATTCCACAATTGAATCGCCCTGCTTCGCCTTAAGTGCATACCAGTCCGTGACCGAATGCAACCTGTGGTCCAAACGGTAAATGTGCGTGAGCCGATCAATTACGAACAGCGGGTCGTGTCGCCGGTCCGCGCGCACCGCCTGGTACCTCTGTTGTGCCTCTCCTGTCAGGCAGTGGACGAACACTAGGCTCCAGAACATCTGTTGGTGCGCGTCTGGGACCCCAATTGCTTGTTGCGTAATCCCATGTATCCACCACTTAAATGGGCCTGTGGTGGCGTTCGACTCCCCGTCAAATTGCTGTTGCTTCTTGGCCGCTCCCGCAATGTGCCCGGCGCCCATTTTGTCGCGCCCCGTGGTGAGTAGCGCCGCTTGCGACAGCGACTGCACGTGGTCTGCCTGCGTGATTACAAAAAGCTCGATGTACTGAATGATCTGGTTCAGCAGCGTGTCCCGTCTCAGCATTGCCAGTCTGTATTCTGTGTCCCTTTTCCAGCAATCTGTGCTTGGGTTGGTTGGGACGACCGGTTTCACATCTGGGGGTGGTGTGGTGCTGCTGGATGATGGTTGACTCTGCATTTGCTGCATTTGTGTGGTTAGTCTCAAAATGTCCGCCTGCTGCTGCTGCAGCGCCGATTGCTGTTGTTTCATCGTGTTTTGGACCAGCTGTATCAGGTCGTCCACCTTACTCGCTGTGTCATGGTCGTCTGGGTCGGCGGCAGTGCTTACATCACCGACGCCCTCCCCGTAGGGATCGTCAATTGTCAATGTGTCGCTGTGGGCGAAATACGCCGCTGCCATTGTTTGCAAGTCCTTTGCTAATGCTTTCGTTGTTGACTCTGCAGGGTTCTTGAATTTTGGCCATGACGCTTGTCTTTTCTCCAGTAATTTGAACGCCATAAATACTAGCGCTGGCCGTTTCCGCCCCGCTAGCCACTCTGTGATTTTGTCAGTGAATTCATCACTGGTCAGCTGCAGTTTGCCCGCCATTCTGCGTGGCTGAGCTCTTTCTGGGCTGTGAAAACTCTCGTCGCTCATCGACGATGCTCGCTCCACGAGCACGCTTCCGAAAACTCGTGCTCAGGCGCCCTGAACACACGCAAAAAATACCTACAACCGACGCTCGGCTGGGCGCTCCGCCTTGTGTATTCTGCGCGAGTAACCTGGAAATTCGGCTGAAAACTTGTACCGTTTTCAGCTCAGTACGATCACCATGTAGAGCCCGCGGCTCTAAACCACCTAAAACACTCCGCCGAGTCGTGCACCACGAGTTGGCTAGCACAGCCGGAACCTCAGCGAGCTGCTGAGTTCCGCCGCCGGTGCTCTGAGCGTCATGTGATGAAAGTGAGCGTGAAAATACTCTATTTTCGGAGTCAAGTTGCCTTCTAGAATCGTTTCCCCACAGCTCTAAACCGACACTTTCATGTCAACTCAAAATCAAATGAGCGAACTCAAAAATACCTGATAAAAGAAGTGAAGAAAACCTGAGATCTGCGAAAGAATAAATGACTACTTACTGCCGGCGCCGGGCCACTTAAATATGTCGCGTGGAACCCGGGCGCGGCGGATTTACCCGGTCGCGGCGCACTACCCTAATCCTACGCTGGTGTCGCCTTAGTGCATACACTACAATTCATCCAAAAAATCCAACAAAGCGGTTATTTCCCCAAACCCTCAAACACGGGGAACTTATTCAAGCGAACACGATGATAAAATTTCCCGTCAAAACCCAGGAAGACCTCATGTGGCGGCCCAAATTCGAGATGCGTCCGATGTGGTACCGCCTGTTGGTGCGCATCACGTACGGCATGACCATATTCGTCCTGTGTGTGTCCGTCTTCCTGGTGCCAGTCCCGAGCCCTGTAACGTGTGAAGTGAAGTGTCAAGTGTCATGACAAGTGTTATACAAATGTGTCAATTTATTATTCAAACCGCCCGGCAAAGTGCCAATTGTCATGCAACGTTCAGTAATGAAATCTTTTCTTTTTTTTGGTTTTGACTCACATTTTACATGACATTTGACACTTGACTTGACACTTTGCAGGGCTCGGGACTGCCTCAGAGCTTTTCCGTGGCCATCTCCCAGCAACTGATCGATCCGGACAAAGCGCACACGCCGCTCAACACGACCTTTTTCAAACACGATCGCCCGTGTTATCCGAGCGATTTGACATGGAAAACTGCGCCGGTTCGTGGGGGCGGGGCTTGGCGTTTTGTGTTGTTTTTTTTGAATTAATTAAGTGGTGACTGGTAACTGAGCTTTGAAATGACAGGTAAATTTGAAAGTAGAAAAGAGTCATTTTAGAGTGACGTATATCCTATACAAAATCGCACCTGACTTACCAAGTTACCGCTTTTCTTGTCACTTACGGAACCGACAGCTTTGCATTCGGCAGCTGTGGGCGTCAAACATCCCTGGACATCTGTGCTCCCTAGACATTTGTGTCCGCGCAGTTGGTAGCAGATAAAGTCGGAACATGTGCATGACATAAGCATGTGATTGTGCACTGCCGTCACACACCACCACAAAGCCAAGTGCGCCACCCATGTGCACATGGCACCCCTAGACATTTTTCGCTGCGCAGTTAGCTTCTGGTATTATTCAGTGAATTGGTTTTATCCACAGAATCGCCCACGCCACCGCGGTTTATTAACTCATTTGAGGATCCGCAAAAATTAACCATTTTCAACAAACAAATAACTCAACTAAGAACCAACTGATCCGAAAAAAACCCAGGTATTTTGCCAAAAAAAATGTACAGAAGATTTAAGACCAACCCAAAAATACCTCACAAACATTTACATGTGCCGTGTTTCAGCTGCGCTGCGCGCCCAACTGCGACGTGGACAACAAAGTGGCGCTGATCGCCCGCGCCAGAGTCAACAAGCACGAGTTCGAAATCGACCCTAACAGGCGCCCGCTCCCGGACCCTGTGGAATGCCCTGCAAAATGCCAAATGTCATGCAAAGTGTAAAAAGTCATGTAAATTGCCTTGGAAAATGTAAAATGTCGTGAAAGTTTTAAACATTCGCGTGAAATGCCCTGGAATATGTTAAATGTTACGCAAAGTTTTTCAAGTCATGCAAAATGTAAAATGCCATGCAAAATGTAAAAAGTCATGAAAAATGTGAAATTAGCGGTAAATTAAAAAAATAATAATTGCTATATTAATGTAATTTTACACCACCTTTGACACTTTACATGGCATCTGAAATTTTATAGGCGTTTTACAGTGTTTGGGAGTGGCCCCAGGTGCCTGCCCGTAGCCCCCTTCCAGTATGTCGACTGCACCACTGCGTGCAAAAAGAGAGTGAACCCCTGATCCAATGCCAGGGCACAAAGGCGCAAGGCGCTCGTAGGTCCTGAAAGTGTGCACAAATTAGTTAACTGACGGTAACGATGGCAAAAAAAGATTCGAAAATTCGAAAACATTTTCGAATTTCCGAATTTTTTCATAATTTTCGAATTTTTATTTCACCCCTAGAAAAAACACTTAAAAATCGATTTATTTTTCAAAAAATTCGAAAATTCGAAAATTCAAAAATTCGAAAATACTTCTCGAATTTTTCAGGGAATTCAAGGCAACAAAACGTACTCTTAAGTTCAACGTACTCAATAAATTGACAATTGGTACGCGGTGCGTATGAAAAAGCGAAACAAAACAAAAAAAACGTCCAAAAACGTTGAAATGTAAAATGTCCTGTAAAATGTGGAATGTCATGCAAGTGTCAAAAGTTATGAAAATGCCTGGGAAAATGGTTAACATATTTGCAATTTTCCACAGCATTTCGATGACTTTAGACACTTTGCATAACATTTGACATTTCACAGAGCATTTTACAGGTGTCTGGGATGGCCCATAGGAACTGCACATATTTATAAGTAAAAGAGATGTGATCAAAGATATTATTAAAGAAGAGTTGTTTGAGAAGTATTTACCTGTATCTTGTGAAGTTAGCACTGTATGCACTGAGTACGCTCAGTGCGCTATACTCGGGCGACATAACACTGTACATTTTTCTGGAAGTAACACTCCATCATGACATCATCACCGCAGTTGGCAGTGAACTTATGGCTCACTGAACCGGTTCAGAGTTGGGATGAAGTGGAGTGGAGTGGGGAGTCGGTTCACAAGTTTTCGGTTGGCTGTCTGCCAGCCGAAGACATAAATCATATCTATTTGTAGAGTATCACATCTGCCGAGTATAGCCACTTCCAAAACAGTCCAAATTCTTCATTTAAAACTTCAGATTCAATATTTTTACAAAAAAAATTCAAAAATTATCTGAAAAAATTCGAAAAATAGCCAAAACAATTTGAAAATTGCCAAAAAAGATTTGAAAATTCGAAAATTAAATTCGAAATTCATAAATTCATTTCAGGAAAAATTCGAAAATTCGAAAATTCATTTTGGAAAAAACACTTAAAAATTTAAATACTTTTTTTTGGAGGGTTTGCCATCGTTAACTGACAGTAAACTGAAAATTCAGTAAACTCATAAGTCCGCTTTGAATGCATTTTAGTTTACCGAAATGAGGTGTCTGTCAACTACAGTTGATGAAGATTTTTTTAAAACTCATTCTGGTAAACTCAAAAATGCGTTCAAAGCTGATTTATGCGTTTATCAAATTTTCAATACCGTATTTCCTCAAAATACCCCTCTCGAAACATCCCCTCGAAATACTCCCCTCAAAATGGCCACTATAAATTTATAAACCCCCTCAAAATACCCCCTCAAAATTTCCACAATGAAAAATAAACCCCCTAGGGGTATTTCGAGGAAATACGGTATTTCATTAGTTCGTTAGCGTGTCGTGTCGGCCGGCCTACGTTAATATTGAATCCGGCCCATGTGTGATTAAATTAAATATTCTAGGTCTACTCGCTTTTGGATGTATAATTTGAGGTGTGATTCAAAAATGTTTTCGGGTGTGTAAATGTTTTGGTTCTGTGTGATTCACTTGAATCAGTGATTACGATTCGCATGATGAATATGTGTAAAATGGAGACGTTATGAATTTATGTCAAAATTGATTGGCATGTTTTGGTTTAATTGCGCGGCTGCAGCGCTCTGTGTACAGTCCGAAAAATACCCGTTAGTGAACGTGAAGCGTTCGACGTATTGTAAAGGGCCTTTGTATTTACGAAAGTCAAGAAGACGCACCAAAACGCCCAGGACACTTTTCGGTGGCATGATGCCAAAATGTACAAAAACTCTACGTTTTCTGTAGAGATACCTACTTAGAATTTGGAATTTATTAATGTCTTCATCTGTGTCCTCCATAGTAGTTAAAACGTATTTAGGTATTTACATTAGTCTTAAAATACATACAAATACTTGAGTGCTGAGTAAATACGTTTACATTTGCTCTGACAAGGTGTATGAGTACTTTTGAAACGTATTTTTTTGAAGCCTTTTTTTCCTATATGCGTTGAAAAAGCCTACCTACCTACCTATATATAGCCCATCTGAAATATGTTTTCTGTACTACATACTTTCAAAAAGTACTCGCATTGAGTACCAGCATTTTTTTCTGGAGGAAACGTAAACATATTTATGCACTACTTAAGTATACGTATTTATCGAGTAAACAAGTTTTAACAACTATGCAATCCACCACACATTTACAATGAGCACCAAATTCTCAGGCTCAAAACTGTGGTCCACAGCAAGAATAAAACTCCGCGAAAAAAATAAAAGCTTTGAGAATGCAATTGAAAATCGTTATTTTCGGTGTTTTTGGTTGTAAATGCATGTGATATGCTAAAAACTACAACAATATGAAGCATCAGTTCACATGGACCCGTTTTTTCATGGTTTAGAAAAACAAAAATGTGCAATCATGTCCTAAAAGAATGTTAAATGCAATAATTCGTGGAATTTGATAATTAAAAAAGTATCCCAAAATGACGAAAACATGCCACACTGCGGCATCAAAGGCACGAAAATATCAACAGCATTAAAAATCGCATAAAATAGCGACTTGCCCGTGGGCGCGCAGATGCGTTTGGTAGGGGTGAGGGGATGTGAAAAAAATATTGACGCCTGTTAGCGTTCAAAAATGGATGATTTTCGGAAAATGCGATAAATACAATCTCAAAAATCTCTTAAAAATGAAATATAGGTAATTAAATCCCTCCAGAAAAAAACCCTGTAGAAAATAGAAATAAAATAATGTTTTTTATTTGCCCAAAATTTGCGGAACGCCACTGCCGGTGGTGGGCAATTCGGCCGTGCGGCGACGCGCATGCGGCACACGCGCGTTTCCATGTGCACCGAGGTCGGGGGTAGTGATGTAAAAGCGCCATGGCCCTTGTGGCGCTTGGCGCTAGTTTGCTGTGGTGCAATTGGCGCTTGGCGCCATGCCCATGAAAAGCGCCATGACTCTTTTGGCGCTTTTCGCTATTTTTAACCGGCGCCAGGAACAAAATGTCTGGCGCTGGCGCTTGGCGCCATTTTGCTCTGGCGCTATTGGCGCTTGGCGCTAGGGATCGTAAGAGCGCCATGGCGCTTTTTGCGCTTGGCACCAAAGTTCTGGCGCTTTTCACATCACTAGTCGGGGGCCGTATACCTACATTTACTGCCCGGCCAACCGAACAACCGACCCACTATTTTGTATATGCTTAGCCCCCGCTCCAATCGATTTGGGTTCGTACCGCAAGTGGACAAGTGAAATGCGGAGTGGTAAAATAAGTGACGCACACTCCGCGGACCACTGTTGTTACCGTATTTCTTCTAATAGAAGAGCGCCGTTCTATTTTTTCGTCAAGCTTTTTAACTGCCGTTTTATTAGAGGTGCCGTTCTATTGGAGGCTGCCGTTCTATTTTTTCACCAATAATTTTCAAACATGTTTCATTTGAACATAGTGTTTTTAATAAAAAATGAACAACATTTTACTATCAGAGCATCAATTCAAACAAAACCTAATGTGAAAATAACACTAAATCATCCATCGTTCTGAACAGCTTGGATGTTCTCACCACCCATTTTTAGAATATTTGTGTGTGCTGGCACTCTTCCAACGTAATTTCTACCTGCGGTTCTATTGGAGGCTGCCATTCTATTAATTTCGTGGGTGCAAAAACGTGCCAAAACCTGCCGTTCTATTGGAGGTGCCGTTCTATTGGAGGTATGCCGTTCTATTAGAAGAAATACGGTATGCGTTTTTCTGAATGAAAGATTCCATTATGACGTCATGGTTACCGCACTTCTTCTAATAAAAAAGCGCCGTTATATTTTTCGTCAAATCTTTTACCCGCTGTTCCATTGGAGGCTGCCGTTCTATTGTTTTCGTCAGTGCAAAAACAGGGCTTAACCTGCCGTTCTATTGGATCTGCTCTTTTATTGGAGGTATGCCGTTTTATTAGAATAAATGCGGGTTTTCCATTCTTATAAATGAAGGTAGTTTTTTTTTTAAAGTGCACAGTCAGTAAACTTCGTGTAAATACTTGCTTGTAAATCCATAGTTGTTTGTGTCTTGCTTACAGTTTTTATTCTACGCATAATAAAAACAGTACTAAAACAGAATTTTTTTAAAGTAACTACAAGCGATGTATACTCGGCGGACATGATACTCTGCCCTCGCACTCATTTATGTCTCACGTTGGAAGTGTGCCAATGACGATAAAGCATGCGATTTCTGTATAAAAGGTGAAAGAAATAATTGTTGTGAAAAAGTTAACGTTCAGCATTATAACAACGATTACTTTTTTATCTTTTTATGAAAATCGCATGCGTAAAAAATCGTTGGCACGCTTCCAGCGGGAACCATGCGTGCAGGGTGTAAAGTAACTGGAGTATATCCACATGCTCAACCTACCCTTGGTTAATGTAAAAATAAGAGCACTACTCAAAAAATTTACGTTGCCATTTTATTTTGCGCTTTCCCAGGTATTTTGAAGGTACTTTACACTTTAGTATAAGTACTCGAAATTCGGAAAAGGTATTGACGTTTTCGTTCACGCTTTCAACGCTTACTTTCAACGGTTATTTTAACAACTCTGGATCAAAATGATGTGAATGTAAGCGTCAAGTGACAAGTCAACTTCAAATGCGAAGTACTTTTATTTAAATGAATAAATACGAATTGATAAATCACTTATGTATTAACTTAGCGCTTACAACTTTTCTTGACACTAGACCCGACAAATTGCCAAATTCCAGCTCGATTGAGACCAACGCAAAAATTGACACACAGAAATAGGCAGGTATTATCCAACAAATTATCAAATTCAACAGAATATCAAACTCGAAATATGTACCTACATATACCTATATAAAAAAACAAACCATTTTCTCACACGTAAATATCAGGTTACAATTTGTAATTTTCGGAAAATAATTTGAAATTTTCCATTCGCAAAAATTCAACCCGCGTCCGACGCGAGAGCTAAACGGCGCGCCGCCGCGCCGCGACGACGACACGTTTAAAGCCGGCCCCCATCCCGCGGCCGTTTCTACGCAAACACTTTGGCGCAGTCGCGTCGTTCCGGCGGTGGGGGCGCCGGGTTGGGTTGAGCGGCAAAGCGAGACGTCTTCGCTGGGCTGCGGCGGCCGCGGCCATTGCAGTCGCGCAGTCGCCGCTGCGTAGTCGCAGCAACTGCACGAGTGGCTGCCGCCGCCGCGCCAGGAATCTGGGTTGTGCTGCCGCCCCCCTCTAACTTCCCATTTGCCGACTGCGGCGCGCCGGGCGGATCAATTTTTGGTCGTTCGTTCGCCCGAACCGACCAACTGCGCGATATTTGTTTCGCGTTCCGGTTTCGGTCTGAATTTGGATGTTTTCTTGCGTTATATGTTATATTTTACCTATTTATTTATTCATCGTATAAATCGTTTATATTGACGTAGGAATTCATTCTATCACGAAAATCATTTCAGCAGAAATCTATTTGAGTACCTAAATAGGCACATAGTATTTAGAATTAACGAAACAACATAGACCGTAGCGCTGCGAATATGAATTATACTCGGCGGCAGAGTTGTAAAGAGTACTGTACTTTTTACAAAGTAAACGTGAACGTAAAGTATTTATGCTTTACTCACAGCTGAGTTCGGAAAACGTAAAGTATTTTATTTTTCGAGTAAACGTAAATACGTTTTAACAACTGTGCTCGGCGGACATCACACTTAGCATGGAAACCTACCATAACCCATCTGGATAACGAATCAATATTATACAGTTTTTCATCATAATATTCCGTTTTTACTATGGAATAATAAATTACGAAATTTATCACAAGATTTTATTCATTTAATTATGGTAGGATTCTGCGCATACTTTGCGGTCCGCCGAGTATACCTTATTTCTTTTAATGGAACGGCATATTTACCTCGAATAGAAGGGCACCACGAAACGAACGGCACTTTTCGGCACGTTTTTGCACTCGCGAAAGCAATAGAACGGCAGCCTCCAATAGAACGGCATGTAGAAATAGTGTTGGAGGAGTTTCAAAACACAAACTTATTTAAGCAGCGTTTACACGCTTTCGTGTGCCGACAAAAAAGTTTGGCGAAAAAGTTCCATAATTCTGGAATTAAGTGCTATATCTGCAAGAAAAGGCGGTCAAGTGTGCTCACTAGTTAAGTATACACACATGCCAATTTGCAGATAATTTGAGCATGTCGTTCAAGAATTATAGGCATTTGAAAATGAACTTTGGTTGTCGGTTCGGTTTTCGTTTTGAAACCGAACCGACAACTGAACTTCATCTTCAAATGCTTATAAGTTTTGAACGACAGGCTCAAATTATATGCAAATTGGCATGTGTGTAAAGTTAACTAGTGAGTATACTTCACTGGCTTTTCCCGCAGGTATGGAACGTTATTCTGGAATTATGGAACTTTCTCGCTTAACTTTTTTGTCGGCACACGAAACCGTGTAAACGACCCTTAAAACAAATAGGTGCTAAGAACGTCAAAGGTGTTCAGGGGTCAGTTCCGCAAGTGGTAAAATGAAAGGTAAAGAGTAAAGTACAAATTGAAGGGTGAACTAAAACTAGAAAGGTAAGTAAAGAGTAAAGTAAAAATTGAAAAGTAAAGAGTAAAGGGACAAATGGAAAATGATAATAAAATGTGAAAAAAATAAAAAATAAAGTAAAATTGTTTACTTTTTATTTTTTAGCAAAATTAAAAAAATACGCTAAAAAATTTTTTGCTACAAATGTTTTTAATTTTTTTTAGTTTTTTTAAATTTTTTACTTTTTTCTTTTTTTGTTGCTAAAGCCACGTTTACACTGCACTTTGTGCTGACAAAAAAAAAGAATTGAAAAAGTTCCATGATTCCAGAATAAAGTACCACATCTGCAACAAAAAGCAGTGATCTATACTTACTAGTTGAGTGTACATATGCCAATAATTTGTGCATGTCATTCAAGTTTGAAAATGAATTTCAGTTGTCATTCTGGTTTCATAATAAAAACTGAACTGATAACTGAAATTTGTTTCCAAATGCCTAAAAGTCTTGAACGACAGGCTTAAATTATCTCCTAATCGGCATGTAGCTTAACTAGTGAGCACACTTTACTACTTTTTCCTTGCAGATATGGAACATTTTCACTAAAGTTTTTGTTGTCACACGAAACCGTGTAAATGCTGCTAAGAATTGAGAAAAAAAATTGAGTACATTTTTTTACATTTTATTTTTCATTGTTATTTGCCATCTGTCCCTTTACTCTTTACTCTTTACTTTACTTTTCACTTAACTCTCACTTTTCACTTTACTTTTCACTTTACTCTTTTCTTTATTTTTCAATTTTTGTTTTGTTCTTTACTTGTCTAGTGATGTTAAAGGCACCGGGAAAAATGGCACCGCACCGCGCCGGCACCTTTGCCAACGCATGAAAAGGGCACCTGGCACCCTGGGGCACCGGCCAGAAAATGGCACCGCACCGCACCGGCACCGGTGCCTTTTGGAAAAAATGGCACCGGCACCGAAGGGCACCGGCGGGTTGCCGGTGCTAGCACCGAAAGGCACCGCACCGGGCTGGAATTTCTGAAGTAAATATCGGGCAGTTTCTCAGTGATCTCACCTTTGGAAGTGCATATTTCCATGAATTTTCAACCGATTTTGATGGTTGAGCACTTAAAATGATCACAATGATGTGGCGATCACTTTTATGAAGCAATTACAATGATTACAAATGAAAGATAAAACATTTAATTCACTAGAAAGCACATAGCCACTATTGTCTACTGATCGGAGTCGTGGCTGTACAGAGAATGGAACTATCTCCGTCATAAACTGACAACAAATTTTGAACAAACAAGTAAGATAAATATAAAATATAAAAATGATTTAAAATTCAACAAAATTTTCGATTCGCTCATCAGATCACGTATCGGGTATAATGGATTTCACAGTAGGTATATTTACTTGATGGGAGGTTTACAAAATAGGCAAAAACGGTTGGGTAACTATATCGCTGTTTTTTGAAATATGAATAGGTAAGCACATACTATCATAGGCGGCGTAAGTGCTTGTGCGCTTGTGAATGTCACAAGCGGAATTTTTGGTGTCACAAGCAGAAATTTCACTGTCACTTTGTGACATTCACAAGCATGTATTGTACCAACGAGAGTGAAAGCTCAAAACTGCTAAAATTGGCTCCATTTTGCCAATTTTCACCTTTATAATCACTATTTTCATCATTTATTTATACATGGTTATATGTCTATTTTTAACCAATTTTATTTACTTTTATAGCGATTTCGAAATTTTTGGCTTGCTGCCAACTTCACATAAGGGCTCTGATAAAAAGCTGTCACAAGGTGAAATTTTTGGTAATGTGAATGTCACAAGCGCAAATTGGGACCTTGCGCCGCCTGTGCATACTATGGACATAATTGCACAGCACATGAAGCCTTGACCGGTGCCTTTCCCGGTGCCTTTTACTTTGGTTCTGGTGCTAGCACCTTTGGCACCGGCAAAAAAATGGCACCGCACCGCACCGGCACCGGTGCTATTCTGAAAAAAATGGCACCGGCACCGGCATGGCACCCCTGAAGATTGCAATGGCACCGCACCAGCACCGGTGCTGGTGCCCTTCGGTGCCCAGCACCGGGGCACCGGTGCCCCGGTGCCTTTACATCACTATACTTGTCATTTGTCATTTTACTTTACTCTTTACTTTACCACTTGCGGAACTGGCCTCAGAGCTATGATTCAGGGTTGTTTTCACATTTGGTTGTGTTTTAATTTGGTGCTCTGCTCTGCTGACATAAAAATGTTGTTCTTGTTTAATTAAAAACACTATTTTCAAATGGGAAATATGCGAAAAAGATTGGTGAAGAAAAAGAACAGCAGCCTCCAATAGAACGGCACCTGCAGAACGGCAGGTAAAATTTGTTATTAAAAAATAGAATGGCACTCTTCTAGTAGAAGAAATACGGTATACAATACAAGTACATAAAGGATACGAAGAATATAAACGTAGGTTAATTTCACGTGGTTGCGAGAATTTTAATCAATTTCTGACGCATTTACATACACAAGATATAACTTTTGGGGCGGTGTTTGCCTATTTCATCCTTTTTGGCCCGTTACGGGCTATATTCTATCCAGCTCTTCTAATCGATCTGATATACCGTATTACCTCGAATTAACCCCCCTCGAATAAACCCCCTCGAATTATCCCCCCTTAAATTTTGCTGGCGAATTAATAAACGCAGAATAAAGTTCAACAAACAAAACGCTATACGTTAACTTATTCACAACAATGATTTTTATTCATTTTTATATGAAAATCGCATGCTTTATCAACATTGGCACGCTTCCAACGTGAGACATAAATGAGTGTGATGGCAGAGTATCATGTTCGCTGAGTATACTGTGTTACGTTAGAACATCGTTTATACCATCTACATCATATAAGGCTGTAAAAACTTATAAATGGTGGTTATTGTTGCATTTTTCACGTTTTTCTCTCAAAATTCTCACTCTGAAACAATCACAAACAATTTCGAGGAAATACGGTACCTACTTTTACTCGATAAATATGTATACTCAAGTACAGAGTAAATACATTTACATTTCATCCGAAAAAAATCCTGTACTTGCTTTTACATATACTTCATGACTCCTACTTTAGTACAGAAAATATATTTCTGGTAGGTGTTCATATAGGTTTTTCGCGGCATGGAATGAAAAACGAGTGAAAAATGCTTTAAAAATGAAGAAAAATAGCAAAAAATGTGTATATAATCATAATTATATAACCAACTAATGAAAATTAGCGATTTTGAGTGAAAATTAGGGCAATTTTTTTTTCCAGTAAGCTCATTTTACGTTTTCTGGGGGAATAAGTTTACTCATGAGTAGTGATGTAAAAACACCAGGGGCCAGATTTAATTCTCCCTACAGATTTGTAGGGTAGGGCGTACACCCGATAGATTTTTTAAAGTTCAGCCGCATCGACGCACATGCACCGAGAGCAAGGCGGTTTGTAAAATACACGAAACCATCCCTTAAGGTCGCCGATATTGCAAGATGACGTATATCGCTTCGATTTTGGCCCGGAAATCACTATTTCGTCATTTCTTGGCCTTCTGCCAATTCGCTTTTTATTTTATTTTGTCGGGCGGGTTACTCGCATAAGTTGCGCTTTTGTAAGCTTGTGCATGCATTTTTTTCTTGTCGCTGGCTCATGGTTTCGGTTGCAGACAGTGAACACTAAAAAAGTGACCATTTGACTACACAAAACCGCGACTTATGCGAGTAACCCGCCCAACAAAATAAAATAAACAACGAATTGGCCGACGGCCAAGAAATGACGAAATCATGATTTCCGTGCCAAAATCGAAGTGATATACGTCATATTGCAATATCGGCGACCTTAAGGGATGGTTTCTTATATTTTACAAACCGCCTTGCTCTCGGTGCATGTGCGTCGATGCGGCTGAACTTTAAAAAATCTATCGGGCGTACGCCCTACCCTACAAATCTGTAGGGAGAATGAAATCTGGCCCCAGGGGCCAGTTCCGCAAAATGAGAAGTGAGGAGTGAAATGGCAAAGCCGAAGTAAAAGCGCAAAGGCGAAGTGAAACGGAAAGTGAATTGGCAAAAGCGAAGTAAAAAAATAAAAATACCTAAAAAGTAATTTCTCTTCGCTTTTGCCATTTCACTTCTCCTTTGCGCTTTTACTTCGCCTTTGCCATTTCACTTCTCACTTCTCATATTGCGGAACTGGCACCAGGACTTTGGCGCCATGGCACTTTTTCGGCCCACAGCGCCAATGGCGCCAGAGCAAAGTGGAGCCAAGCGCCAGAAGCGCCATGGCGCTTTTTGCTTTGGTGCTAGCGCCAAGCACCAGCGCCGGACGTTTTTTTCCTGGCGCCGGGCAAAAATGGCGCCAAGCGCCAAAAGCGCCATGGCGCTTTTCATGGGCGTGGCGTCAAGCGCCAATGGCGCCACAGCAGGGTAGCGCAAAGCGCCAGCGCCGTGGCGCTTCTACATCACTACTCATGACATGAGTAAAAGTAAAAAAAAAACTACTTTACGTTTTCTGTACTGTGTCAGTAAAAAAATAAATACTTTACTTTTTATATATACCGTATTACCTCGAAATACCCCCAGGGGGTTTATTATTTCGCCAGCACAATTTGAGGGGGGATATTTCGAGGGGGGGGGGGTTATTATTTTTTCAGCCGAAATTTAGGGGGGGTATTTTGAGGGGGGGTTAATTCAAGGGGGGGGGGTTAATTCGAGGTAATACGGTACTTTGAAAAAAGTGCGGTCCTTTTAACAACACTGAATTATCAAATTATCAAAATTCAAAATGAAAACGGTGGAGTCGCGTACAAGCAACAATTTTTTTCCTGAAACAATTCTTTTCGTTGTTTTTTGGGGAACAATTTTCATTTTTTTCCAGCAGAGAATTGAAAATGAAACCTAAATTTTTATTATCCTGAAATCGACCGTTTGGAGTAACTGACTTAGAAGCTTCAAATAGAACCTGTGTGGTAACGATTGGGTTAATTCATTTGAAATTTCAACAAAAAAATACCTGGAATATGAATGATTACACGGTGACGGATTTCAGGATCGAAAGTCTTTCTTGTCATTGACACTGGCAGTATAAGAACAACGTGAAAAATACCAGGAGATGTTTACGTGTAAAGAAAGACGAGCATTTAGCATACAGTATTTGCTTAAATCGCCCTGCAGTAATACCCCATCTTGAATATTTCCCTTCTGTTTGATGAGTGAGTAAAAAATAATCATCCATGGACAGGGTTGCCAAAATCTCAGAAAAAAATAAAATGGAAAATTGAAGAATAAAATATAAAAAAATACAATGTTTACACAATTTTACTACAATTTTAGTAAAAAGAATTTGACAAAAACCAATACTGGTCACAAACTAAGCTAAAAAATAAAAATAAGATGGAAAATTGAAGAATAAAATAAAAATAAAATTGAAAATTGAAGAATAAAATAAAAATAAAATACATCTTTTAGGCAATTTTACTATAATTTCAGTATAAAGAATTACACTCAAACCAACCCTGCCTATGAGTAATAATTGAACAGGTCCCCCCTCAAAATTGTCGGACGTAAAAGTTATTCCCCAGGGGAATTATTCAAGCAAACACGGTAAATCATCAGATTACATTAGTGCTAGTGCCCTCAAACTTCAAAGTTTACAACTTTTGTTTGTATTTTATCAAAATCGCCGCAGAAATAAATCATAAAAATAGAAATATAGCCACAACTAGGGTGTCAACAAAATTTTTTTACGGAAAACGGAAACGGAAATTTTTTTGCACTTGCCGGAAAACGGAAACTGAAAAATATTTGCACTTGCCGGAAAACGGAAAAAAATTTGCCTGCGGAAAGCGGAAAACAGAAAGAATTTTGCCTGCGGAAAAGCGGAAACGGAAAAAAATTTTGCACTTGCCGGAACACGCCTGTGAAAAAATTGCCTGTGAAAAGCGGAAACGGAAAACGGAAATTTGACACCCTAGCCACAAGGCACACATCAAAGCAGTTCACACACGTAAAATAACCTTGTACCGTATTTCTTCTAATAGAAGAGCGCCATTATATTTTTCATCAACTGTTTCATCGGCCGTTCTATTGGAGGTATACCGTTCTATTTTATGTATACCGTTCTATTGGAGATATGCCGTTCTATGTGAAAAAAGGCTATGCGGAATATGAGTTTGCTGCCCAAAAAGGCTTCTAGATAAATACAGCATTGGAGATAAAAAGCAGTGTAAATACTGCAGGTGCAGTGCAATTAGAATTGAAAAATGGGTGGTCTTGAAAGAATATACAGTAATTAAATATGATCTCACAAATCTCTTAAAGATTAAAAATAGGTGGGTAAAATTAAATTGCACTGGAAAAATATAAATGCTAGGTATATATTTATTTATTTTCCGTTATTTTAAATGATCTCAGAGAATCTGTCAAAAAGAAAGTATACCGTTTTACCTCGATCTAACCCCACCTTGAATTACCCCCCCTCAAATTTGGCTGAGGAAATGATAACCCCCCCTCAAAATACCCCCCCCCCTAAAATTGAGTGTAAAGAGAACGTACATGACAAATACCGCAGTTTGTGATCTGTACAATGCAGAACACACGTTAAAACCGATGATTGAGTGACGTTAGGGAAGGGTTTATCTGTATATAAATACAGTTAGGTATATATACCTATAAGCACATATACATCTATGTAATTGTTTGATTTTTCTACGTCTGAGTATGGGGAATTTCCAAAAATTTATGGCGAAAAAATAGACCCCCCTCGAATAAACCCCCCTCGAATTATCCCCCCTTAAATTTCGCTGGCGAAATAATAAACCCCCTGGGGGTATGTCGAGGTAATACGGTAGGTAATTAAATCTGCCTGTCCAAGATCCTGGCTAAAATATAAATACAAAAAATATTATCCTCCCGATATTTTAAAAATACAGGGGCCGTATTACCCTATTTCCTTATCGTAACTGCTTATTTTGCGCTTGGCCATAGCGCCGGGTGTGCAGTCCAGCCGAGCGGCAAAACTGCGCAGCCGGCCCCCATCGGGCGCGACCGGCGGCAGACGCACAGCTCCCGCAGACGGCCAGAGCAGTCGCCGCCGGCCGCGACTATACTGCCGCCTGCCGCCGCTGCGTGCCGCGCCGCTGCCACAGCGACCGATGGATGGTCGCAGTAGCGATCTGCTCGCGGCCAAGTCGTTGGATACCCGCTCGTGGATCGTTCCATACTGCTCGTTGAATACCCGATTGTTTTCCACCGAGTTTTTACCCCTAATTTCATGCGGCCAGAATCGCTTTTTTGCACGTTCTCCAAACTCGACCGTGGCGGCAGAATTTCTGTTCGCTTTGACGTCACTCAAATCGGCGGATGGGAAATTGATCGATCGAAATGCGTCAAGTTAAATCGATCGCTCGAACTCATTTGACATCCGATTGAATGACAATCGATCGGGTCGCGCTGGATGGACCCACCCACGAAATACATGCCGCAATCACAGCAAAAAAGGGTGTGTGATGCGTCGTGAAGCGTCGTGAAGTGTCTTCATGTCGACACTTCCCGACGCTGTGAAGCGCTGGTTGACACTTGAAGGCACTTCACGAACCATGCAAAGTATGCTGTAATGGTTTCTGAAGTGCACTTCATGAACTGCGATCACCGTGATGATAGGTGAAGTGTGTGGAAGACACTTCACGAACAATTTCGAAAAACTTCGTGATGTGTGGTGAAGTGTGTGGAAGTGTCTTCACAGAGGCCGCTTCACGCACATCCAGCCCGTTTCCACACACTTCACGAACCTATTTTTTGCTGTGAATGGCGCTGCGCACACTAGTTTACTGCAGTGAATATAAATAGGAAAAAGTGCTACTTTCGAACCATAAACTGAGTTTTTGGCAAACTCATAATCGACTCTGAACGCATTTGAGTTTACCAGAATGAGGTCTCTGTCAACTACAGTTGACGACGATTTAATTTAACTGATTGTGGGAATCTCAAATATGTAGGTACGTTCAAAGCTGATTTCCGAACACCCAATTCGAGTTTGCTTCCGTTAGTAAACTACCTAGTCTGCGCCGCATGTGCAAAACAGCCAGCGGAGGCGCATTTAGCGCGCGGTGCGGCGCTCGGGTGCCCGATTCCCCCACTGCGACGGCGGCGGCGCACGCGGCCTGGCATGGGCCGAGTGGCGGCAGCTGCGGCGCGCGTAGACTCCACTGTACGTATGCACGTGTGTGCGCGCCGCCGCGACGACACGTCGGGTTGTTTGTGCCGCGCGGCCCCGCTGCGTTCGCCAGAGTCCCCCGCGCGTTTCGCCTCCCCATTTGGTTTCCACTCTGGGCTTTGTGCCTGCGTTTTTTTCTTGTGTACCTCGCGGGTACCCGTTTTTTTCTACTTTTTTTGACGTTCCGGTTTTGGAATGAAGTTTTGTTGTAAGAAATATGTACAATACTTGTACATGTATTTATTACATCAAATGAATCCTCTATAGGAAGTATTTATTATAATAGATTGCTGTGTGAAGTTAGAAAGAAGGTCTCCCAACTCTCCAAAAAACTTGTGTTTATTGTAAAATCTGTATTTATTTATGTTCTTTTTCTCTCCAAATTTGCTGATTATACAGGCAAATTCAATCCTATTATTTTAATACCATATTTTTTATAAAATTCCCATCGTCCAGATTTCGTCTAAATCCACAGATTTGTCCAGCAAACCTGCAGTTGGAATGGATGAAAGTGATTCACTGATTGGGGCAGATTTGAACGCTGCAGACAATTCGCAGGTAAGAGCAAAATGTTGTCAACTGAGCCTATTTTAAGTTGCCGCCTGCGATAAATCCAAATAAGTGTTTATTTGCGAAAACAGAACTGCAAATTCATATCCTCTATGGATCTTGTATTGACGCGCATATGGATTTTTTCGCTTTGTGAAGCTGTGTTCTCGTTTTTATCTCAAAAAGGATTTGGTTGTGTTCTCAATGTTTTCATACCTATACTTTTTTCTGTGTGCGTATTTTAACTTTTCGTGTTCACCGCAACGTGCACTTGGCAACTAGCCAAAATTTCACAGCCCACTTGGCACAGTGCCAAGTGTGTCCTATCGCTTAAACTCCCCTTAAACAAACCTGCCAGACTCGCTGCGACACCGCCGAAGACGCAGCCAGGGAAGCAGTTTTCGGGGGGCCGTATAACGACCAGCCAAAGTTGTTCGTAGCCGTGACCAGGTGCCTCAAGGGGGACTTTGCCACGTGCGGCCGCGCCGCCCAGCAGTACAATGTGGACGCGCAGCTGTTGTTGCGCTGCGTTGGCAAAGCCTGCGCACTCATGGGCGCCAGTCCCGGTGAGTGACGGATGGGCGGAGTTTGGATGTGTGCCAAAAGTTGGAGACTGGGGGAAAACAGGCACGATGCCACTTCCAAACCATGTAAAATATCATGCAAAGTGCTAAAAGACATGTCAAATAAAATGTGAAATATCAAAGGTCATGCAACGTGTCAAAAGTCATGTAAAATATTTGTAAAACGTCAAATTTCATGCAAAGTGTCAAAAGTAATGTATAATACCCTGTAAAATGTCAAATATCATGCAATCCACCACCCCCGTTAAAAACCCTGGCTATGTCCCTTTGGCGCACCACACACTGAAATTTTGCGTTCAGCGTTCGAACGTTTTCGCACGCTGAACTACAAACGCTGAAATCAAAATCTAAAGAACACTGCGTTTTTGAAGCGTAAAAATTTCGGCTTGAATGTAAATCACGCGAAGAATTACAAATTCCGAATGTTTACGCTTCAAAAACCTTGTGTCCTTTAGATTTTGATTTCAGCGTTTGTAGTTCAGCGTGCAAAAACGTTCGAACGCTGAACTCAAAATTTCAGTGTGCGGTGCGCCATAGAGTTCCACCCCCAGCAACCCATATTTTTTATGATTGGTTCACCATTGAACCAAAACATTTCCTCGAGTGAATGTAGACGTTTCCTAAACGTGGCATTTTCGTTCAATCGTTTTTTTTGGAGATATCGACTTTTAGAAGTAGTTGTCCCAGTTGCTCAACAGCTCTTCAAATGACCACCACTCCGCTCGCAGATACACTCCTACCCCGTTCATTCAATTCAACCGAGCGCCAGCCGAGCTCCAACCAAAGTGGCACACAGAAACACAACGCCGCATCCAAGTCGAGGCAGTTGCCAGTGTCAACTCAAGCCAAGGGGGCGAGCACATCTGGCACGGTGCCAAGTGGGAGCGGGCCGGCGCTGGGCAGGGCTATCACCGCAGCCGTCGCAAGTTCGAGTTACGTTGGCGCCGGCCGGCACAGACTTTTCCAGGCTATTACTCAGACCGTGGGCCATGGTGCTCCAGTCACTCAGGTGGGGTTGTTTTGTTGTGTTTAAGTTACCTACCGCAAATCCTCGATTAAGACCCCCCGAATAAATCTCCCTTGAATAACTCCCCCCTGTTGGCGAGGTAAGGAAAAAATAACTCCCCCTTGAATAACTCTCCCCTCCTGAATGACTCCCCATGTGTATGAAAGAATACAATACAAAATACATAAGAATATTAGCTAACGGCAGCGACAGCAGATACATGTAGGGTGGCAGACGGTACGGCCTTGCGGTAAACCGTACGGTACGGTAAATTTACTATTTTGCGGTAAATGGTACGGTACGGTAAATCTTCAATTTTGCAGTAAACGGTACGGTACGGTAAATCTGTAAAGTGCGGTACGCGGTACGGTACGGTACAGTACGGTAAATTTCCAATTGTCAGAACTGTATCAGTGCTGGACTACAGAGAACTTTTACTTCATAAATTGACACCAAATTCAGTGACACAATTTGATAAATGGACTTAAGAACACAATAACAGTATGATGACATAAAATTCCATTACCCACAATGTAGGGGTTCAATATATAGGTTTATTCAAGGTGTAGAAGGAAGAAAATGAAGAAAAATTACTAAAAGTTGGTGAAAATCTGCTAAAAGTAAGTGAAATTTACACCTTAAGAGTGTGTTGAAGCACATGGCTTGATTTTATAAACACATTATACTAATGTAAATAATGACTTATATCAATGAAATGAAAGGGCTTCAAATCAGGAAAACAGTGCTGTGAAAGTTGCGCGCTGCGCGCAAAAAAATTTCAAAACACCGCGTCAATTGTCATCAAGAAATTGGCATATTTAATGTCAATCTGAGTAAAATTTACCGCATTTTCTGCGGTAAATGAGTGCGGTACGCGGTACGGTATGGTAAATTTTGAAAAATGCGGTACGCCGGACTGTACGGTAAATTTCTAAAAGTGCGGTAAATTGTACGGTACGGTACGGTAAATTTCCCAAAAATGCGGTACGGTACGGTAGGGTACGGTACGGTAAATTCTGCCACCCTAGATACATGATGTGTATGCAGTATATACACATCTTTTTGTTGTTGTGTATAGTTAAATACTGAATAACATGAGTTGACAGACTGCATCAGCAATGATTTGAGTCCAAGTTTTCTGAGGAAAAAATACCCCCCCTCCCTCGAATAACTCCCCCTCGAATAACTCCCCCCTCAAAAACATCTGACGAAAAATAACTCCCCTGGGCCTGGGGTCTTATTCGAGGATTTAGGGTATTTACGTGGGCGTGGTTTAGGCAAAGTAAATCACTTTTATGTCATTATGTGAAACTTATCTAATATTTATTATTACTCTATATACCATCTTTCTTGAAAAAGTGACGTTTTGAAAAGAAGACCACTCCCCTACTTCATTTTTAAAGACAAAATCATAATTAAGACTACTTCTGTACTTCCATCACACAAACACTCACAACTGACAGAGTTACCCTCCCAAACATAACTGCCTGCCCCCCCAGATGGCGACCACCTACGGTCTGCCGTTCACCACGCTGCACACTTACGTCCGCAAGACCAGACTGGAATTACAACGTATGCGCGACCCCGCCTACGAGCCGCCGCCGGCCAATCAGCGAGTGATTCACCAGACCATAGACAAGCCCTTCGTGAAGCACCTGCACGCGGCTGGCAAAGTGCCAATGTTGACTGCGGGCGTCAAGGCCGCGTCCGGTGGCGCGCCCGATGCGAACAGGGGCACCGTGCAGCGGGCTATTGAGTAGGTTTTCTTGTTTGTTTGTGCTTTTATAATAGAGGTGACGAGGGAGTCTCCAGGATTTAGAACCTCGCTGGGGTTCAGCTATATTTATCAGATATGTAGGCTTTTAGAATGTGGCATAAAGCCATTGCAATGTGGCATAAGAAGGCATTAGCCATAAAGCTGAAAAATTAGCTTGAAATCTGTATGTGAGCACACAAGGGCGTACGCAGGGGGGGGGCGGGGGGGGCGGCCGCCCCCCCCGTTCCCGGGCCGGACATAAAAATTTGCCAGGAATCGCACTTTTCTAAAGCGATTTTGTAGGCACTTTCAAAATTTTTTGCGCGCAAGCGCGCAAATCCCCATCCCATTGTTTGATGTGTATTTTCAGGAGCTTAAAAAGCATCATAAAAGTGTCTAACATGGTCTTAGTCCTATATATAGGTCTAAATCGGTACCTATAGAGTATACGTTGGCGCCAGCGCCAACGCCAATACTGCCATGGCGCTGGCGCCTACAAATGGCGCCAGCGCCAAGGCTCCATTCCTTTACAATAGGGCCAAATTTGGGGGGGGGGGCGCCGCCCCCCCCGTTCGCCGGGCTCCGTAAACAATCCGCCCCCCCCGCTCAAAAATCCTGCGTACGTCCCTGTGAGCACACATAACCAAAAGTAGCAGAAACTAGGTAATGAGGTACAGGTAAACTAGGTAGTGATTTGAAAAAATAACTGTAGGGTTAATTTGCCATTTTACAGTAAACTGTACGGTTCGGTGAATTTGTATTGTGTGGTAAACGGTACGGTACGGTAAATTCCACCCCCCCCAGCTGCCTGGCTCCCCTAGCGAAGCGGGCGCGTTACGGTAGCCCCGAGGAGACCGGTGGTGGCGCGGCCGTTGGCACCGGGCCGGTGCAGGGCGGCGCGGCCGTTGGCGCTGGGCAGGGACAAAGCGGCGCGGCTGTCGGGTCGCGGCTGCAGCGGGTGCCCGAAGAGTGGAGACGAGATCCAAACAGTTTGTTGGGCGGGGTATGAAGCTATCCCGCATCGGCACCCTGTAAGTGTCAAATGTCATACAAATTTGTCAAATGTCAAACATAATGTAATCTTTTTTCAAATTTTCATTGACACTGCATGACATTGGACACTCGACGCAGATAGACAACCCCATACGGGTCCCTTAAAACAAATTAAAACGAATGTTACTGGCATTTAAATAACCCAAGCAGTTTTGTACCTCTGTACAAATGTGAGCAGTCCGCCGCCCTGTAAACTGTCGAATACAGTTGTTTTTGTCAAATGTTAAGTGTCTACTAAAAATTTTTTTTCTGGCTTTTACCAAATATCTTAGCAAAATTTGACAAATTCTGTTTCTCAATTGACATGACATGTTATATCGAATTCGGTATATGTACACAACTAGCCTTACCCCGCACTTGTCTCAGCGGTGCGTCGGGTAGTGGAGCGGGCGTTGGCACACTGCCAATACGAGGACGCGACCAAGAAGCGCCGGCTGATGTGCGGCGTGCGCGAGGCCGTGGACGGCAGACTCACCATGAAGGCGGCCAGCATCAACTACGACATCCCCTTCACCACCCTCCAGACTTACTACCACCGAGTTAGGATGATGCTGGCGCACGAGCACGGTGAATTGGGAATGGCATTGGGTCTGGCGCCACTCATACAGCCTGGGGCCAGTTCCGCAAGTGGAGAAGTTAAGAGTTAAAACTTAAGAGTTGAGTAAAATGAAAAATGACAAGTTATGAGTAAAGTTAAGAGTTAAGAGTTGAAAAAAACGACAAATGATTTTACTCAACTCTTAACTTTTAAATTTACTCTTAACTTGTCATTTATCATTTAATCAACTCTTAACTCTTTACTCTTAACTTTTCCACTTGCGGAACCGGCACCTGTACAATGTCAAATGTCAAGCAAAGTGTAAAAAGTTATGTAGAGTGCTTGTCAAACTGACTTGACCGGTAGAAAGTGAAAGTTTTTGACAGTTTTACAGGGTCTTTGAGTTGTTGGGAGGGGGCATTTGAGGGGCCAAATTGTGAACCCAAACTAGTTTAGGTAATGGGCTCTGTAATGTAATGCAGAAATAGTTCATACTGATGCAGCAAAATCGCATCGTTTTTAAGCTCTGGATAAATGTAAATTTCGATAAATTCAATTTGAAACCTAATGCCGCACCGCACACTGAAATTTTGCGTTCAGCGTTCGAACGTTTTTGCACGCTGAACTACAAATGCTGAAATCAAAATCTCAAGAACCTAACATTTTTGAAGCGTAAAACAATTCGGAATTTGCAATATTCGCGTAATTTGCATGCGAGCCGCATTTTTACGCTTCAAAAACGCATTGTTCTGTAGATTTTGATTTCAGCGTTTGTAGTTCAGCGTGCAAAAACGTTCGAACGCCGAACGCAAAATTTCAGTGTGCGGTGCGCCATTCAATTTGAAAATTCGCCACTGCAACGTAACAAATATACCTCACAATTTCAGAGAAAACAAAGTCAGCCGGCGGCCCTTCACCAGCGACCAGCAGCAATGGGACACACTCGCCTCCAACCGGAAAGCCGGAAAATGTCCAGGGTCGTTCCGAATGCAGTCAGTCGAGCTCGTTGGCAGCGTGCCAGCCGCCCAGCCAGGACCGGGTGCAGCGGGCAAAAAAGACACTTGATGCCATTTTTGCCCCGCCTTCAGTCAAGGCAGAGAGTGAAAAAACTGCTGCGAAAGGGGATCAACAAAAAGAAGGTTATTTTATTTTGAAGACTTTTTTGTTTAGATTCATATTGTGGATACTTTTTCGATTTTTTTAAACTGATTTAAAAAAAAATTTTTGAAAAAAAAGTAGCGAAATATATTTTTTGAACCCTAATCACATAACAATCCATATGCAAAAATTTGTTTTTTTTTCTGCCTCAGACAGCAGCGCTGCGTCCGGGTCGGCCGCGCGCAGCGTCATTTCGTCGCTGTTCGGCGGCGCAAACAAACGGAAAGCTGCCATCCCAACTGCATTCGTGAAGCCTCTGGCGCCTGTGAGTTCGCTATACTGGACGCACATAACGCTATACAATGAATGATACCATATTTTGATGAATAAACTTACGTTAAAAGATGCTCATCGATATAACCAAAAGAAATGTGCTGGGTGAATTTTTTAAAATGTCTGTTCGTTTATTCAGATTAAATATGGTAGATTTCATTGTAAGACAGTTAGCTATACCAACCGGTCCAAACAGGGGAGCTTTTTAATGGGGCTATTTTTTCGGGCCAGGCCTATTTCGCACATAAGCCTGTTTCGCACAAACGCCCGTTTCGCACACGCATGAAACCCGTGTCGCACAAACGCCTGTGTCGCACAAAAATGATGCCTGTGCGAAACGGGCCTATATGCGACACAGGCGTCTGTGCGAAACAGGCGTCTGTGCGTGTGAGTCGAGCGTGTGACCGGGCACCCAGACTTCACCCCCCCCCTCCCAGCACAATTGGTTTCATTGCTGTATAGCAATTGGCTGTATAATGTGCAGACAATGCAACATATTGAATGACACAATGCGACTGGGTTTCAGTCTCAAAAGTCATGGAAAATGCCCTGTAAAATGGCAACTCGGTTGCCATTTTGCAGGGCGTTTTCCATGACTTTTGACCCTGTAAAATGTCATGCAAAGTGCGGAACAATGCGGCACTAGGGTTGGGAAACCGGAACCAAACTTCGGTACCCAAAACAGTTTTGGGTTTAGTTAAGTTTACCAACTCTAGTGCTAAAATTTTTTGAATAGGGGGTAAAGTTGGGGTGCCCGGACACGCGCCAGTGGTGACACGCACATAGGCCTCTTTTGCGCATACGCCTGTTCCGCACATACGCCTGTTCCGCACATACGCCTGTTCCGCACAGGCATCATTTTCGTGCGAAATGGGCATTTGTGCGACGCGGGTTTCATGCGTGTGCGAAACGGGCGTTTGTGCGAAACAGGCGTATGTGCGAAACAGTGCACCCTCTATTTTTTCATTGGTCACACATGGCGCTGACACCCTTTAAGAAAGGTTGAAAAATATTCCCACTTAGCCGGGCTCCCTTGTATACGTGTCTGAACGCTATGACCCACACAAATGCCAGGTAAAACCGGAGGATCACTTGTCAACATCGCTGCCTGGCGACGAGGCGATCAACTCTTCGGGCGGCGCTTCCCCGCCGCTGGGCGGCAACTTGCTCAATTTCGACCAGGACAACTTCGCGGCGTCGCGGCGCAGCTGGGGCGGCGAGAAGTCGGACGCGCGCGGCTTCACTTTGCACCAGGCCGTCCGTTACTGGACTTGTTCATTTTTTGTTTAAACATGTCATTTGAGCGGAAATTTGGCTAAAATTTCGCGTAAATGGCTACAGATAGATAAATAGTAGCCGAGCGATTTTTTGTGGGGGGGGCTCAGGGGATAGTAATGTTAGCCCCAGGAAATAGATAGCTGAGCAGGCCTCTGGGATGGATAGATAGCTGGCAGATTTAGTTGACAGCCCGCCCAGCCCCCCCCCCCCCCGCAATTGACGACTCATATTCAATATTGATATTAGCACACAAATCAACAGCACCAATCAGCATACATTATACTCGGGCGACATTACACCCTACATTTTTCCGGAGGAACCACTTCATCCTGACGTCATAGCTAGGGTCAGGGACGTATCCAGGATTTTTGAGCGGGGGGGGGCTGCTTGTTTACGGGGGCCGGCGAGGGGGGGGGGGGCTCAGCCCCCCCCCCCCTAAAATTTTAGCTACATAGTGGCGGAATGGCGCCATGGCGCTGGCGCCATTAGTAGGCGCCACGCCATGGCGCCATTGGCGTTGGCGTCAGCGCCATGGAATGCTGTATATGTATGTAAATATACATACAAAACAGCAAAAAAACAACATTGAGTGTATTTATAATGATTTGTGGCCACATGGAGCAAATCCGATGATAAGACCTTTTGTCTGGTGAAGAATGCGCGCTTGCGCGCAAAATTTTTTACGCTGACGTTGAAAAAGTCGCATTTTCCGGTCACTTTTTCGTCTCGCCCCGGGAGGGGGGGGGGGGCTGCAGCCCCCCCCGCCCCCCCCCTGGATACAGCCCTGGCTAGGGTTCGAACGATATGACTTTTCGATATCGATATTCGATATTTTTTTCTGAAACTCGATATTCGATATCGATACGAAATGGAACCTTGATATCGATATTCGATATTGAAAAATGGTCGATATTTCGATATTTTCGATATTCGATATTGCGATTTGCTTTTGGTATAGCAAGGCATATTTCAAGTGGCATATTGTATTTTCATGTGGTTGCACACATGTTTAATCATCTCTTTTCTGAAATGTGAATGGTACAAGTGATTTTAACAAGGTTTACATCACTCAAAAGTAGAAAATGGAAGAGAAACATGATGAATCAAAGTGTATCAGACAAATAACAATTGGTAGAAATTACAGTTCATACTTATAACCTAATTGCTTAAGGGCATGTTGCAAAAAATAGCATATCAGCGTTTTCTAGCTTCAAATTTAGCACTCCAACAAAAATTACATTATAAATACTGTACTTTTACTCATCAAATACAATACTATAAGCAAATCAGATCAATCATAAATATCTCAAAATGAAAATGATCACTTGATTTAGGGACACAATGCAGGTTCGATATATCAAAAAAATGGTCGATATTCGATATCGATATTCGATGTTTTTCAAAATTTTCGATATCGCTATTCGATATTTTTTCAAAATTTTCGATATCGATATTCGATATGAAAAAATGGTCGATATCCGATATATGATATTCGATACGATATATCGTTTGAACCCTAGTCATAGCCGCAGTCCACAGAGAACTGTGGCTGACTGAACGAGGGATTCCTTGTGTATAAACTTATGTGGGTTATCGGTTCATAAGTTTTCGGTTGGCCGTCTGCCAGCCGAAGACATAAATCATATCTATTTGTAGAGTATCATGTCTGCCGAGCATACCTGTGTGACGCAACATATCATCCAAGCCCCCCCCCCCCTCACTAGGGTGTCAAATTTCCGTTTCCGTTTCCGCCTTTCCGCAGGAAAATTTTTTACCTTTCCGTTTTCCGTTTTCCGGCAGCTGAAAATTTTTTACCTTTCCGTTTTCCGTTTTCCGGCAGCCGAAAAATTTTTACCTTTCCGTTTTCCGTTTTCCGGCAGCTGAAAATTTTTTACCTTTCCGTTTCCGTTTTTCCGGCCCATTTTTCCGTTTTCCGGCTGAAAAATTTTTACCTTTCCGTTTCCGTTTTACCAGGCCATTTTTCCATTTTCTGGCTCGATTTTCAGTTTTCTGGCATTTTTCCATTGTTTTTCCAATCTGTATTTATCTTTAATTGGCTCATCCCATTGTGTTGTTTTTGTCTCTTGGAGCAGCATTGACAACTGGGATTTCAGGGTCAGTGAAACAGGTGCTGTGAACCCAATTGGGTCATATGCTGACACCAATAATTTATTCAAGTTTCATCTGGTTGGTGTTGTGATGCTGTCAATTTGCAATTTTGGTGTTGATATTGCCAGCATTTTATTCACCTTTGGACTCCTGTCGTTTTCTGCTATTTCATTCATGACTGATCTGGAGTTTGACAGCCATTCCCTCATGTTCATAGAACATTGGTTAAATAAAGCCTTGACTTTGTAATATAGTTCTAAAGCTTCAACTTCATTCGTGACACTCATGAATCTTTGTTGAATCTTCTTATCAGTGATTTAAAGTGCACCATAGCTTCTGCTTTTCCTGTGGGCAGGTCACTGATACTCTCTTTATATGGCCAGTCAATACAGTACTGTTTGTTGTTGTCGTTGAGTTTTATGCTTTTTATCATCATCTCCTCTGCAATGTTGTCATCAATTGCATAGGGGTCATCAGTGATTCCCACTGCTTCTAGACTGTGAAACTGTCATAGTGTTTCCTTTCCTATGGCCACTATGGCTACTTTTTTATGATTTTTTGTTGGTTCAGTTAAGCTTGAACTACAAGTGAAGTTACAGGCATGATCCATAGTTGCAGAATGTGCAGCTACCACAATCAAAGCCAAACAGGCAAACCTGCATGCAGGTTTTCCTTCTGCAAATTTGTCTATTACCGTGCTAATTTCACTTTATTTTTTTCCGTTTCCGTGAAAATTTTGCTTTCCGTTTTCCGTTTTCCGGCATTTCATTTTTCCGTTTTCCGTTTTCCGGCTGACAATTTTTTTTTACCTTTCCGTTTTCCGTTTTCCGCTGAGTGAAATTTTTTTACCTTTCCGTTTTCCGTTTTCCGGCAGAAATTTTTTTTTTACCTTTCCGTTTTCCGTTTTCCGTAAAGTGAAAAAATTTTACCTTTCCGTTTTCCGTTTTCCGTAAAAAAATTTTTTTGACACCCTACCCCTCACAGGTGCACCGAGTGACCAGTTCGTCAGTGTACAGCGGGGCGCAAAAGTCTCGTCTGCGCACGGCCGTGTACCAGGTGCTGGTGGGCGAGCTGACGATCAACGCGGCCGCCAACGCGCACCAGCTGCCCTCGAGCACGGTGCACCCCTACGTGCACAGGGCCAGGAAGCTGCTCGGGCAGAGGTGCCCGCAGCAGGTCGGCGCCGCTTGGGGCTACAAAGGCAGCGAGGCGGTCAGTGGCTTAAGCGCTCCACACGGTAGTTGACATTCGAATGTCAACAACCGTCTGGAGCGCCTTAGTGTATGTACTGCACTGTGAGCTTTTTCATCTTTTTCCTTTTTTTTGGCTCTAGTGGAGGGGGTATGTAAATCTGGCAAGTCTGGTAATCTGGCAGTAAATTACGTGGCCTGTCTATTTCTGAATTGAACCTATCCGTCACATAGAAGTTCTTGTGCCACTTACTTCAGCTATCCATGCCATCTTTGTCTCTTCTCTACTTCCTGAATTGGCCCTCGTTGTCAGCTACATAAATTTAAATACTCAGTGTGTAATATCTTCTGTTTAATTTTTCTGTCTATGAATTCTGTGTAATATCTTGTGCCCTCAATTTTATTTTATGTCTCTTTACAGGCCACTCAAGGATTCCCCAGCAAGCCACCCAAGACTACATCTGGTCAGTTTTCTTGTGCATGTATTGTGCCGTTATTAGGTGTGCAGTGGTAATTTTCTATTGAAAGTTGCTAAAAAGAGTGTTTAGTTTTCAAACATGGCGCAATTTATCTCGAATAGTTACTCAATATCCACGCTTAACTCGATTTTTCTGGATTTGGCGCTTGTGCACATTTGGAATGAAACTCTTCATATGTGATGCCACCCTTTCGTGATCACTAGTGTCACTCCGTGCAATTTTTAAAAATACACACTTAGAACACTCTTAGGCGGGCCAACTCTGGGCGTGCGGGCGACACTAGCGGCGGCGCGCCTGGCGGAGACGGGCTGCGGCAGCTCGGCCGACTACAAGCAGCTGCTGCAGGCGGGCGCCGCGCCGCAGCTGGAGGCCTTGCTGGCGCAGCAGAACCAGCCCGGCAGGACGCCCCAGCCGCAGCACTCGGAGCAGCACAACGCGCACAGACGCAGCGGGCTAGCTGACATGGACCAGGCTGGTGGCGAGCTGGCTGCTGACAGGCACGGCAGTCTGGTCGACGTGGAGAAGGCCGACGAGGTGGTCAGGTTGCTGGTCAAGGCCAGTCTCAAGGACGAGCACACCAAGGAGCGACTCTATGACGCCGTTTTTATGGTAAGTCACTGATTGAGGCTGTGGTTTTGACAATGGATTTGTCAACAAAATCGAGTGGCAACGAAAAATGATTGCTTGTCAGTGGCATTGGATGCCCATTCCTATTCACGGTAAATTTTTCATTTCGCGATAAACGGTACGGTACGGTTAATAAACCAGTACGGTGAACGGTAAGACCGGTAAACGTCACGGTACGGTGCGGTAACCCTTGCCGCCCCGTGTTCAGGTGGTGTCCGAGGCGATGTCCTCGTCGGAGGCGTCGCGGCAGTACGAGATCCCCGCGTCTACGATCCAGCCGTACGTGCAGCGCGCCAGGGCCGTGCTCGGCTTGCCCGTCGCCGGCAGCTCGGGCCTCGCCGCGCACACCTACGCGCATAAGAGGGTTGGTGTGCTCATTGTGTTGTGGTGCAGGCATAGAATAAATCGAGGGTGGCATGTAGGGTGTCAAGTTTCCGTTTTCCGTTTCCGTTTTCCGCAGGCAAATTTTTTCCGTTTTCCGGCTGGTGAATTTTTTTCCGTTTTCCGTTCCGTTTTCCGGCAACTTTTTTTCCGTTTCCGTTTTTCTGGCTCATTTTCTGTTTTCCGGCTAAATTTTCAGGTTTTCCGCCTTTTTTTCCGTTTTCCGCCTCAATCTCCAGTTTTTCCGCCTTTTTCCATTTTCCGCCGCAATTTTCCATTTTTCCGCCTCAGTTTACTTTTTCTGGCTCAACTTTCTGTTTTGTGATCAGCCAAACCGGTAAAAATTCATGCAGATTGGCAATGATGTAAATTTTGTTCGGTTTCCAGCAAAATTACTGCAAATTTTTTCCACTTCCAGCAAAATTTCAGCAAATTCTATCTGTTTTCCGGCAAAATTTCAGCAAGTTTTTCCATTTCCGTGCAAATTTGATTTTTCCGTTTCCGTTTTTCCGGCTTCTTTTTCCGTTTTCCGGCTGCTGAAATTTTTTTTCTGTTTTCCGCCAAGTGCAAATTTTTTTTCCGTTTTCCGGCCGCTGAAATTTTTTTTTCCGTTTTCCGTAAAAAATTTTTTTGACACCCTAGTGGCATGTTCGGGGGGGAGGGGTCTCCAGACTTTTGTCTCATCCCATGCCATTGTACATTGGTTGATTTTGATGCCGTTGTAGTATGTTGGGGTTTGGGGTCGGGGCTATGACTAAAAATTTTCTTTTCTTCGAATAATCCCCCAGTCCCGAGATAAGGGTAGTCTATAAAAACATGGTCATTTTGCATGGCCGATCTGGCCGATTGGCGCTACGCACACTGAAGCCGAAATATTCGGCATACGCACGTTTTTGACAAATGCCGAATTTAATGCTGAATAGAAAAAAACTTGCTGAACTAAAATCGTCCGTACTCTTGAAAATAGGCTGTTTGTCAATTCAGCATGTATTTCAGCATTCAAAAGATGTGTACACTTTTACATGCGGAAACCATTCAGCAAAATCAGATGAAATGTTGAATGCTGAACTGCGAAAAATGTACAATGGTCGAAATTGCGAGTACGGTACGGTACGCAAGCCAATACGGTAAATACACACATTCAGCTATTGTGCTTATCATAGAAAATGCCGAAGTATGTTGCTTTCGACATACTTCAGCGTCTAAAAATTAATGCTCAAATTCGTCCGAATTCGTCCGAATATCGTGTGCACGTTTTCAAAATTCAATATGGCAGCCCCTTAAATGCCGAACTTAAAACGTCTGAACGGCAATTTTTCAATTCGGATTCGGCAGATGAAAACGTGCGTATGCCGAATATTTCGGCTTCAGTGTGCATAGCGCCATTGACTTCGGAGCTCTATGGCGCTACGCACACTGAAGCCGAAATATTCGGCATACGCACGTTTTTGACAAATGCCGAATTAAATGCTGAATAGAAAAAAACTTGCTGAACTCAAATCGTCCGTACTCTTGAAAATTAGGCGGTTTGTCAATTCAGCATGTATTTCAGCATTCAAAAGATGCGTACACTTTTTCATGCGGAAACATTCAGCAATAGGATAAAATCTCAAATGCTGAAATGCAAAGATAAACGAGGATTGGTTTTTGAGATCTCGGGATCGGATTGGGATTGACCTTTTGGTATCGGGATCGGGATTGGTTTTTGAGATTTCGGGATTGGGATTGACCTTTCGGGATCGGGATTGGCATTTTTCGGGATCGGTAATGGCATTTTTGAAAACATTCTAATATACACGTTTTTTGCCAATGTTTTCACAAAACAGGCTCAAAAACACGTCTGGATGCCAGAAAAGAGGCATAAAGTGGACATTGGTTAAAATTTATTAATGCAAAAAGGGCATTTAATGAGGTTGACCAAATTTTCTGGGATCGGGATCGGGATTGTATAAATTTTTTTGGGATCGGGATTGTGATTTTGAAAGTTTCTGGATCGGGATCGGGATTGGCTTTTGAGATTTCGGGATCGGGATCAGGATTGAGGTTTCAGGATCGGGATCGGGACCACCAAATCCTGAAATGTTTTGGGATCGGGATCGGGATTCCGTTTCGACCCTAGTGCCAACCCTATCCAATATACATAATCACTATTGTCTATTGACCGAAGTTGATGCTGTACAGAGAATGTAACTAATTATATCTTGTCACACACACTAGTCAGGGGTAGGAAAAGGGGGGTTCGCCCCCCCCCAAATCGCCCAGCTATCTATCTATTCCAGAGGCCGCTCAGCTATCTATCTATCCCGGAGGCAAAATTTTGGGCTACTATCCCCTAAACCCCTCCCCCCAATCGGCCAGCTATCTACCTATCTGGAGCGATTTTTTGGGAAACTATACCCTAATTTTCGCTCAAAATCGCTATTTTCATACCTATATATAGATTTTCACCTCCAAAATCACTAGTTCGTGCATCTAACTGCCTATTTTGAGCTATTTTTAGTACTATATGTCCTTATATACCCATTTTTAGCCATTTTTCACCTACTTTCAGCAATTTTTCTCCTTTTCCTCCCTTCTATGCCTATATATTGAGCCCCCGCGAACCCCCCCCCCCCAGAAAAATTTTCAGCTATCTATCCCTCCAGCGGAGTGATTTGCTATCAATCCAACACCCAGGAGGGCCGAAAACTAGAATACCCCTGACACTAGTTGACATCAAAAATTGTGTCAACTAAATTTTGGATAATTATTGGTTTTACTTGGCAGCAGGGTTGGCAAAATCTCAGAAAAAAAAAATCAAATACAATTTTTATACAATTTTACTACAATTTTAGTAAAAAGAATTTCACAAAAACTAATCCTGGTCACAAAGAATAAAAAATAAAAATAAAATAAAAATAAAATAATAATAAAATGGCAAATTGAAGAATAAAAAAATAAAAATAAAATGGAAAATTGAAGAAAAAATAAAAATAAAATAAAATTTATTTACAATTTTACTGCAGTTTCAGTAAAAATAATTTTACTAAAACCAACCCTGCTTGGCAGATGCTACAGTGTATGCACAACTTCATGTGTGCAGTGGCAAAAAGGATGAAAATTGGGGTTAAGGGTGACTTCTAGTGAAAATTATGGTCATCGTTTTCAAAAATACTTACTTTTACATTTTCCCATGGAAATAAAAGTAAAAAATTCTACTATACGTTTTCTGCACTCAGGAGTGACTAAAAATGAATTATTTTACATTAACTTTGAAAACATTGATTACTTTCAACAATCTGGTTTGCAGGCATGCTTAGGGTGACAAATTTCCGTTTCCGTTTTCTGCAGGCAAATTTTTTCCATTTTCCATTCCGTTTTCTGGTAATTGAATTAATTTTTCCATTTTCCATTCCATTTTCCGACTACAAAATTTTTTCCCATTTCCGTTCCTGTTTTTCTGGCTAATTATCCCTTTTCTGGCTAAATTTTCAGTTTTTCTGCCTTTTTCCGGCTGAATTTTCAGTTTTTTCCGGCTGAATTTTCAGTTTTTCCTCCTTTTTCCCGTTTTCAGGCTCAATTTTCAGTTTTTCAGCCTCATATTCCCCTTTTCTGGCTCAATTGTCTGTTTTCTGTTTCAGCCAAACTGGTAAACATGCATGCAGGTTTTCAATTATGTGACTTTTTCCATTTTCCATCAAAATTTCAGCAATTTTTAGCATTTCCAGGAAATTTCCACAATTTTTTTTGTTTTCTGGCAAAATTTCATTTTTCCATTTCCAGTTTTCCGGCCTTGTTTTCCTTGTTGCTGAAATTTTATTTCCGTTTTCTGGCAAGTGCAAAAAAATTTCCGTTTCCATTTTCCATAACAAAATTTTTTTGACACCCTAGGCACGCGCTGTTCCAATGTTTATCATTACTATTCGCTCATGTATAGGGTTCAAACGGGATCCCGATCCCGGATCCCGTGAAATTCCGGGATTTACCAGTCCCGATCCCGATCCTGAAACCCCAATCCTGATCCCGATCCCGAAATCTCAAAAATACCAATCCCGATCCCGAAAGTTTTCAAATCCCGATCCCGATCCCGAGAAACTCCCAAGTCCGGGATCCCGATCCCGGAAAAATTAGTGGAAATTATAAAAAGTGAAATAATGACGTTTTTGCATGCAAAAAAGTGGATGCAAACCCCCAGCGTCAATTTTATGCCACTTTTCTGGCATCCAACAGTGTTTTGAGACCTTTATGAACAACTGTGAATGCCAGAAAAATGGCCAAAATTTCTATCCCTAGAACCCAATCCCGATCCCGGAAAAATGCCTATCCCAATCCCGATCCCGTGACCCCAATCCCGGCCAATCCCGATCCCGAAATCTCAAATTACCAATCCCGATCCCGAAATCTCAAAAAGTGAATCCCGATCCCAATCCTGATCCCGAAAAGTCAATCCCGTTTGAACCCTACTCATGTACACACATTGCCCAAATTCCCAAAATGGTTCGTACGTTTTTTCTGTTTACACACTGTTGAACTGTGCTGAACTACAATATCTCAAGAATGAGCAGTTTTTAAAAAAAATTTATGGTCTTCATTTTTAAAGATCATGTTCATACATGTTCATAAAAAATGTTTCATGAAGATGTATGAAAAACTAGATGAGATCTGGATCATTTCACAGCAGTAGATTTTCTGCCAATTGCTGAACTGGTTTGCTGAAATGAAAGTGTCCGGATACAATTTTTTCACAAGATGCTGAAATGTTAAATTCAGCATATGACCAAAAATGCTGGAAAATCATCTAAATCCGTCCGAATTTGTCCGAATTCGTACGGTTGCTGAATGTCTGGACCCAAAAATGCTGGTCTAAAACCGTCCGAACAGCATTTTTTTAGTTCGGATTCGGCAGATGAAAACGTGCGTATGCCGAATATTTCGGCTTCAGTGTGCGTAGCGCCTATAACTCGGCCATTCTTGGGCCGATTTGGACCGTTGAACACTTGAAATGATCGACATAAGCTGTAGATACCATTTTTGGGGTAGAATTAGTGATGTCTAAATTTATAATGCCGATTTGACCCGGTTTTTAAACGCCAAAAATAAATTTCTCTGAACATGCTATCGTATACTTTAGACCACGTGAACTCGTATACCAAAAGAATGAGTTCAATATCTCTTTCCAATCAAAAGTGATTGCACTTCAAACTTTTCCCTCCCATCCACATAAATCACTGCATGAAGCCAGATGCACGCTACTGCAAAAGTCCATAGCTAGACCATTTCTTGGCCGATTTTCCTCAATGAACACTTGAAATGATCAGAAATACCTGAAGATTTCGTTTTCCTTGTCATTTTTTCTATATATTATTTCACACAAGAATTTACGTTGTTCTATTGTATGGGAAATCTGATTGAATATCTCGATAAATTGATGATCAAAATCAAATTTTCAGGTTATTCTGTTCATTTTAAGTGTTCATTGAAGAAAATCGGCCAAGAAATGGTCGAGCTATGGACTTTTGCAGTAGCGTGCATCTGGCTTCATGCAGTGATTTATGTGGATGGGAGGAAAAAGGTTGAAGTGCTATAACTTTTGATTGGAAAGAGATATTGAACTCATTTTTTTGGTATACGACTTCTCGTGGTCTAAAGTATATGATAGCATGTTCAGAAAAATTTGTTTTTGGCGTTTAAATCGCGATTATCTCAAAATCGATTGATTTTTTGTAGATCGATACTTTTAAGAAGCACACCCTTTATATAAGGTGCCTGAATTTCGTGTGCCCGTTTTTTTTCGCAGTCAGCGAGGACAAACAAATCATCCATTTTCATCACAAAACCTCGGTCGATGACTAGAATTTTCTGTCACCACGTTAACTCCTTGAAATCGTCAAGCTACTGAAATCAACCAAACTGCCACCCCCCCCCCCCTTTGTGCAGTCGATGGGCTGCGCGGCGGGCGTGTCGCCGTTGCACCTGATGCCGCGCATCTACGCCAAGCCGGGCCACGAGGCGTCCGAGTCGGACATACTCAAAGTGGTCGCCGGCGTGACTCGCAACGCTGTCGCCAACAAGGACAAACTTGTCAGAGCTGTGGTCGCCGCGGTCACCGGACGCATGACTATCAAGGATGCGTGCGCTAGTCATGGACTTAGTTGTTGGTTTGGGAGTTGGGTACAGGGTGTCAATTCGGCAAGTGGAAATTGGAGGGGAAAAGTGATACGTAGAATTCCGTCAAGTATGGTCAGTGACCGGTTATACTATAAGTGACAAGTAAATTCGTTGCTGAACTTTTAGTTTTACTTGTCACTTGACTCACCACTTACCACTTCTTTCGTCACTTTTATACAATATTTGTACCCGCTGAGGACTTCCCAGAGTTTGTCAATTTCCATCATAACCCACACAAAACCAGAGACGACAACCCCCCGCAGCGTCCACAGTGCACCCGTACGTATCCAAGGCGCGGCACCAGCTGGGCGGCCGCTGCCCCCAGCCCAAAGCGCCCACCACGAACAACCAGTACACCGCCGCGGCCAGGGCCAATGCAGTCGCGGCGCACACGTCGCAGCTGCACGCAGACAACTTCAAAGGGCCGCTGCCGCACTTTGGGGGCACTGAATTAGAGTCTGGCGTCAGTGGCGGGTTTGTTGACGCCGTTGCGCACAGCCAAGATTTTGGCAGTGAAGATGGATTTAATGGTGAGACGGGGTTTTAGTTGTTTTTAAAATGGATTTTCAGAGCGATTTAACCGCTGAAAACGCTAATATTCCAGCACAGACAATGGATTTTGCGCAGATTTTTCGTCGGAAGATGGCAGCCAGCACAGCGATGATCTGAAGGCTGAACTGCACCGCATTTTGTCCAGATACAACTACAGGTTAATTTTTGCTTTTACCTCCTACCGACGTATTTACCCTACACCCTCGAATAGTTCCCGAATCCTCGAATGTGGAAGTGGTTTTGGGGGAATGGGAGGATATTTTAGAGATATTTTTTTTGATGGAGGGGGCTAATCGAACATTAACTGTATATGTACTATATTTAGTGCCACGCATCAGTTGCAAGCCAGAAGTTCGAAAACTCTATGCTATACGTTGACTCATAATCATATTTGATAGCTTTTAAAAATCCCGTCCAATAAAAAAAGTATAAAAAACCGTCCTAAAAATCTAAAAAACGTTTTTGAAGAAAATGGTTTCGTTGAAAAAACGCTTTTTCCACCCCTAATGGTGCAATTTGACGCATACTGCGGCGGGTGCGCAGGGGCGACCGGTCTGCGTTGCTGCGCGGCGTGCACATGGTGCTGGGGCAGGGCTGCACGCTGGTCGAGGCGTCCAACGCCACTCGCGTCGCCCAGACCACCATGTCCACCTACGTGCGCATCGCCAAGCTCTTCTTGCCCAGCGATGCGGTGCGTTTTGGCAGTTTTTGAATTGAGTTGGAATCAATGCGAATGTATACCTACGTGTTTTCGGAATGAAATTCAATATTTCTAGTATATAACTACCGTATTACCTCAAATTATCCCCCCTTGAATTAACCCCCCCTCGATTTACCCCCTCCCCCTCAAAATAGGCTGGGGAAATAATAACCCCCCCCCCCCCCTCGAAATACCCCCCATGTACATAATACATACGTCATGTACGCAATGTACATGATGTATATTACTGTTAATTTGCATTGCAGCTACACATAGACTAGTTTGTGTAGCTATCTACGTTTTTATGTCCAAATATATCCTGTTTGGACACATTTATTACCTATTTTGGGTACGCAAATGCCTACTATTTACTACGATCCTTACGAAAATTTCTGACGAAATAATAAAACCCCCCCTCGAATAAACACCCCACTCGAATTAATCCTCCCCCTCAATTTTTGCTGGCGAAATAATAAACCCCCATGGGGGTATTTCGAGGTACTACGGTATGCATATTTTCTAATTCTTATTTGTAATTATCTTTTATCATATTTTTTCAATTATTACCGATGGAGCTGCATTTAGTACTTATTTAAATTAATTGTACAATTGTAAATTATTTATGTTCTTCTCAAACTTCCACTCGGCCACACCCCTTCCATACAAGTAAACTTTTTGTCGTCAATCCAACGTGTGCTCGCAGCGCGGCTCCAACGCGGGCACGGACCCGTCGCAGCCCGGGTCTAGTTCCATGTCGCCGCCGCAGCTGCAATCTGGCACAGTGCCAACGGCTTCCAGCGCACTGTCCAGCCCGAAATCTATGCGCGATTCAGATGCGGGCGCATTGGCTATTTCGTTTGAGAAGGATAGCCGAGTGGAGGAAGTGAGCCCTGGTGCCACTCCCTGACCCTGTAATGTGCCCCGTAAAATGTCAAATGTGATGCAAAGTGTCAAAAGTCATGTAAAATGCCCTGCAAAATGGCAAACGTGTTTGCCATTTTGCAGAGCATTTTACATGACTTTTGACACTTTGCATGACATTTGATATTTTACAGGGCACTTTACAGGGTCAGGGAGTTCCCCCAGGAGATGCCAGTTTCGATGGAAGCGATGAAAAAGCGGAGCCAGTGTCTGAAAAAGCGGGAAGCGACACGGCGGCGAGCGATGATCGTATCGTTTCGGATAGCGATGAGCGTCCATTGGACCCTGAAAATCGGGGTGAATTTCATCTGGAAAACTCTGCTGTCGCGTCACCGGTCATGCCCCAATGTTAGTCTGGGGTGAATTCCGCAAGTGTGCAAGTGACGGGAAAGTGGTAAGTGTCAAGTGAAGTTATAAGTTGCAAGTCTAGGGACAAGTAAACCTGTAACTGTCGGGTCAATGTGTATGTAAAATACTTGTTACTTGTAAGTAGCGTTTAAAAAAATGCGTAATTTTCTGAAAATATAATAAAATTTTATCTCAAAAGATCTCTCAAAAATAATATATAATAATAATTAAATCTCTCTCAAAATCGCAGAGAAAGTATAAATAAAATAAGTGAGATATTTTCTATTTTCATAAAATAAACAAAAAATAATAATAAAATAACTGAGAAAATAAAAATGCATACAAAATATTTAAATTTTCTAATACATACCTGTATGAAAATATAAATCTTCTGAGATTAGTGTAACGCTATTCACAAGTTTACTCGCCACTTGTTTTACCACTTATAACTTCACTTGCCACAATCGACACATTTTATCAATATTCAATGCTAAACCACTCGCAGTGCATTCACCATCGCCTATTCCCCAAGCTGAAACTGAAGCGATCGCATCCCAGCGGTCTACTTACAAACTCGCGAACATTGTCGACAGTCCACCAGTGAATAGACAACAATCTGACGCGGCTAAACAACTGAGCCAAAGTCCGGTGCCGCGCGAGCGCACACCGAGTCCCGCACCTGAAAGTAAAACATCGGAACCTACACCGGAACCGGAACCTACACCGGAACCGGAATCTATACCGAAACCGGAAGCTAGTCCGGTACGCGAGGACAGCAGTGTGGAACCTGACTCCGTGCAAAAGGAAGCTGTCGGCGGCATGTCTGAAGAATTTGCGGAGGAAATGGAGCAGGACGCGAACGAGATCGGCAAAGAGACTCCGCCCCCTTCGCCGGCCGAGTCGGACGGCTCGGGCAGCAGCTGGGACAGCTGGGGCGACATCAAGTTGAGCGCGTTCGCGAGGAAACCGCCGCCGGCCGCCGTCGAAGTTGCGTCGCAGAATTTGAGGGCGACTGCAGAGACGAAAAAAGCGGCCGAGACTCCGCCCACGCCCGTGAAACGGGTGATAATCAAGCCGATAATCAACTCGGTTCCATTTCACACGGCCGAATCTACGAAGTTGGCGGCGAATAAAGGATCTAAAACGACTGCGGACTCGCTCAAAGAGGGCGGAGTTTCACTCAAAGTGGGCGGAGTCGTGAGCGACGGTGAAAAGACGCCCGGCAGCAGTGTGAGCCCCGAGCTGCGGCCGGTGAAGGCTGCCCACGCAGTGCACATTGGTTGGTAGCAGACAATGTTTTGGTCTTCTGGGTTTTTTGTGCAACTAATCTACAATTCGTGCTAGCTTTCCATTCGATGGTAATAGCCCAAATGGTTCGATAGATTAAGATTACTTCAATGTTTAATTGCACACAACATGCTTATGTCACACTCGCAGCGTCAACTGAAACGGCGGCAGCAAGCGGCGCCAAGGTCACGCCTCGGCGACCAGTCGGCCGCCCGCCCAAAAACTCCCAACCGAAAACGGTGGCCGAGCCGTTTTCGTTGGACGACGACCTGTTTCACCTGTCGAACACGAGCGACGACGCCGCGTGGCGCCGCCTCGCCGCCGACCTCCTTGGCGCGGTGCCAACTGCCGCCGCGCTGCAGGTGCCGCCGACTGCGGGCCGCGCGGCCACGCACGACAAGCGCGTGAGCGCCCTGGCCAGGTACCTGGTGCACACGCAGTACAAACGCACCGCCGTCATGCAGAAGGCGCTCAGGGACGCCATTGAGGATGTGCGTGCGGATTTCGCATTTTTTTAAATGTTTGGTAGCCCTTACACGCTAGTTGATGCGGGTCAATCAAGTAAAAATGTGTCAAAATTAAATTTTTATAATGTTATAGGTCCACAAAAATTAGTTATGAATTCATTTACCCTATTCGGATTTTGATACACTTTCAATTCAAAAATTCAATAGACAACTGCGATCAATTGACGCCGCGTCAACTAGCGTGTATAGGCGCGCAGCTGCACACAATACAGTGAACGTGCCGCAGGTGCTGCTGCGCGGCCTGTCGCCCGAGGCGGCCGTGCAGCGGTCGGGGGCGACTCTGCGCGCGCTGGGCAAGCAGCCGTCCTGCGGCGACACGCTGCACGAGCACGTGCTCAAGGTGTACGTGGCGCGGCTGCGACAGGCGCTGCCCGTGTTCGCGCAGCCAATTGAAAACTTGTGTCAGGTGCGAGCACTTTTGCTGACGGTTTTTGATTGTAAGGGCATTCACGTGCCCTGTAAAGTGTTAAGCAATATGTCAAATATCATGCAACCAATTTGATTAACATTTTTCATCACATTTGGCAATTGGCAGGGTGCGCGACTACCACCAGTAGTTTTCAATTGAAATATCGAAACACATAAATAAGCTTTGAAAATACTTGAGTTTACTAGAATGGCTTACTTTTAATCCTCACAAACTGTAGTTGACGTCACTTTATTTGAGAAAAAAACGTTCGGCTTATTTATGAGTTTTCAGAATTTTTGTCGAAAATTAGTGTGAGCCATTAGATTTTGTGATTCCTGAGGGCCAAATTCTGCAAGTCGACACAAAAAGTAGTAAACGGGCTTGATGATAAGTGACAAGTAAACTGATAAGAACCAGTGTCCGTTGACAAATTGTTTACTTGTTTCTTTAGACTTGTAACTTACCACATATAATTTTTGTCACTTGTTCACTTGCACTTGTCAAGAAGTTACTCGCCCCACAAGTTACCGTATATCCTCGAACAAGTGCCCTGGGGAGTCTTTTTTTCGTCAAACTGTTTCGATTGGGGAGTTTATCTAGGACAACCTGTAGTTTAAATCAAAAATGCGTTTCGCAAATATCCAGGTGTGCGCAACGGCCGCGAGTAGTGACTCGCCGGCGGCCGAGAGCCCGGCCGCCGGCGACGCCAAAGTGTCGCCAGACGAGCGCCAAGGCACGCCAAAGTCTTTCGGCGCCGCGGCGGCAGACAGCCATGGCGTCAGGGCGAGCAGGCGGCTCGCAGCCAAGCAGACCGCACAGGCGCCCGAGGAGACTACCAATTTGGTGCCAAAGAAAGTTTTGGCTGAATTGCAGACTTTTATCAAGTTGGTTGATATTTTTTTGCACAGGTGTTTGTTCTGTAATTTTTGTCGCGGGTCGATAATTTTTGTCAATGTCCATGTCCTTCAGTCCAAGTCGACGGGTTTTAGGAATCAAATTTTGAAGACATTTTGTAGCAAATCCAATGTGTACATGACAATTTACCTAGATATGTAAAAAAATAGACAGTGCCGCAGGACAGGCGCCAGAAAATAGTTAAAATAATTTAACACCAGAAAATAATTTTGTGTGGGTTTTGGGTTGTTTGAATCATTGCGCAGTAAAAATTTATGGTCCCTCCATTTTTCCACTCGCACATTTATCAATATCACGTGTCATTCTTGGGTTAGAAAAATCGCTTTTTTTTACGCCCCCTGATTTTAAAAAATCGATTTTTTTTTTAAAAAATCGCTGGGGTCAAAATTAGTCCCATTTAGGGTTGGCCGATGTTTTTTTTTAAACGTTTAAAAAAAAAAAAACATGACGTCCGAAATGTTTAAAAAAAAAACATCGGCCAAAATTTTTAGTACTAAGCACTAGGTATTTTGCAAAATTTTTGCGCGCAAGCGCGCAATTTCACACACAAATTGACATGGTGGTTGTTTTCATTGGTTTTGTTGCATTTTTAGTATCAAAACATCCATTTCTATGTGCTACCATGGGTGAATAAGCCGACATATGTTGCTGTAATATTTAATGTTGAGGTAATGTGCTTCCATGTACCTCCACAGTGTGTAACTTCACTCCCAAAGTAACAACCTCCTTTTATAACCTTGTTTGATCACCATTCCGTGCCAAACTTTACCTGAAGTCACAAACATTCGACTATAAGGCGATAGACGAACGATATGTCGACGAAAAATGGATATTTTTGACACAAATCACCACTTATAATGCTATCCCATGGCTCCACAGCCATTATATGGTCATATTTAATATCACAGAGTATTGCCAGTGTCTGATATACCTATATATGTTGACACTAGGTCATATCTGGGAGCTTTTAAAAAAAACGTTTAAAAAAAAAAAAACGTTAAAAAAAAAAAAACGTTTAAAAAAAACAAAAACATCGAGTTAAAAAAACGTTTTTTTTTCAACCCTAGTCCCATTTATCCCGAAAATCGCCTCTGAGGGTAATAAAAGACAGTTATTATTTCTGTGGTAATACAAGTACTGTAGAGCTGTGGAAAAGCTTTAAAGTCAGTTATTTTGAAGTTTAAAGGCGATAAAATTGTCGTATTTGCTGCGTGAATAAAATTTCATCGACCATTTGCAATTTTGTGTGAAGAAATTGCATGTTTTTGCTGAGAACACAATGAAAATCATTTTTGAATTTGAACCATTCATTTTTGAATTTGAATCATTCATGTTGGATATGAAAACACATAGCAAAACAATGTAAACTACCCCCAATGATTCACAGCCTACCTTACATGCTTAAAAGCACACAGAAATGGGTGCTACACCACCAAATTGCTTGTAAAAGCCATGAAAAAAGCAACTGGTGGATTGCTTGCATAAAGCTGCGCGCATGCGCACAACATTTTTGAATTTTACCTAGTGCATGAGTAGGTACCAAATTCCCCCCCCCCAGCGATAAAAAAAATCGGTGCAGGGGCTGCGATTTTTTTTATCGGAATTTAAAAAAAAATCGCTTGCCAACCCCATGTCATTCTAAATTCCTGGTTTCTAGAATTCAAATCCAACACCAAAACCGATTTTCACACCACTTAAACAGGGATTTGGCGCGTCGCACGGGCGGCGGCCTGTCTCTGTGCGAGCAGCTGTGCGTGGCGCTGGTCAAGGAGCTGTCCTGGCGTTCGGAGGGAAGCTGGCGCCTGGCGCCACACACCGCGCCAAAACTCTGGCACCGCTGGTACGTGGATGTGTTCTGCAGGCGGTGATTCACACACAATTGTTGCTTGATGTCGCTGTTGGGTACTTGGGGGGGGGGGTGATTTCAGGGTGAAACATGAAACACTTTTGAAAATGTCTTTTTCGCACTACGTTTTTTCGCGCATTTCCACGCTGCACAGGTTGTGTAGTATTAACTATTATTATTACATATTATTATTATATCATTATATAGGGTGGCCCACGTCAGGCGCACGGTTTTAATTGGCTCCCAACACGTCAATTTTGAATGAAAACTGCTCAAATTTGGTATGGGGATAGATAAATCTACCACATTTGTTGTGTTAAGTGCACGGTGCCACATCACAAAAATTCATGTCGGAACGTGAAGCAGGGTTTAATACGTGTTTGTGCGTGGCGCATGTCAGGCAATCGTCTACCAATGCACCAATTATTCATAAAAATAGTCCAAATTTGGCATGACAGTAGAAAAATGTACCCTATTTAGTATGTTAAGCACACACATAAATATCACTAAATTTTCACATTTATCACATCGTATGCAAAACAACGTCACTCCACAGGACCATCTACAATGGGACACATTCAAAAACGTAAATATGAAACTGTTTCACGTTCTGACACGAAATCTTGCGATATGAAACCGTGCACTTAACACAACAAATGGGGTACATTTATCTACCCCCATTCCAAATTCGAGCGGTTTTCACTCAAAAATGATGTGTTAGGGGCCAATCAAAACCGTGCGCCTGTCGTGGGCCACCCGGTATTATATCAGGTGGCTTGTGCAGGCCTAGTCAATGGGGTGTCATTCGCGATGCGCGTGCTAGATTACATAAATAGATGGCGCTACTTGGAGCCAGCGCCAACGGCAATACCATTGCATGGCGCTTATAAACGGCGCCATCTCGCTATCACACGAGGAAATTGTTTAGGTTGTTTGAGCCCCCTCCCCCCCCCCCATTGATAAATATTGTTACATAAATACAAAAATACATTGACAATTATAAACTGGGGACACGCCAGGTCCGGCACCCAAAAGTTGAGTCGGTTCCGGAGCCTATAACTCCGGTTCTAGGGGGGGGGTAAAAATTTTAACTTTTGGGGGAATATACGCTAAACCCCCCTTCGACATCGTAAACCAACTTTCAAAGTGTGTATTAAATATTTGACTTAAATCGAAATTTAATCTGGAACTTGTGTATGGGTGTCGAATACACTTTTGTACCAGATCAAATTTTCGTTTTAAAATTTGCTTTTTGAATACACACTTTTTACAGTGGTATACATTGTCCTCTAAGGGACATTCTAATGAAATTTTTATTTTTGCTGTCCAGTGCCGAACCTGCAGTGAATTTTCCAAAATATCATTTTATTTTCCAGCAGTCCACTCTTAAGGGGGTCGCCATGGAGCTCAACCTTCCGTGAAAAGTAGTGGGGTGTGTCGTGTACACCCCCTCAAAATTTCGATCAATTTACCCCAACAGTTTTAGATTGGCAGCCCGTTACACTGTAAAAATACGGGGTGCCGGACCTCGCGTGAACGGCGATTTTTTTAAAACAAATATTCATGTATACGGCGGCCCACACTCAGGTGGGTCGCCGGGCCCCCCTGCCGTGTATAGTCGAAGGGGTATTAGAGTATATTCCCCCAAAATTTCCACTTTTTACCCCCTCTAGAACCGGAATTATAGGCTCCAGAACCGACTCAACTTTTGGGTGCCGGACCTGAGGCCAGTTCCGCAAGTGGAAAAGTTGAGAGTTAAAACTTAAGAGTTGAGTAAAATGACAAATGACAAGTTATGAGTAAAGTTAAGAGTGAAGAGTTGAGTAAAACGACAAATGATTTGACTCAACTCTAAACTTTTAACTTTACTCTTAACTTATCATTTATCATTTTACTCAACTCTTAAGTTTTAACTCTTAACTTTTCCACTTGCGGGGCCGGCACCTGGCGTGTCCCCAGTTTAGTTGTAATATCCCCATTGAATAGCGCCCCAATGGCACTTGCATTTCATGTGTAGTATGTGGTAGATTTCTTATAATTTTATTTCATGTTAATATAAATATAAAATATGAACCCGTTGTTCAACATACTGTAAATATATTTATTGACGTACACTTTGTTTGCTTCTGTTCGTTAGTGTTGTTGTTGGAAATCGTAGACGTCACAGGTAATATTTTAGGTACTTCGTACGCTTTAGTTTTTAGACACGGATAATGTTAGATGATAAAACACGATTGTCATTTCTAATAGACTGTTGCATGTTTCAAATTTCTGTGTTGAAAAAGCTTCACATTCGATCACGTTGGATTGTTCTAAATAGTTCGCTGTGTAAAAAATGAATGGTACAGACTAGTGATGGAGTAGCTTTGGCTATGGCGAAACGCCATTTGTAAAAGTTGATTGAACATAAAAATACATTCTGTGACATTTTACATACACATATTTTTGCGCTATACCCACATTTTGGATGATCGTCAAAAACCTTATTTAAATTTTTCAAAAATTATTTGAAAAACAATTGATTTTCAGCAAATCAAGGCGTTTGGGAAGGGGGGGGGGGTTGACACCCAAAACGCTCCAGCTACCTACCGTATTTCCACGAAATACCCCCCTCGAAATACCCCCCCTCAATATGGACACTATGAACTTATAACCCCCCCCCCCCTCGAAATACCCCCCCCCCCCGAAATTTAGTGTATAGATAACGTAGATGACAAAGGCTGCGGTTTGTCATCCCGGCAATGCAGAACACACGTTAAAAACGATGACTCTGTTATGTTAGAACAGTGTTTGTACGTCTACACACTTATAAATGTCTTTAGAGTCTTAAAAAATGGCGATTTTTGTTGCATTTGTCGACGTCTGCGTACGTTTCAGACGACATTTTAGTACTGGGATTTCAAAAAAATTCTGGCGAAATAATAACCCCCCCCCCTCGAAATACCCCCTCGTTTAACCCCCCCCCCCTCAAAATTCTCACTCTGAAAAAATAAACCCCCCGGGGGTATTTCGAGGAAATACGGTAATTATCACAGGCAATGCTAGTTTACATCCCCATCTCTATAGTTAAAATAACCGCTAAAAAGTAAAAAAAATTCACCGAAAGTATACCAAAGAATAGCTGAGTGCTGAACGTGTGTATGAAAGTTCACATAAAATTTGCCATCAAATTTATATACTCAGCGGACCGCAGAATCCTACCATAATTTAATGTATAAAATCTTATGATAAATTATGTAAAAAATCATTCCATAGTAAAAACGAAATGTTATGATGAAAAACTGTATACTTTTTGGTTCATTATTCAGTTGGATTATGGAACGTTTCCATAGTAGTGTGATGTCCGCCGAGTAAAAATATCGGAACCCAACCAAAAAATTTGTTACCAGTTTCTATAAAAAGATTCACAAACATGAATAGATAGGGATGTTCCTTCAGGAACGATCTTTAAGTGAATTTTGTTCTGATTGACACTTTTCATCCATAATTCCAACCTGAACTGCCTACACGCACTAGTTATACTACTGTAATTTCTTCAAATTACAGTATTTCCTCGAAATACCCCCCTCAAAGTGGACACTATAAATTTATCAGCCCCGCCCCCTTAATTGACTGTAAACAGAACGTACATGACAAAAGCTACTGTTTGTGATCCGAACGATGCAGAACAGACGTTTAAAACAATGACTGTGTTACGTTAGCACCGGTTTTACACCATCTACATACTTATGTAAGTAACATCTAACGTAACACAGTAAGTGTTTTGAACGTCTGTTATGCATTTCCCGAACCACAAATTCATAGTGCCCATTTTGAAGGGGGTATTTCGAGGAAATACGGTTGTAATCTCATGAACCGCGAGACACCTCATTTCGGTAAACTCAAATACTTCTTGTCCACACAAATTTTTAGGATTTTTCTGTTTTCCATTTTCTGAAACCAGAAAATCAGCTTGAAAAACTGAAATGGAGTAAAAGTTTTAAAAGGAAAGGGAAACAAATTTTGCCTTCAAAAATGGGAAACAGAAAACTGAAAGTCGACACCCTGGTTTCACCTCATTTATCAGCGATACATGCAAGTCTTTCGTGGTTATTTATATTATTTTTGTGAGGCTGCAAGGCTGCAATGAGTTATTAAATGCAATACGACATGAGAAAACGAAATGAGTTGAAATCCCGTGATTTACGGTAGGGAAATCGTAGGAATCAAAGCCAGACAGTTTCATTCAAATGGGAGAAGCCGGCAGACCTGCTCGAAATGTCATACTGTTTCTGGTTGAGAGCACTTTCACACCGCCCTCACTAGTTTACCGTATTTCCTCGAAATACCCCCAGGGGGTTTATTTTTTCAGAGTCGAAATTTTGAGGGGGAGTATTTCGAGGGGGGCTTATTTGAGGGGAGGTTTATTATTTCGCCAAAAATTTTCGACTAGGATCGTAGTAAAGAATGCTCAATTTCATACCCCAAACTGGTAATAATAAATGCAGCGAACGAGGTTATACTTGGACGTATCAACGTGTATCGCTACACGATCCAGTATGTGTACCAGCGATGCAAATTGGTCCCAATTTATACATCATGTATATCGTATACATGATGTACCTTCTTCCAGACGGGGGGTTATTCGAGGGGGGGGGGGGTATTTTTTCCCCAGCTCAAAAACACCTGGGGGTATTTCGAGGAAATACGGTATAACAGAACAGTTTACAATACCAGCAAAAAGCTACACAAAAACGATCCGCATCACTTTACACCATGTTTTAAAGTTTACAACTAAGGTAAACCTGAGAGTGTAAATATGTATAATAGTTCGTGTGATACCACCACTAGGTAATTGACAAAAGACTTAAAGTTGCCTACCCATGTTAACTTGCAAATCCACTCGACTCACTTGTTTTCCTCACTGAGTATGTTCTGCAAAGTTTACATGTGCACTTTACAAAATATAGTAGCATCCCAATGCGCACCAAAACAAGTGAAAATAACTCTATGTCCTTGAAATACCCATAGGGGTTTATTTTTTTGCCTGCAGTTTTTGTGGGGAGGGGTTTAATTCGAGGTGGAATTTTTCGACGTGGGCTATTATTTCGTCAGAAATGCACGTGAAGGATCATAAAGTACCATCGTGAAGGATCATGAAGTCAAGAATAGGCATTTACACACCCAAAACTGGTGATAAATGTGACAAATCAGGATACCGTATTTCCTCGAAACCCCCCCCTCGAAATACCCCCCGTCTCGAAATACCCCCCTCAAAATAGACACTATGAATTTATTAGCCCCCTCCTCGAAATACCCTCACCCCAAATTGACTGTAAACGGAACGTACATGACAAAAGCTATTTTACTGCTTGTGATCCGGACTATGCAGAACAGACGTTAAAAACAATGACTGTGTTACGTTAGAATCTGTTTTACACCATCTACATACCATTCACCACCCAATTGCATTATAAAAATGTTGCAACAACATACCTAAAGTCGGCGGACATTTCACCCTACAAAATCGGAGAGTTAGAATTCGCTCGTGAATAGAGACGAACAACGAAACTTGTGTCCCACGCGGACGCTAGAAATTGAAAAAGAAAATCATATTAAAAGAAAAATGGACGTTTCACTGCGTCCATGCGTGCCACGCCCTAGTTATCTACATTTTCAACGTTGCTCGTAAAGAAGTTGACCGTTCAAACTACCGTTTTACCGTTCAAACTACGGTTTTTGTTTTTATTTTATTTGTCATTCATTGGCTCCGTTCCAACAGAATAGAACTTGGCAGCCGGCCAAAATTTCGAAATCCGCTGTTAATATGAATAAAATAGGCTCACAATAGCTATATAACCATGTATATAAACAAAAATAGTGATTATGAAAGTGGAAATTTCAACGATTTTTAGCTAACTTTCAGTTTTCACTCTCATTTGTATAATACGCAACTGGAAACTGGGATAAGGGCCAAGTTTTCATACGTGACCCGATCTATTCCAACCGTTAAAATATTGCGTCACAATACCTAATGCCGTCATGCACTCTCCACTGGAGAGACTGACGCAAATGTTTGTAGGGCGATACGTCTGCCGACTTCAAAACATAAAACTGAATCAGGTTTGAACTCTAGTTCTGCTAATTAAAAAAAATTCAGTGGGGCACCCACCCCGTCCCATAAACAGCAGACCGAAAATTTCGCTTTTAACCAATTTTTTGTAAAACACTTAAAAAGTTGATCGACAAAGTTCACTGGGGGAGGGTCTAATGTTCAAAGTTATGTAAACAACATAACCTTTAAAATGCTTCCATAAGCAAATTTATTTGGGGTGAATGAAAAAGTGAAAATTTTGTCAAATTTTGTTCCTGTTATGATGTCATTATGACATCACAATATGAACCCCAAATAAATTTCATCATGAAAGCATTTTAGAGTTTATGTTGTTTGCATCTCCCCTAGTGAACTTTGTAAACCAACTTTTTAAGTATTGAACAAAAAATTGGTTTAAAGTGAAATATTCGGTCTGTTGTTTATAGGATGGGGTGGGTGCCCTACTGATTTTTTATTATTATCAGAATTTGGGTTCAAACCTGATTCATTTTTATAAATACCTATTAGGTATGTTGTTGCAACATTTTTATAATGCAATTGGGTTGTGAATTTGTTTGGGACACTTGGGCTGTTTTTCAAAAATGATCAGTTTGATATTCTGCGACCCATGCTTTAGTGGGTCGTCGGCAGCTGTCCCACTGGTGTATTGTGAGGGGGGTTATTGGCAAGACATCCTCAAATTTCAGTTTTCTACCACCCTCACAGCTTGAGATATGGCCCTCGTAGTGTAGCCAATCAGGTAAGTGGGTAGTGAACATCTTTGGGACACCAAAAAAGCCAAATAAAAAATGGGTGGTAAACTTGTCCATGTTTATATGCTCAAATATACCGTATTTCCTCGAAATACCCCCCGGGGGGTGATTGTTTCATAGTGGTCCCGAGAGGGGGGGGGGTCAAACGAGGGGGGGGGTATTTCGACGGGGGGGTTATTATTTCACAAGAAAATTTTTGAAAACCAAGTACGAAATTGTCGTCTGAAACGTACGCAGACGTCGAAAAATGCAACAAAAACCGCCATTTATAAGGTTCTGTAGACTAATATTAGTATGTAGATGGTATGTACACTGTTCTAACGTGATTCCGACATTGTTTTAACGTGTGTTCTGCACTACGCAGAACACAAACTGCCATATTTGTGATGTACGTTCTCTTTACACTCAATTTGGGGGGGGGGTATTTCGAGGGGGGAGGTGATTGTTTCATAGTGGTCTCGAGAGGGGGGGGGGGTCAAACGAGGGGGGGGGGGTATTTCGAGGGTTTTTTTTTTCCGAGGAAATACGGTACCGTATTTCCAAAAAAAAATTGTTGCATATAGGGCGACCCACCCTGTAGTTAGTCGCCGCACCTCCGCCATTGTTGCATATTATGCATCATATTATCAATGCATATTAAGAATTAATACATTATACATTATACCCAGCGGGTTTATTTTTTCAGAGTCGAAATTTTGAGGCGGGTATTTCGAGGGGGGTTAATTCAAGGGGGGTATTTAGAGGAAATACGGTAGGTATATAAAAACTTCATCAAACTGTCGATCTATTAAGAAAAAATTTGTTGAATTTCAGACAAGAAAGTAGGATCTAGGCGCGGGCACAACTAGCAGCAGATACTCCATAATGGCGCCTATTGACCGCATATCGTGCGCCATTGTCGTGGCGCTGGCTGCGATCGCCAACGCCGACGGCGACCCATTCAACGACATGTTGCGGGGCATGCGGAGGCCGGCCATGAATTGGCTCAGGTACCACATGCCGGGCCTGTGCAACGAAGCGATGGTCTGCATCGGCACCACCGTAGACGCTTTCAGGTGCCACTCGCAGACTATAAATTGCCCTGGAAAATGTCAAGTGTCATGTAATGTGTCAAAAGTCATGTAAAATGCTTTGTAAAATGGCTCACCTACGACATTTGACATTTTCCAGGTCAATTTACATGAATTTTGACGCTTTACATGATATTTTACATTTTGCAGAACATTTTGTATAACTTTAGACACTTTGCATGACATTTGACATTTTCAGGGCATCTTACATGACTTTTGACGCTTTACATGATATTTTACATGGTGCAGGACATTTTACATGACTTTTGACGCTTTACATGGCATCTTACATTTTGCAGGGCATTTTATATGATTTTTGACGCTTTACATGCCATTTGACATTTTACAGGGCAATTTCCATGAGTTTTAACACTTTGCATGACATTTGACATTTTCCAGGCAACTTTAGAGGGTCTGCGAGTGATCCCAGGAACAACCAAACGGATAAATACGGCGATATGTACGAAAGCGGCGGGGCGGCAGCCATGCAGGAAGCGCTGCCGGCCATAGTGGACCACTTCTGCCAGTCAGTTCGCTCCACACAGCAAGCACGGCCTTGTACCGGTGCACAAGTTAACCCGGTGCACAAGTAGAAAAAGTAGTAAAAGGGCGCCATGGTGCGGTGAAAGATCGGAGATGAGGAGTTGTTTCGATGCTTTATTGATATGTCCTCATGAGTACGCATATCTCTGAGTTAAATAGTCAACAACGGGAAAACGATCCAAAAGCCTATTTCCAACACTTTGGCACTTTGAGGGCACTTTGGCGCCCTCAAATGGCGCCATTCCATCACTACTCATGTGTATACTTGTTGTTGGTGGAGGGGGGGGGGTTCACAGGGGTTCAATATTTACGGTGTTTCAAGCTTTAGATGGAAGCTTTAGAATTATTACATATTCGATTACATTTCCCCAAAATCACTAATTTTTGCAATGCTTTTGCAGATACCCAAATTCATTATTAAGACGTTGCATGAAAAGCTGTTCAGCACGAGTCTGCACCGCTCGGCATCTAAACCTGCATGGCATCTGGACCCACGTGGCATGGATTTCTGCCTGCATGGCATCTAGACCCGCGTGGCATCTATCGTCCCATAGATGCCATGCGGTCTCCATGCTGTGTGGGTGTAGATGCCAAGCGGGCTGAACCCCCCCACACACCCACGAGACAGCCTCATGGCGGGCTGTTGCGCGCCTGTGCATGCATGGTGTCCCAAAATGAATTCTGACAAAAAATGTTGTTTTTTCATGAAAAATTCATGCAAAAAATGAAAAATTCATGCTGAAATATTACTAGCTGAAACTGTCACCCTGCAACTTATTTTTATAGGAGTACACCTGTTTATCCAGTCCAGTGTATCATGTGCACAAAAAATATGAATTCAAAATGTGTAAAAATTTCAATGTTTTTCCCAATTATTGTTTTCAAATGTCAAGTGTCTCTGAATTTTTTTATTTAAATGCAAATATGAGTACTGTTTGAAATGGGGAAGAAGGGTAGATAAATACATGAATGCCCATGCCAATTCACACATACAATTCTTTAGTAACCCTGTAAGAGTGGCTACTAGAATAAATTTTTATCAAGCCATTTTTTGGTAGGAATTGCATTTTGGGACACCATGCATGTAAAAAGCCTCAGTGTTAAAGGGGCAACACTCAAATTGATCTGGGTAGTGTGGTGAGATATGCATTGAATATTGTGTACATGGTGGCTTAGAAATAGATGGTCAAATTAGATATTGTTAACAGATTTTCTGGGATCATATTTAATTTAATTTTCTCAAAATCAGCCAATTTGAAATATGAAATTGAAATAAAATATTGATCAATATATTTAGTGTTTTGTGGATCCAAATACTGTTTGATTGAAATTTAGCCATATGCACTAAACTGGGAAACAAGGAATGCACTAATGTAGGCCACCCTGTAAATGAGTTAAAATTCCATGTGAACACTGCTGGAACTCAATGTTGAAAGCCACTTGAACAGGGTGGCCCAATACACATGGAAGTTTACAAAGCTGTTTCCAAAAATGATCAATCAATTTGAGTGTTGCCCCTTAACACTGAGGCTTTTTACATGCATGGTGTCCCAAAATGCAATTCCCACAAAAAATGGCTTGATAAAAATTTATTCTAATAGCCACTCTTACAGGGTTACTAAAGAATTGTATTTATGAATTTACATGGGCATGCATGTATCTACCCTTCTTCCCCATTTCAAATTGTACTCATATTTGCATTTAAATAAAAAAATTCAGAGACACTTGACAGCTGAAAATAATAATTGGGAAAAACATTGAAATTTTTACACATTTTGAAGTCATATTTTTTGTGCACATGATACACTGGACATGTAGACCCCCCCTGCCCGCTTGGCATCTGGCCCTACCCGCCCGTTTGGCATCTATGCCACAGTCCGCTTGCATCCAGCATTGGATAGATGCCAAGCAGGTCTAGATGCCAAGCAGGCAGAAATCCATGCTATCCGGGTCCAGATGCCAAGCGGATCAGATGCCATTTAGGCCTGACCCGTTCAGCACAGCGGATGGCCCCTGCGCAGGTTATTCAGCGAAGAAATGTCGTCCGAGGGCCGCTGCATGCAGTCGTGCCCGGGCACGGAGAACAGCCCCTGGTGCCAATTCCAGACCATGTAAAAGACCCTGTAAAGTGTAAAATATCCTGTAAAATGTCCAGTACATGTAGAAAACTATGTAAAATGTCTGATGTCATGTAAAATACCCTAATAAGTGTCAAATGTTATGTAAAAGACCCTGTAGAGCAGAGTTGGAAAAACGTATTTACGTTTACCTGAAATACCCGGTTATTCGGGTATTTATACTTACGTTTACGTTTTCCAAAAATACTATTACGTTTTGTTACGTTTTCCTGACCAAAATACCCGGGTACTAGGGAAAACGTAAAAAACTTGTGATCGTTCTCACGTGCACATGTTCAAATGGGCCGCACCACCTGCAGCCAACAATATTCTCATATTTTTGCATAAATGTAACATGTTTATGTACAAAAAAACGGTGTATGTAAAAAGTGACTGCATGGAATTTCGGGTACATATCCAAAAATGTGTTCAAATGCTGAACACAGAAACCTTTTTGTTTGTTTGTAGAGCATTGCGTTTATAAATTTTTTGTGATGAATTCCGACGATGCCAGTTGCAACAACTGTGAGTAGCACACGTTTTGAAACCTGGAGGGGCGAGTGCAAGCTCTGGTGCCAATCCCAGACTCTGTAGGATGCCCTGTAAAATGTAAAATTTCATGCAAATGTCAAAACTTATGTAAAATGCCCTGCAAAATGGCAAAAATTGGCCACCTTCCAGGGCATTTTGCATGACTTTAGACACTTTACATGCCATTTGACGTTTTACAAAGCATTTTACAGGGTCTGGGACTCCCCCAGAATCACCAGCGTAGTTGGATTTGGCCACACTTACAACAGAAAGTGGTGCAGATGGAGCGATTTACCCATCCAAAGGTGAAAATAATGGTATTTACCAAAGCACAATGGCAAATACTGTGTGTAAAAATTTTACGTTTACGTTTTTTTTTACGTATTCCTTGGTATTTTAAAAATACCTTATGTTTTAGTATTTATACTTTTGATTTGGAAAAGGTATTTACGTTTACGTTTACATTTTCCAAAAATACCAGTATTTGCACAACTCTGCTGTAGAGTGCCATGTATCCAAATCGTATTGTATTGCATCAAAATCTTAAATACGTTTTTATCCATAGCTTGCTTTGGACATAAGATTTGGATCCAAAAATTATTAGAATACAACACAATAAGATTAGGATATAATACAATACGATTTGGATACACACGACACTTTGCAGAGTCTTTCACACTTTACAAGGTCTTTTACAGGGTCTGGGACTGCCCCCTGGTCCCTGCTCGTGCAACCAAGCTTCGACTTTCTATGCAACGACACATATAAAGAAGGTCTCCAACTTCATTATTAAAATCTTATAAAACTTATTGTGCCTGCGCACACTAGGTAGTTTTTACCTGAAATTTGGGTAACTTATAAATCAGCTTTGAACACATTAATGTGGCCACACAAGCTAGTTTTAATGGTTCTGATTTGAAAACTCAATTTGACACTGAATGGCGACGCGTCGGTGTACACTTTTCAAACATTGTAAATTTGCATTTTCAGTTTTCAAAAAGTGTAAACATATGCATGTAATGGTTTTGGCAAGTCACATTTGTTGTCTAAATTTAAGATTTGCCAAACATTTTTGAAAACTGTACCACGATGCGTCACCGCGGCAGAGGAGACGCGTCGCCAATGTCGCTGTACGCGTCGCCATTCAGTTTTCAAAAATATTTATTTTGGTTTACATTTTGTGTTTTCAAAGGTGAAAACTGGCGATGCATGGTGACACGTCGCCCATGTTGCCAAGTATTCAATAATGACTTCATAGCATGAAAACTAACAAAAAAACACAAAGATGGCGGCCATTTGAGGCAATTCTGACACAGTATTAAACCATTTTGAAAACCAAAAAGTGAGTTTTCAGCGAGGAACTGTGAAAACTAGCTTCTGTGGTGCCAATGTTTTCTACAATGACGTCTAATGTCCTTCAAGTACAGTTGATGGAGATTATAAGTGACTCATTCTAGAAAACTCAAATGTGTTCAAAGCTGATTTATGAGTTTTCCAAATTTCGTGTTAACACTAGGTAGTGTGCTCAGCGCCATTATTACTTTACTAAACTTACCACCATATGTCCTGGAAAAGATTCCCCTTGAAAAACTCCCTCCTTCGAGTAACTCCCCATGCTAGCTGGCTGTGGAAAAAACTCCCCCACAAAAACACCGCCCTTTTTGTGGGTTGGGAAAGACATTCAGATAAAACAATCGTTGTGTAAGGATTTACAGTATACTCCGGTTACTTGACACCTTGCACGCGTGGTTCCCGTTGGAAGTGTGCCAACAATGGCTAACGCGTGTGAGTTTCATAAAAAGATTACAATATTGATGGTTGTTATAATGTTATTCTCTAACATATTCACATCGATGAATTTTTTTATCTTTTTATGGAAATCGCATGATTAAATAATCATTGGCACGCTTCCAACACGAGACATAAATCAGTGCGAGGGCAGAGTATCATGTACGCCGAGTATACCTTAAATTTTACTTCTCAACGACAGACCATAATTATTAAAACCTACTTACATTCACTTGAGTACCTAAATACGTTTATGTTTCATTTTCAAAAAATACCTGTACTCACTTTACGCGTACTTTTAGTACATGAGTACAGAAAACGTAATTCAGAAAATCAAGTGGGTTGCATAAAAAGCAAAAATGACTAAAACTAATTGAAATGGCTGCATTAATGGCAACCGAAATGACGAAGTTGGGATGATGACAGGTAGGGGAAGCAACGACTGTCACTTTATTTTTACACACTTTTATCTTTTCCTGTGTACAAAATCCAAAAAATACGTGTTTTTACTTTTTTTCAAGTAAAAATAACGGATTTTGCATTTACTCAACTTTTACGCAGTGTAAAATAAATTTAAAATTCAGTTTACGTTTTCTGTACTTAGGAGTGAGCAAAAGTAAAATACTTTACATGTACGCAAACTTTGAAAAAAGTTCAGTACTCAAAAGAACTCTTCCACAGACACCATATTCGCAACCCCAACCCCTCAGACGCAACAACGATGATCCAGTGCGTGGTGGGCATGGCGGCGGACACGAACTGGCTGCGCACCGGCTACAGACAGTACATAAGTACCCACAACCTAACTTGCGACGCGTTTGGAGACCAAAGGAAAGAGCGCATGAAGCAACTCTACAAGGGTTACAAAGAGGGCGGTTTCAGTCTGACTGATTGGAATGAAAATGTTCGCGGAGAGGATGGATTCTTGGCAGTGGGCTGCAAGTGGGTAGAGTTGTTAAAATTACTGGCTTGCTTGAGAAGTATGTGTATTGCGATACTTGAAGTAAAAGAATTTAATCGTAAAATACTTTTTTACTCACCCCTCAGTACAGAAAATGTAAAATACCTTTTAACCATACTCATGACTCATGACACGTGAGTACATGATGTGAATAAATCACTTTATTCCAGGAAAATTCAAAAGCGAGTACTTTTTTCATGCATTATGTAGGGTGTCAAAAAACGTTTTTACGGAAAACGGAAACGGAAACAAATTTTTTGCACTTGGTTGAAACGGAAATGGAAAAAAAGTTTCACTGGCTGGAAAACGGACAACAAGTAGAAAAACGGAAACGAAAAAATGAAATTTCCACGGAAATGGAAAAAAATTGCTGAAATTTTGCCAAAAATGGAAAAAATTTGCTGTAAATGGTAAGAATTGCTGAAATTTTGATGGAAAATGGAAAAAAATCACATAACTGAAAAGCTGCATGCGCTGGGGGGAAAAGGGTCACTTTGAGAATATGGTATTTATCGATGATGCGGAGTTCGGCTGCCATTTTGAAGTAGTCAGTCATCGGTGCCGGATCATGACTTAATGGCATGACCTTTGATCCCCATATTGAAAGTTTCCCAAAAGAAAAGTACACAGTGACAGGTAAAATGCATTCGAGTAAATGAGATATTCTATTTGTGCCTACACACACTAGGATTGTCAAATACTACACTCTAGTTTTCAACCAGAACTTTGAAAAGCTTTGAATGCACCTGATTTCACCGGAATTTTTATCCGTATCAACATTGAAAACTATGACGATATTTTGATGAATATTTTCAAATACTTGGCCGACATCACACTTAGTATGAAAAACTACCATTATTAATCTGAATAATGAACCAAAGTATACAGTTTTTCATCATATTATTTTGTTTTTACTATGGAATAAGTAATTATGTACGAAATTTATCAGAAGATTTTAATCATGAATTTATGGTAACTTTCCATACTCAGTGTGCTGTGTTTCAATACTAAGTTACCAGTTTGGCTGAAACAGAAAACAGTTGAGCCAGAATAAAGGAATATGAGGTGGAAAAACAGAAAATTTAGCCGGAAAATGAAAAAATGTGGAAAAACTGAAAATTTAGCAGGAAAATGGAAAAAGGTGGAAAAACAGAAAATTTAGCCGGAAAACGGAAAATAAACCAGAAAAACGGATATGGAAACGAAAAAAAAATTTAGTGACCAGAAAAACGTAACGGAAAGCGGAAAAAAATTCAGCAGCTGGAAAACGGAAATGGAAAATGGAAAACGGAAATTTGACACCCTAGTAGTATGTAAAAATCGATACTTTTGAATGGAAAAGGTAAAATTGAGTACTTTTCACATGTGAAAACGATTTTTACACTGGAATACATATCCGATGCGTTGGATATATTTAGACAGAGGAGCACGTAACCAGAAAATTCCCACATGCAGAGAGCAGAACTGTATGGTCGAGCACTTCACAACTGTGGCTGCACATCGCTGTTCAATGGAAGACAACACAATTTTGACCAGGGTTGGTTTTATAAAAATTCATTTTAGTAAAATTGTATAAAAATTGTATAAAAATTTTATTTTATTTTTATTTTATTCTTGTTTCATTTTATTTTATTTTATTTTATTCCCAAAAGTCATTAATAAAATAAAATGACACATTTTACAAAAAATTTACAAAAATTGTACAAAAATTTTACAAAAAATCAGAATCATGCATGCAAGGCCAGAAAAATGTTATAATTAAACATATACATGAAAAACCTGTGACAAATTTTTCCCTTACTTTTCAAAAGTTGCATGCAGTATTTATTGTTAGCTAGCTGCAAGTGTAAAGTTACAATTATTGATAAGAATGGTTTGCATTTTCAGTAGAAGGACTAGTGGAGTGTGCTGGGCACATTTGTAATATGTAATGCAATTTGTCAATTGTCATGACAAATGTAAAGTTAAGTGTCAATTGTCATGCAAAATGTCATGCAAAGTGTAAATTGTGTATCCAAATCTTATGTTTTTGTATCCATAGTATGTTTTGTATCCAAATCTTATGTTTTTGTATCCAAATGTTCACATAAGATTTGGATTCAACAACAACATAATTTGGATACAAAACATAAGATTAAGATATAAAAACTTAAGATTTGGACACAATTTGCTTGACAATTCATACTTTATTTTTTTACATGACAATTTACACTTTACCTTACATTTGTCATGACAATTGACACTTTGCATGACATTTTACATGACATTTGACACTTTACACTTGGGACTGCTTCCAGATCCATGAATAAACAGGTAGAAACTCAAGTAACAAGATAAAATTTTACAAAAAATATGAATTTTTATACAATTTTACAAAAAATTTACAAAAATTCGAATTTTTATACAATTTTTATTTTTATTCTTAAATTTTCCATTTTATTTTATTTTATTTTATTCTTGAATATTCCATTTTATTTTTTATTTTATTTTTATTTTTTTCTGAGATTTTGCCAACCCTGATTTTGACAGAGTTCCAAGATATGATCACTGTGTAACATTATCGTAAAATGTAAAAACCTTTAATATTTAAGTTGACGTTCTTATGTTCGCTTTTATATTTAGTTAATTCAATTTATTACAATTTCATTTTATTCACATTCCAACTTTAACATCTTCACATTCGTCATTTAATATCTCAAGCGAAGTTGTTTACAACGGATGGAAACGGATAGTTAAAAGCGCCGTTTTGTCGGTGCCATCCACCGAATTGATGCCCCATTTTTGGTCAGACGTTTTTTCGACAAAATTCGGTGGAGATGCGTACCGCGTGATGGTAAATTTCTTCGAGCCTGAGGCGCTCCTGAACCACGAACAGGTGCTACACGAGCTGTCTGAATTCTATAGAGACCAAACTAAGGTATACACCCATTTGGAATGGGATAATGCTTCAATGGGGCGCACCGAGTCTTTCGTGGACTTCTATTTGCGTTTGATTTCGAAAATGCCCTCCGACTTGAAAATTGGCCTCAAAGGCGACAAAGCGCTGCTCGACAATCTAATCTCATTCAAAATATGGTCTCGTTTCGATGAGCAGCGCTTTGATAAGTTCGTGCTAGCCAATTTCCAGTCGAAGTTTCAAGGGAAGGGCGTGCCCATCAGCGCTGTCGTAAAACAGTTGGATGATTTTTTCCACCGGGTGAAGAAATCGTCCAACGCACGTGCGGAGCCACCACAGCGCAGTGCAATGCGCACAACGATGCGCGGCATGTTCCGTGACAGCGCTGCGGACCCGCCTTGCCCGCGCCCAGGACATATCGGTCACCGGGCGCGCGAATGCCGCATCACGCGGAGAGAAAATATGGAGGCTTCAGCCCCCAACATGCCCATACGACCGTCCATGACCCCCAGGTCAGACGGTTATGGGCAAGTGCGCCGATTTGGCCCCGCAACCACCCATGATATTTCTTTGCCACTGAAGGTTGCGGCCAAGGCTGCCGTAGAGTCGCTCGCTAATACTAGCCCTGCAGACGATCATTCTGAACAGACGATCGACGGGGATCAGGCAGGACAAAGGACAAAGGACAATCCCGAGGACGAGGCAGCCGATCTCGAACAGGAGGTTGCAGACAAACATGACTCATACTCGGCCGAGTTTCGCCACAAATTGGTTCAGATGTATGATCAAGATCCAGGTGGGTTTCACGAATGGGAACGCTCGCATCGTATACAACAGTTGTTCCCTTGCACTCAGAGGGGTACGAGGACAGGGTCGCTCAATTTTTCCACGAAGTTTTTGATGAAACCTATGATTTCGAATGATTTGAAGCATGAATCTGTTACTCGAGATACTGATAACACTGATTTTTCCCTTGTGCGTTCGCCCAGTGTGGGTATTTCTGCTTGTTCAATCATTGGTAAAGATCAACGCTTATGTATACGTGTGGCACCCACAAATGGTCCTCTGGTATTTGCTGATATTAAGATTGAAGGCATCCCCTGCCGAGCACTTTTAGATTCTGGTTGCACGCGCTCTATCATTCCGGTCCAGTTTATTAAACAGCTGTCACACCAGTTCACAGTTCCTTTAGAAGAACATTTAGAAAATACAAACGTAATTTTGCACATGGTCAGCGGGGAAACAAAGAATGGCGCTCTAAAGAAAATTAATTTACATATAGAGCATGTATCCCCAATTGATCATGTAACCCGTAAGGTTTTGAGTACATTTTTAGTCAACACAGTGGAAGGCGCACTCAGCGAAATCTTGATTGGCACAGACATCATGCCATTTCTCAAATTAACCTGGTTGATACCCTTGTTCATTGACAAAAATGTCGATGCGAAATTGCCTCCAAATGAGCAACATGCCTCTTCGTTAATGGAAAATGAACGACACTTTCAAACACTTATATCTGAGAATGTTCTGGCGTCCAAACCTTTGTTTATCCCGGCGAAGTCGATGACATCTTTGATAGTGCCACTACCCGGGAAACCAATGCAAACCCCGAGAATTTCTTGGGAAAATTCATTCGCAGTATTTAGCAACTCTGAAGTCCAAAATGACATTTCCATGTACAACACAGCAATTTCAGTCTCTGAAGGTCCGCAGGTGAGACTGGAATTGTTCAATCCGCATGATTATCCCATTTCTATGCCCGAGGGATCTCGCATTGCAGTATGCGATGTGTACTCATCTAAATGCTCATTTAAACATGGAAAAAACTTTCACAAAATTTTTGAAGATGCGCCGACAATGTCGTTATTTGGAATTTCGAGAATAGATCAACATCATGCAGTCGGGGCAAAGGCGGTGGTGTTGCCGACGCCGCCCAAGTCACAACACGACCCCCCCCGCACCCGACCCTGTGCATGTGCCTACCACCCAACAGGAACGATTTGAGTATATTTTTGAAAACTTACCGAGCAAGGATCGCATCGCGTTGAAATTGGAAGAACTTCAGCAGTTTAAAAAATTAATTTTTGATTTTCACGACGTTTTTTCATGTGATGAGTATGACGTAGGGAAAACTCCTTTGGTAAAACATGCAATTATCACTGATCCGCAGCATCCGCCGATCAAGCAGTCGGTTCGGTATGAGCCGATTCGCAAGCGCGAATTTATCCATAAAACCATAAGATCCATGTTAAAAGCGGGAATCATCGAGCCATCGGATGGCCCATGGGCGAGCCCGATCACGATTGCCCCGAAAGGTACGGACAATTTCCGCTTTTGCGTGGATTTTAAATTGGTCAATTTGGTAACCAAAATAGATAGTTATCCATTACCTCGCATAAGTGAATTATTGGCGGAATTGTCTGGGACGTCCATATTCTCCGCCTTGGATATACGCCATGGATATTATAATATCGAGCTGGCTGATGACGCCTCTTGCGAACGTACGTCTTTTGTGTGTAGCCTTGGGCAATATCGTTATACAAGAATGCCGTTTGGATCATGCAATAGTGGAGCGACTTTCCAGCGCATGATCAACCTCATGCTCTCAGGTCTGAATGATAATGCATGTAAGCCATGGTGCAAAGCTTATATCGATGATATTTTGTGTTGTAGTCATTCGATTTCCGAGCATTTTATTCATTTAACTCGCCTATTTGAGCGTTTGCGCTGGGCAAATCTGAGGATGCAACCAGCGAAATGTAATTTATTAATGACTGAATTGAAATATCTTGGACATCAGATTTCTGCAACCGGAATATTGCCAGCCCCCAGTCGGGTAGCAGCAATGACCGAGCAACCAAAAGTACATACTAAGCAGGGTTTGCGGCGTTTTTTAGGGAAGTGTGTATATTATAGCCATTTTATCCAAAATTTCAGCACGATAGCTGCACCATTATATGCTGCACTCACTGGCGCCTTTCCAAAACATGGTACCACCCCTTTTGAGTGGACCGACGAAATGTTGACATCGTGGGACTATCTCAAACATTTAGTTTCAAAACCGCCAGTATTACGCCATCCCACTTTCGATGACGATCGGGGTTTCATTTTGGAATGTGACACAAGCTCGGTGGGCCTAGGTGCAGTGCTGTCACAATTAGGTGATGATAAGAAGATTCACCCAGTATCTTTTATTTCTAAACGCCTAACTCATCCGCATACTAAGTTTTCGGCCGCAGAGCTGGAAGCTCTGTGCATTTGCTGGGCAATTAGGCGTTTGGCGGATTATATCGAGGGCCAACGGCTCACAGTGTTTACAGATAATTCTGGAATCCACCAAATTTTGAAGAGCCCGTTGCACAGTAAATTAGAACGTTGGGCGATCTACCTACAGAGTCATGTGACTCGTTTCATTCATAAGTCGGGTAAGCATAACCAAATTGCCGATGCTTTGTCAAGGAACCCAATTGACGAACCCGTTTTTGGAGATGAATTATCTGTCCCCACTGATATCATTCGTGGCGTGGCCACCACTGCCACAGCGGCCGATCATGAACTATATGTGCCCGACGACGACTCGGTCAATTGGGCACACATCCAACAGTCTGATCCTGAGTTGTCGCAAATTATTCTTTCTCTAAAGTCAAACTCAGACGCTGTTCCACATGCATTGTTGATTGAAAATATTTTATATTTTAAAGCGCCAATTTCACCTTCGCATTTTGCCATCTGGCCCCCCAAACCCTGGCAACAAGCCTGCCTTTCGCAGGCGCACATGGGCGTATACGCCAGCCATGGGGGGCAGGAGCGCACTTTACACTTGCTTTGTCAATATTTTTCATGGCCTGGGATGAAAGAGGACATTTTGCAATACTGCCAGCAATGTTCGCATTGTTTAGAATATAAACCTCACCGGTTACACCCGGCACCGTTGGGTAGTGTGCAAACGCCCTCACAGCCATTTGAAATCATTCACGTAGATACCATGCAGTTACTTTCAGCGAATCCGAAGTCCAAAATACTCGTGGTGGTAGATTCTTTAACTAGATATACCATAACTCTGTTTTTAACTTCATTGCATGCCACCACAGTTTCCAAAATGTTTCTAAAAAATGTCATTTTGGTGTACGGGGCTCCTCGAGTAGTGATCACTGACCGGGGAACTGAGTTTTGTAATGCCGAGTTTCGCGCAATTTGTGAAAAATTCGGTATCACTCACTCTCCGATTTTGCCTCGGAACCCGGAGGCAAATGGCTTGGTCGAGCGAACAAACCGCCAATTACGCGCGATGATGACTGCCTGCATCACCGATTTTCCTAGCTTTCAGGTGAAAGATTTGTTGCCGATGGCAACATTACGCCACAATATGGGTATGAATAAAAATACCGGGTGCTGCCCATTTTTCTTGGTTTATGGTTATTTGCCACATTGGAATTTATTCTATGCTGCGGCACGTCGCATTGACCCACAAGTGGCGCGGTGTGTCGCCCAAGCGAATAGCGACAAAAACCGCCAGAGGTATAAAAGGTATTTTGACAAAAATAACGCCATTAAAATAAATGCAGGGGATTCGGTGATGGTCCAAAATCCCTCAACTAACAAACTCGCGCCGCGTTTCAATGGCCCATATTTAGTCATTGAAATCTCAGGTCCAAACCTGGTCCTGAAAAAGTCCGACGAGGAAAAAGTAATCACGGTTCCTCAGCGGCATACCTGGCGCATTTCTCATAAATAAATGTTATATTTTTACAATTTATTGATGTTGTTTCCATTGATATTTCCGCTTTTTTGTTCGCAACATTATTTTAAATCCAGTAAATCAACATTTGCCGAATTTCCCAAAATTTAGATGAAATAAGCACTTCACACAATAAAAATGTAGAACGCTGAGACATTGCCAGCTGACACTCTTCTCTCCAAACAACATCGCCACAATGCCTAAGGTTAAAATAAGTAATTTGATTTTCAATAAAGTTCCACGTTTTCTTTAAACTTTCAAAGCACCTAAAATATTTCAATCATACGCTTTTGAACACACAATCATGACATATATACAAATAATGTTACAAGTTAAAATGTTTAGTAGTTAAAATGTGAAATAATGATTACAAATTTGTTAAAATCATAAATTGTAAAATGTTAAATGTCAGATCTCTGACGCGAACAAAACGCCTCTGGGAGTCCGCGCCGCGACCACTGGACAACCCATGACACTCGTCCAAAAGGCCGTGGTCGTCGATGACGTCGACACTGGCGCACATAACATTCACGTAACCGTGCGCCAGTGTCGCACGCCAAAGGTGCCACCGCCACAGCCGCTGGTACCCTGCGACGTGTCCGTGCCGCCCCCGGAATTGTTCATTCCCGGCCCGACGAAGGGCTTGGTGGTCAGTCTATGTGTCGTGTCAATTGGAGTGACGAACGGCCACAGTTGGGCACTAAATTCATCAATTTACATTTTTAGGTAGTGCCAACTGTCGTAATCGGCCAAGATGGCAGTGTTGTCACTCCCATTGACATCGACGTGGACGCGGGTGCAAAGGGGGCAGCGCCGGGTGTCCCGGAAGGCGTTGAAATGGTCACGGTTCCCAAATTTGAGTGGGAACAAAAACATTCGGTTTGCAAGGGCGTTTTCAATGTCAACACTAGTTCAAAATAACGATTTTGAAAGTTCAATATCTTATAGGTCATAATCAATCTGCGTGCACGCATCCAAAAGCTTAATTCTCACATACGGATGGTGCACAAAAAGCCAGCTGTGACCCTGAACAGCGAGAAGGGGGCTCTGGCGCTGGCGACTAAAAATGAGGCACGTTGCGCCTCCATGCGCAAAAACATTTTGGAATTGGATGACATTAATACCAGCATGGTGAATGATATTAATGCCGCCCTCGATGAATCCACCGCCGCCATCGCATCCCTCACCCGCCGCGTGGCCGCCCTCGAGAACGACGGCGCCGCGGCGCCTGCGGATGGCTCCGGCGAGGCCGTCGAGGTACCTGTCGTCGATCAGGATGCCCAGGAGGAGCCCCAGGGGGTGATGGATTTTGATGAGGAAGACCCAGATGGGCTACTGGGTTGAGCTCAAGTCTAAAAAAACTCTCGATCCCCAAATTTAAATCTTCTCAAATTTATTCAAATTTCTTTAAATTCATCTAAATTCTTCAATTTAAGGGGGATCTTGTTAGATTTGCCAGATTTGCGCTCTGGCGATACGAATTGTCATCCTTTAGAGATCAGATTTAAGTGATTGATTGGCCCCATGGGGCACGTTCCGACCGACAGCCACGACAATAAACCTTCAAAATCCTCCCGCGCAACGGCATCGCTTCAAAAGGCAACTTTTCAGTGCGCTTCACATTCGCTCACATATTTAGATCTTAGTCATTGCTCACATTCCGCCACATTTCCTTGACAAGCAGCACGCAAATACGCCGTCATGTTTATGTTAAGCGGCGGGCTCGCCCCATGCGGGGGGCCGAGCCCGCGCGCCATTTCAAATGCTGTCTGGCTTGTCTCACATTTTCACTATCTTGTCAGTTTAGCTCGCTTTTCATCGGAGAAGCGAGCGGGCAAGGATTGAACTTTCACAATTGGAAATGTTGGGTAAAAATCGGAGATTAGAGCCGACCGATTGGCGCCAAACCAATCGCCATCGGTCTGGCCCTTAAAAGCCGATTTCACAGCTAAAATCGGCAGTGTTTGCAACCTCGTCAACTTCACACGAATCTCTTCCTAGGATCTAAATAAGCGCCGTAGTCACTTTATTAAGTCGCTTGTTTTTGGTGCTAAGTTTAACTCTTGGTGCTTTAAGTCACCTCAGTGCTTTATTTCACATCAGCGCTGTTTAAGGTGCCTGTTCTCACAACCGCGCCACTTAATTGTCGCCTTTTGTCGTAATTAAGTGCCTTCTTTAAATTGCCTTATTTCTCCGGTAATTCGAGCTTCTCTTGCGTTTTGATTAAGTAATTAATTTAGTTGTAAATTAATTCCTTTGTTTACGTATATTTTTATATATATTTTATTTACACTTATTTCTTTGTATTTAATTGTTTAAATAAAAACGTTCGTCAAAACCTTTGGTAAACAATCTAAATTTGCTTCACACTAACTCACGTCAATTCACTTCAACTCAACTAATCACATTTGATAAAATAACGGAACGTCAACTAGAGACGACGCTTCACGTCAACTTTCATACGTTCACATTTGTCCTCTTCCTCGGTTAGGAATAGGAGCTGGTTCACAAGTCATTTCAACAAGTTCCGTATTATTTTACAATCACACGACAATTGGAACTATTTCTGGAACACTTGCAACTAGACTGTGTGTTGCCACGGGCGTGCACCGGTTCTGCAGTGCATGGCACTGGCCTTTTGGGTGGTTTTATTCAATTAACTATGAGTAAATTAGGCATTACTGAAGATTACATGACCTTGTGAATCAAAATGTGATTTGGATAGTTTTATTAAGATACATATTGAGGTGCAAAGTTGTTAAACGTAGATGTTAAGTATTTAATTTTTATTTAATGCTGAGTCCAGAAAACTTTTTTTCTCAAAAAAAATCCAAAAACTTGTTCTTTTTTTACGCATCCCATTAATGTTTCGTTTCACTCTTTCTGTACTTGCATACTTTCAAAAGGGGAATCCCATTAATGTTTTCTAAGGAAAACGTAAACATATTTACTCAGTACTCGAGTTTCCATATTTTTCGAGTTAACGTAAATACGTTTTAACAACTATGCATAGGTGAAACAAGCTGGTAGTTTACACCTCTAGTTTGCAGTTTTGGTGATGAAATTTTCTGCTGTATACCAACCGGACCGCATATATCGCAGTGCTACCGCAATTTATAGTCATGTGATCGATTCTGTGCACTACTGTAGTCTGTGACTGTGAAGACAATAAATATATAATTTCATCTCCAGTATTCAGATGGAACACGGTAGATTCAATTTTCGTTATGTTGTAAACGTCTGAATACGGGGAAGTTTGTAAAATTTCTGGCGAAATAATAGACCCCCCCCCTCGAATTACCCCCCCTCAAAATTTGCTGGCGAAATAATAAACCCCCATGGGGGTATTTCGAGGTAATACGGTAAATATACATGTTGATAAATATTTAAATAAAATATCTTAGCTATATGCACATATTACCGTATTTCTTCTAATAGAAGGGCGCCCTTCTATTTTTTCCATCAACTTTTTTACCCGCCCTTCTATAGGAGACGTCCTTCTATTGGAGACTGCCCTTAGCCCTTCTATTTTTTCGCCATTTTTTCAGCGAATTTTTTTACGTTCTGCCAGGGTTTTTCAAAGTGTTACGTCAGAGACAGTTCATAGAATGATGATTTATAGAGTTCATTCAACATTTGATGTTAAAATAGCACCAAATCTATTGTCAACAGCCACTGAAGTACAGTGTCCGCCGATATTTGAAATTTTTTTCATGCACTTGGCACAATTCCAGCACTTTGTGCACCTTCTATTGGAGACCGCCTTTCTATTGGAGACCCGCCCTTCTATTAGAAGAAATACGGTATTAGTAATTTTCCCTTATATGAGACAATGCAAAAAATCTGTTCAGAAAGTCTGTCCTTTCAGCTCAAATTGGATAAAACCGAGAAAACGTTTGTTTCTGAACTGGAATTCGATGAAAACACAACATAAAGTGAACGTATCTAGACTGCATTCATTATCGTTTTATATTCAGTCGAAATTCAAAGAATCTAAAAGCAAAACTATTCGGGAAGGATGTGAATAAATATTTGTACATAATTTACAAACGATAGTGATCAGGTCGCATACTGGCCGCGAACAAATAGAAATAAACAGAATCTTGAATATTCTAGGGCCAGTTCCGCAAGTGGAAAAGTTAAGAGTTAAAATTGAGGAGTTGAGTAAAATGACAAATGACAAGTTATGAGTAAAGTTAAGAGTGAAGAGTTGAGTAAAACGACAAATGATTTGACTCAACTCTAAACTTTTAACTTTACTCTTAACTTATAATTTATCTTATCATTTTACTCAACTCTTAAGTTTTAACTCTTAACTTTTCCACTTGCGGAACCGGTACCAGGTGAGATATGTTTAGATACTTATGAATAAAGAATACATCGCTGTTCATAAATAAACTAGCAGGATTCTCTCCGACCTTCGGTCGGGTTTTGTAGTGTTCTAATCCTACAAAAAAGCATTATTTCAAATTTGTTAGATGCAGGTGTTTAATTTAAGGGTGGAGGGTGTAATGCATATATTCAACGGGGTGCATATTTCAAATCAAGGCAATCAAAAACCCACAAATGCAACATTTCACAATTTCTAATTTATTAGCCCCAGTGGATCTATTTTAAGGCTTACAGTAATGTAGAGTCAAAATGGAGTGCATATTTTAAATCAGTGCAATTAGAAACCTACAAAATGCATCATTTCACAATTTGAAATTTTTGGCCCTAGGGGTTCATTATCAGGATTACAGTAATGTAGTGTCAGAATGGAATGCATATTTGAAATCAGTGCATGAAAATACTCACAAATGCATCATTTCACAAATTGAAAGTTTTTGGCCCCAGGGGTTCATTTTCAGGTTTATGGTAATGTAGTGTCAAAATGGAGTGAATATTTCAAATCAGTGCAATTAGAAACCCACAAATGCATCATTTCACTATTTGGAATTTTTGGCCCCAGGGGTTAAATTTCAGGGTTACAGTAATGTAGTGTCAGAGTGGAGTGTATATTTGAAATCAGTGCAATCAGAAACTTAAAAATGAATGGTTGAACAAATTGTAAATTTTTGGCCCCAGGGGTTCATTTTCAGGGTTATGGTAATGTACTGTCAGAATGGAGTGCATATTTCAAATCATTGTAATCAGAAACCCAAAAATGCTTTATTTCACAAATTCAAAGTTTTTGGCCCCAGGGGTTCATTTTTAGGGTTATGGTAATGTAGTGTCAAAATGGAGTGCATATATCAAATCAGTGCAATTAGAAACCCACAATGCATCATTTCACAAATTGAAAGTTTTTGGCCCCAGGGGTTCATTTTCAGGGTTATGGTAATGTAGTGTCAAAATGGAGTGCATACTGTATTTGCTTGAATAATCCCCCTGGGGGATTATTATTTTGCCAGACTTTTTTGAGGGGGGAACTATTCAAGTGTGGGATTTATTCGAGGGGGAAATTATTCTTTTGTCAGAATGTTTGAGATTTTTCTATCAAGTGAATTTACAAAATGCACATGTTTAACACAAAATGTGCCATTTTTGTTAACATTTGGCATAACTAATTGTTGAAATATCTTTATGGGGGGATTACTGGAGGGGGGAATTAATATTTCCTCACTTGTCTTGCAGGGGGGGGGGATTATTTGAGTGGGGAATTATTCAAGGGGGGGGGGGACTATTCAAGCAAATACGGTATATCAAATCAGTGCAATTAGAAACCCAAAAATGCATTATTTCACAACTTGAAATTTTTAGGCCCCAGGGTTTCATTTTCAGGGTTATGGTAATGTAGTGTCAAAATGGATTGCATATATCAAATCATTGCAATTTCTAATTTTTTAAGCTCTGGGCATTATACTTAAAGGTTATGGTAATGTAGAGTCAAAATGGAGTGCATATTTGAAATCAGTGCAATCAGAAACCCAAAAATGCATTATTTCACAAATTCAAAGTTTTTGGCCCCAGGGGTTCATTTTCAGGGTTATGGTAATGTGGTGTCAAAATGGAGTCCATATATCAAATCAGAGCAAGTAGAAACCCAAAAATGCATTTTTTCACAAATTGAAAGTTTTTGGCCCCAGGGGTTCATTTTAAGGGTTATGGTAATGTAGTGTCAAAATGGAGTGCATATATCAAATCAGTGCAATTAGAAACCCACAATGCATCATTTCACAAATTGAAAGTTTTTGGCCCCAGGGGTTCATTTTCAGGGTGATGGTAATGTAGTGTCAAAATGGAGTGCATATATCAAATCGGTGCAATTAGAAACCCAAAAATGCATTATTTCACAACTTGAAATTTTTAGGCCCCAGGGTTTCATTTTCAGGGTTATGGTAATGTAGTGTCAAAATGGATTGCATATATCAAATCATTGCAATTTCTAATTTTTTAAGCTCTGGGCATTATACTTAAAGGTTATGGTAATGTAGAGTCAAAATGGAGTGCATATTTGAAATCAGTGCGATCAGAAACCCAAAAATGCATTATTTCACAAATTCAAAGTTTTTGGCCCCAGGGGTTCATTTTCAGGGTTATGGTAATGTGGTGTCAAAATGGAGTCCATATATCAAATCGGAGCAAGTAGAAACCCAAAAATGCATTATTTCACAAATTGAAAGGTTTTGGCCCCAGGGGTTCATTTTAAGGGTTATGGTAATGTAGTGTCAAAATGGAGTGCATATATCAAATCAGTGCAATTAGAAACCCACAATGCATCATTTCACAAATTGAAAGTTTTTGGCCCCAGGGGTTCATTTTCAGGGTGATGGTAATGTAGTGTCAAAATGGAGTGCATATATCAAATCGGTGCAATTAGAAACCCAAAAATGCATTATTTCACAACTTGAAATTTTTTGGCCCCAGGGTTTCACTTTCAGGGTTATGGTAATGTCGTGTCAAAATGGATTGCATATATCAAATCATTGCAATTTCTAATTTTTTAAGCTCTGGGCATTATACTTAAAGGTTATGGTAATGTAGAGTCAAAATGGAGTGCATATTTGAAATCAGTGCAATCAGAAGCCCAAAAATGCATTATTTCACAAATTCAAAGTTTTTTTGCCCCAGGGGTTCATTTTCAGGGTTATGGTAATGTAGTGTCAAAATGGAGTGCATATATCAAATCAGTGCAATTAGAAACCCACAATGCATCACTTCACAATTTGAATGTTTTGGCCCCAGGGGTTCAATTTCATGGTTATGGTAATGTACTGTCAGAATGGAGTGCATATTTCAAATCATTGTAATCAGAAACCCACAAATGCATCATTTCACAATTTATATTTTTTAGCCCCAGGGGCCTCACTTAAGGGTTATGGTAATGTTATTGTCAACTCCCATAAACTCAGCCCCTAATTTGGTAAACACACATCAACTCAACTCCCATAAACTCAGCCTCTAATTTGTAAACTTTTGTCAACACAGCTCCTTATTTTTAAACTTCAGTCAACTCAACCCTAATTTATAAACACCTGTCAACTCAACCCTGAATTGTAAACTCAACCCTTAAAAACTCAAGTCAACCCCCTATACATGTGCAATTGCATTCTTGGAAAGCTACTCTGCCATATGTGAACCCTGTTTGTCAAGATTGTAAAGGGATCGTGATTGTAAAGGGCATTTTGTGCTGATAAAAAGTGTCCACTTTGTGTGTAAAAACACACACGAATCGGGCAGAAGCAGAAATGTCCTATCTTTTACGTTGGAGCATCCTGTCCACACGAATAAATAGTGGCTTTATAATATGGTAGTAGATATACATGTTGATAAATATTTACCTAAATAAAATACATAGATAGGTAGCTTCTTCCTTTGGTAAAATGTGACTTCACTTTGGTTTTTCGTTTTCACACACCCTACCATATAATTAGCATTGAAAAAATCTCTGGGGTATATCCTTCATCCTCGATTAAGACCACCCTTGAATAACTCCCCCTATTGGCTGAGTGAGGAACAAATAACTCCCCACACTTGAATAGCTAGCTCCCCCCTCTGTGGTAGGTGAAAAAAATGTCACCGTATTTCCTCGAATTACCCCCCCAGGGGGTTTATTTTTTCAGAGTGAATATTTTGAGAGAAAAACGTGAAAAATGCACCAATAACCATCATTTATAAGTTTTTACAGCCTTATATAAGGATGTAGATGGTATAAACGATGTTCTAACGTAACACAGTAAGTGTTTTGAACGTATGTGATGCATTTCCACAAACTATAATGCCCATTTTGAGGGGGATATTTCGAGGAAATAAGGTAGGTCAATCTAAACAACAACCAATGTCTTATTTGAGGGGTTCTATAGTTAAAATAAGTATTTTTCAATGCTAGTTTACATCCCAATCTCTAAAGTTAAAATAACAGCTAAAAAGTAAAAAAATAACCGACAAGTCATATTCGTATACCAAAGAATAGCTGAGTGCTGAACGTGTGTATGAAATTTCAGCGGACCGTATGAAAAAATTTGCCGTCAAATTGATATACTCAGCGGACCGCCGAGTAAAAATATTTGAACCCAACCAAAATATTTGTTACCAGTTTCTATAAAAAGATTCACAAACATAAATAGATAGGGATGTTCCTTCAGGAACGATCTTTAAGTGAATTTTGTTCTGATTGACACTTTTCATCCATAATTCCAACCTGAACTGCCTACACGCACTAGTTATACTACTGTAATTTCTTCAAATTAGCTAAAGCTGCGTTTACACTGGCACGTGTGACGACAAAATTTTTTTGGGCTTTCAACTTTCGTTATGTGACGAAAATTGAATAATTGTTGTGTCAGACACCTAGATCTCGATCACTCTTTCTGCCTACGACAAACATAAATTTTTATATATGACGTGATCATACACAATAAAACAAACAAGAAAATTTGTCGTCACAAGTTGTCGGTTCGAGTTGTTCCCGGGAGCCTCGTTAACGAGGCTCCCGGGAACAACTCGAACCGACAACCTGTGACGACAAAAATTTTGTTTCGTTTTATTGTGTATGATAACGTCATATATAAAAATTTATGTTTGTCGTAGGCAGAAAGAGTGATCGAGATCTAGGTGTCTGACACAACAATTATTCAATTTTCGTGACATAAAGAAAGTTGAAAGCCCAAAAAGTTTTTGTCGTCACACGTGCCAGTGTAAACGCCGCTTAAACTCACAAACCAGCTTTGATTGAACTCATTTGAGTTGACCGAATAATTGTAATCTCATGAACGGCAGTTGACGAGACAGCTCATTTCGGTAAACTCAAATACGTGTCCACACCTCGTAAACTAGTGTGCGCAGCGCCTAAATGCCCCATTTTCACTGTTCCCTCCCCACGTTCTTATGTCTCCTATAATACTTAATCGACTGTATAGGATTATTGCCTCTATCAATCTTTCTCAAACTCTCAGTCATAAATTGGGATCCCCTACTGGTGGCGAAGGTCCTCTGAGATGACACGGGCACTTTGAAGGTCTGCTCGTGGGGGCCGCCAATGTACACGGCGCGCAGTGATAGCTCGTCGGGTTTGGCGTAGCCGTGCTCGATGGTCGTCATGCCTGGCATTCCGGGGGGGGGGGGGGGTATTTTTGGGGAATGGTTTGGGGCATTGCCGTCGCGGAATTTAAGCCCTGCAACGGTCACTGTGGCCCACGGACTTGGGCGCTCGTGTTCTATACGGGATGCGCCGGTTCGATTCCCGCTGGTGGCAGTGCATATTTTGCACTCATTCTGTATTTTTCGATGGGATTGTTGAATTTATGGATGGATGGATATTTGAAAATTACTTTAGTCGCTCGAATGATACGTTGTCGCATTGTCAAATACTTTTTTTACTAAAATTTAATTGTAGCTCGAGGGGGGGGGCAGTTCAAAGGGGGTTTGCAGATAAACAACAATTAACCCATCCCAAAATTCTGTTAACAATAAATCTCAGCATCCAAAGAAATAGAAAATATCCCACCAGCATCAGTGGTTGCCACCAACATGGCCATCGGTTCCTTACCCATCGAAGTCAACGTCAGGTAGCCATTCGATCGATAGATCACCGCGCCATCGACCAAATCGATCGCATTCTGGCCCAATAGATAGGGTATCGATTTGCCCACCGATTCGTATAGAATCGTTGGCGCGCCGAATAGGGCTGCAGGGATTTTTCACGGAATTTTTTAAAACGATTTTGTGGCTGTTTAAAGATGAAATTGCACTGCAATTTTGGCTCGACCCAATCGACAGCTGAAGTTTTTCATACCGGGTATATTTAAAAATTAATATATGGTTAATGGGTAAATATATTTTTATGGTATTATTTTTATTTTTATTATGGTATTTTTTAATTAGCCCAGCAAGCATTCAAAGTAAAAATAAACAGGTATACTCGGCGGACCGCAAAGTACGCGCCCAAAATTATCTATGTCTTGGTCGATAACGCGCGAGCTGGATACTTATGTATGCACTTTCACAAAAAGAAAAATATTTAAAAAAAGAAAAAGGCGGAGTCGCGTACAAACGAGGAATGGTTTTTCCCGTCATGTTTTTTCTTTTTTGCTTGAATTATTTTATTTTTATTAATGATGACGTCATGATGGAGTGTTTCCTTCAGAAAAATGCATAGCATGCGGTCCGCCGAGTATACCTACCTAGGTTAAATTACCTGAATCAGCAATGGAAAACTTCAGTCTCTCTGTGAAGTAATAGTCATCATGGTTTTCACTCGCGGGAAAGTCTATGGGAAATCGCCTCGGATCATACGAATGGTCCATGCGCCATTCTCCCAGCAGCCATAAAAATGGTTCTAATTCATCTGGTATCATTACGTGTTCACTTTTGGAAGCTGAAAAAGAAGCTTTTTCAAATGCGTGGTTTGAAATGGAATACCGTATTTCCTCGAAATACACCCGTTTCGAAATACCCCTCCCCCCCTCAAAATGGACACTATGAAATAATTGCTCACCCCCTCGAAATACCCCCCCTTAAATTGAGTGTACAGAGAACGTACATGACAAAACTGCGGTTTGTGATTTGGGCAGTGCAAAACACACGTTAAAAACAATTAATTGTTACGTTAGAACAGTGTTACACACTTAGGTATATAAGTCAATAGACTCTTATATATAGCAGTTATTGTTTCATTTGTCTACGCCTGCGTACGTGACAGACGACAATTTAGTACTGGAATTTCAAAAAATCTCTGGCGAACTAATAAGCCCCCCTCGAAATACCCCCCCCCCTCGTTTAACCCCCCCTCAAAATTCTCACTCTGAAACAATCACCCCCGGGGGGTATTTCGAGGAAATACGGTAAATACTATTTTTCTTACCGGTTGTATTTTTGAATTCGCAAAGTCCGCAGGATCGAGGACAGTATTTGTCATAGAAGTTGGTGAAATTTCGCATTTCATTGCATAGATTTTGCTTGGCCCATGTTCCGCAGTGTTCATAAAAGTCTTGGCATGGTGCTGTAATGTTTAAAATATACAATATTGTACTTGAATTAGTTTACACTTTGAAATTGTTACCTAGTTACTTTTGTATAGGTAGTCCAATGACCGCTCACTTGACAATGAAATTTACCATGTCCAAATCGAAATTACCATTGAAATTTTTTTCCTCTCTATCGGTGAATTTCACTCACTGCTTGTGAATTTGGTAAATGTGAAAATACCATAACTTTCACGACCCTCTATTAATCAAAATGGTAGAATTATTCGCGCATCGAGCAGTCGCGCATTAAGTATACTCCGGTTACTTTACACCTTGCACGCGTGGTTCCCGCTGGATGATTTAATAATCATTGGCACGCTTCCAACACGAGACATAAATCAGTGCGAGGGCAGAGTATCACGTACGCCGAGTATATGAATAAAAACTTCCCGAAAACGCACTTTCACAAGTTTTGCCCGTCCACCCGGGCTTGCAGATGCACTCGAAATCTGCGACGCGTTCCAGGCAGTGGCCCTGATTTCCACAGGGGTTGCGTCTGCATTCGTCCGTGGCTGCGGCAAGTTATTTTTTTGATTTTATGTCGTTGTTTTTTTTGATGCATTTTTGTATTTTGGCTGATTTTGTGGGTAACTTTCAATAGTGTCAAGGTTTTTTTGTTTGATAGATACGGGAAAAATACCCTGTTGATTGTCATCTAAAATGTCGGACAAATGTATCAACGGTCGGTAAAGTGCTCGTTGAAATTTTTTTGAAATTTTACCAGGCATTTAACATTTTACACGACATTTGGTAAATCTGTCTGGCATACCAGGTTTTACACAATTCAGGGATGTCGGATGCACAGAACGATTGCTTTATTGCAATTTTTCGTCAAAATTCATTAAAATCTCAGTTGGTAAAATAGCCACTGATAAATTCGCTTAGAATAGAACCCAGTGTAAACAATTAGAATATAAATATTAACCTATGACCCAAAGGCACTGACTTACCGTATTTCCTCGAAATACCCCCAGGGGGTTTATTTTTTCAGAGTGGAAATTTTGAGAGAACAACGTGAAAAATGCAACAATAACCACCATTTATAAGTTTTTACAGCCTTATATAAGGTTGTAAATAGATGGTATAAACGATGTTCGAACGTAACACAGTAAGTGTTTTGAACGTCTGTTATGCATTTCCCGGACCACAAATACATAGTGCCCATTTTGAAGGGGTGGGGGTATTTCGAGGGGAGGTTATTTCGAGGAAATACGGTATTCAGAGCATTTTGCAATATATAAAAACCAACTATCAGCACAGCGGGAACCCCCGAAACCGGGGGGACACTTGCAAACATAACGCTGAAATCTGTCAATGTCGCATATGCCGCCATTGTTGCAGTAGTAAGAGGGACACGACCCTGTAGGAGGATTTACAAATGTGAAAAATGATTGTGAATCGCATTCGGACAATTGAAACTGATCAAATGAACATTTTTTTTCACATTATAATAACCAGGTGTTTATTATGTCGCCAGCAAAATGTGTGTGGGGGGTAGGGGGTAGTGATGGAATGGCGCCATAACGCTGGCGCCAAAAGGCGCCGCGCCATGGCGCCATTGGCGCCCTTTTCGTGTGGCGCCCTTTTTTCTGGCGCTTTTCCATCACTAGTAGGGGGGAAGGATTATTATTCATCCATCACCTCCAAAACTATACTGTTTTTTAACAGATCAAATGGGGGTATCTCCAGGGGGTCAATTCAAGGCGGTATACGGTAATTGAATAAAGTTGATAAACTGACGATCGCATTTTTCGCCGGACCACTCGATGTGGCATTGACAAAATGTATTGTCTCCCTGTTGGACGCACTTCCCATGGACGCATTCATGTGACGCACAGAGGTCCTTCTCTGAAAAAACGGCGCTTTATTCAAAAATGTATGGTATATAATACTGAAATCGAGGACTGAAATCGAAACTAATTGAGTCGACGGTTAAAGAACACAGAAACTGCAACGAATAAATATCAATGGGTATCAGAGACCAGTCCCGTACCCTTTAAATTTTCATGTAAAGGTAAAATGTTATGTCGAACGTGATGTAGGGTTTCATGTGAAATGTTATATTCCTGCAGCCACGGCACTAGGGCTCGAAACTCGATTTTTTTCAAACTCGAGTTCGAGTCGCAACCCAAAAAATTTTCCGGTCGAGTCGGCGAGTCGAGTCGGACGAGCCAGTGAAAATTCGAGTCGAGTCAGGCAAAAATGTCGAGTCTCGAGTCGAGTCAGAAGCGTTACTTTTTGGCATGATGCTTGCAGAAATTTCAGATACTTGTTTCTCCACCATTCTTTTCACACACACTTAATGGAGTCTAAATGCCAACAGTTTATTTTACTATAAAAATAAAGTGAAAATATAACTTACATGTTCACTTTCTTGATGTTGCACAGATAAAGTTGCAAAAAAAACAGTCTAGCGATGGAAATACAACATATTTTTATGACTTGGTTTTTATGATAAAAAACAACAATATTTTTATAGAAAAACCATTGAAAAATGCCATCCGTAAACCACCTTGTAAATCACACATAAAGCCAATGTCAGGCAATGATTGGATAGTCCCTTGACAGAAACAAGTATTTTTTATATTCACAAAAGATGGGGGTACTTATCATATGAAGATGATTAACTACAACCAGGGATTTATCTAGTATTTTTTAATGGGAGTGTTTGTTTACCCTCTGTAATGGAGAATAAATGGTGGGGGCATACTTAGCACACACAGAAATTTTATCTACACAAACGGATTCATGCCATTACACTGGCCCTTTCATAGGCACCACAACATGGCACTATTGGCAATAAGAAACTTGAGCTTTAACATCATTCAATACATCCCAAGCCAATCAATGATATATCATGCATATTGTGTGGAAGTGTGATCTCATGCGCACATTTTTTGAAAAGTATGTCAAAAAATTCATATCAAAATTAAATATTTTGGACATTATTCAATGGGAACCCCGACTCGAAATTTGCCAAAATTTCGAGTCGAGTCGGGCAAAAACCTCGAGTCTCGAGTCAGGGCCATATTTTTCCGGTCGAGTCTTTCGAGTCGAGTCGGTACCCTATTTTACCCCCGAGTCACGAGTCGAGTCGAGTCGAGTCGAGTCGAGTCGAGTCGAGTTCGAGCCCTACACGGCACCCTAAGTGTAACTTTTAAAGTGTCAAATGTCATGCCAAAAGTCAAGTTTTTCGGATGAAATATTCCCCTTTTTATTATAATTGGCAGTTGGCACTTTGCATTACATTACTTAGCACTTCAACATAATATTTTACAGGGTAATCCCATCGCAATCCCAACAGACCTTCACAAGTCAGCCCAGTCCACCCCTCAGTACATTGGCACCTAAAAAGGGGGGTGCCCACCCTCACGGGCCCCCTAATCCACTCGCATTCGGCCCCATTTCTGCACGCTTTTCTGTTGTCCTTGCGCCTGCAGGGGTCTGCAACTAGCGCCGCACTGCGCTGGTCAGCCGAGGGAGGGATGATGTAGGTGCTGCCTTGTAGGGTTAGGTTCAGGTAGTGCAGGGGGGCTGTAGGGGGGGGGGTAGGTTGAGGGAGTAGGGGGTGGTTTGAGAATGTGTTTTTTTGGGGAACTCTTGAAATATTGATAAAAATTTGAACCCACAGTGTACTTAATCATATTTACAATGCTTGCAAAACTTGTTGAAAACTTTTCTAAAAAATCAGTTATAATATCTAAAGACTATGAGAAATAATAAAATTGCCGCATTTCTGTAGTGACTGTGCACCATTGTACAATTCTTAACACGCTGCGATCCGATGCGTGAAGAATCAAAGTTTGCAAATGTGGAAAATTACAAAAAAAAACTGAACCAGATAATTAAATATATAATATTGCCGCCTCACCCATGTGACGTTTGCAACCTCTCATCCCAGGGAGAAATCTAAAAATTGCCAAAGAAATCAATTTTCAAAAAACGCAACAAATAATATCCAAAAAATTTTGAACCACATGTAAATACCCAGCTAACGTCCTTTATGCCCATCGACACTCTTTGACTTTACAGTTCCAGGTACTTCATCCAAACTCCTAACTTGTTTCCCCGCAGAAGTTGCTTTTTTGAGCTTTTTGCTCGGGGTGCTCGGAGCGCTTCTGGGCTCAAATTCAATTTGAGCGTAAGGTGCAAGTAAGGCGCCCAAAAGAAAAGGTATACATATTATATTTTACCGTGCGTTAAAAATTAGCCCACACACACTACTAGTGTGACACTAGTTGACAGCTGAAATTTAAGAAACTGATAATCAGCTTTGAACACATTTGAGTTTACGAGAAAAAACCAAGCCAATTTCATTTGACAAAGATAGAAGTTTATTTTTACTAGCGAACTCAACTGTAAAACTGTTAAAAAACCCTATAAGTTTCAGAAATTTTAGCCATAAACTGTGCAGAGACAAATTGCATTTTTTCAGACACGATCGAGCTGTGATCAGCTTGAGGTTAAGCTGTAAACTTTTATACTTCGGCAGTAAGCTAGTGTGCGTGTATCCAATAATTTTTTTACACAACGTCAAATAATATTACCTAATGCCTTATGCGCGCCTTACGCTCAAATTGAATCTGGCACCTGGTGACTGGTCTGGTTGTTGTTGTTGGTTTTGTGGTTGCTGTTGTAGAAGTTGTCGTTGTAGTGATTCTTGGACGTGCTGTAGTTTTTGTCTGTGTCGTGGTTTTTGGCGCCTTAGAGGTTGGTGTGGTTACTGGCGCCTTATGGGTTGTTGTAATTTTTGGCTCCATAAAGTTTGTTGTGGTCAATGGCGCCTTATTGGTTGTTGTAATTTTTGGCGCCTTATGGGTTGTTGTAATTTTTGGCGCCTTAGAGGTTGTTGTGGTACCTGGCGCCTTAGAGGTTGTTGTGGTACCTGGCGCCTTAGAGGTTGTTGTGGTACCTGGCGCCTTAGAGGTTGTTGTGGTACCTGGCGCCTTAGAGGTTGTTGTGGTACCTGGCACCGTAGAGGTTGTTGTGGTACCTGGCGCCTTAGAGGTTGATGTGATACCTGGCGCCTTAGAAATTGTTGTGGTACCTGGCGCCTTAGAGGTAGTTGTGGTACCTGGCGCCTCAGAGGTTGTTGTGGTACCTGGCGCCTTACTGGCCGTAATTGTTTGACTCCTTGCACTCGAAGGGGTGCTCCGATTAATCGGAATGAATTTCAAATACTCATTCCTATTGGGCTTTATATTTTGAGTTGCCATCGTAGTTGTCAGTGTGGAATTTCTCACATTTTCTCGCGTCGGGTGCTCCCATTGTTCGGCGGAGAAATGCAGCGACTCCTCAATGTGCTTGTTGACTAGAAAGCCGGTGGAGGGCCGCCAGTCTTCCCAGTAATTGACCGAGTCCACGGAGATCAAGGCGCTGTGTGCGCAAAGGTTTTTCATTTGGGGGTGGTATTTCAAGCGGTTTCTATTGTTTCACCAGCTCGCTCAAACCTGAGGCATTTCGAGGGGGGTTAATTCGAGGAAATACGGTAAAAGTAAAAAACATCTTAAAAGTGAGAAGTAAAATGACAAAAGAAATCAGAACTGAGAATTATGAGGAGTAAACGTTTATCGCGCTTTTAGCCTTTCGTATCTCATTTCACTCTCACTTCTGAAATGTTTTTTTTTACTTCTCCACATGCAAAATTGGCCCAAAATAAAAAAAAAGTCAACTCAATGGGACGTACACGAACTGTATGGGCGGGCCGGCGACGTTGTCGGGCGCGGTCCACCTCAATCTGACTGTGGACTTTGGCGTGTTGTCCGCGTGCGTGACCGCCGCCGACGGCAAGCTGTTGCAGTCGCTGTGCGGCTTCACGCCGTAAGCGGCCCACTTCTGCAGCTCGACCACGAATAATCCCACCGGCCGGCCGCCGATCGATTTCGCGTTCTGGGGGCACTACCAGACACTGGAAAATTCCCTGTCAAATGTCAAAGGCCATGCAAAGTGTGAAAAGTCATGTAAAATGACCTGTAAAATGGAAAACTCCGTAAAAATGATGGAAAGCGCCAGAAAAAGTGCGCCAAGCGTCAATGGCGCCATGGCTATTTGGAAGCTGGGCGCCAGGCGTCGAGTACACCATGGAAAAACGGGCGCCAAGCGCCAATGGCGCGGTGCCCTTTGGCGCCCCCAAATGGCGCCAGCACCGTGGCGATTCCATCACTAATCCGTTCACATTTGCCGTCGGAAAATGTCAAACAACCAGAAAAAATAAAGTTTAACATTTTACATTACTCTCGCATGATATTTGAAATTTTACAGGTGACTTTTGACAATTTCTATGACATTTGCCATTTTACATTACTCGTCAGTTTGCATGACATTTTACATTTCACATGAGTTTTGACAGTTTGCATGACATTTAACATTTTACAGGGCATTTTCCATGACTTTAGACACCCTACATGACATTTAACACTTGACAGGGCATTTTACAGGGTCTGGGAGTGGCACCTGATCGGTCACGCGCGCCTGCAGCTCCAAGCCGAAAAAAGGCCCCGTGTTGCTGTAGATAACCACTGCGGATATGTGGGAGCGAAATGTGGAGAAGTTTTGTATGTGTGACTGGTTTACAGCCAGTGAACTAAAAATTTGGTAAACCCGTTAATTAGCTTCGAATGGCATTTGAGCACAGTTGTTAAAACGTACGTACATTTACTCGAAAAATACGCGTACGTGAGTACGCGGTAAATACATTTACATATACTTTTCAAAAAAATAATGTACCGTATTTCCTCGAAATACCCCCCCCCCCCTCGAAATACCCCCCCCCCCTCGTTTGATCCCCCCCCCTCTCGAGACCACTATGAAACAATCACCCCCCCTCGAAATACCCCCCAGATTGAGTGTAAATAGAACGTACATGCCAAATACTGCAGTTTGTGTTCTGCGTAGTGCAGAACACACGTAAAAACAATGTCGGAATCACGTTAGAACAGTGTTTATACCATCTACGTACTAATATTAGTCTACATAACCTTATAAATGGCGGTTTTTGTTGTATTTTTCGACGTCTGTGTACGTTTCAGACGACAATTTCGTACTGGGATTTAAAAATTTTTCTTGTGTATAATACCCCCCCCCTCGTTTAACCCTCCCCCTCTCGGGACCACTATGAAACAATCACCCCCCGGGGGGTATTTCGAGGAAATACGGTACTCGTTTTTCGAGATGGGATTATTCGAGGGGGGTTATTCAAGTGGGAAGTATTCAAGGGGGGACATATTCGAGGGGGTTATTCAAGGCGGAATTACTCGAGGGGGAATTATTCGGGGGGATTATTCAAGGGGGGATTTTTCGAGGGATGAATTATTTCTTCCTCGCTCATCTAACAGGGGCACTTTTTCAATCAAATACGGTACATGAATACGTAGTTAAATTTTATGCTCATATAAAAATTATTTGTGCGCTGTCACCTGCGCAACTCTATTGATGTGAATGATCATTTCCATAAAAATTCCTGACAATTGAAAAAATTTCGCACGCGAAATAATCGTCCTAAAATATATACACAAGCAAATGGGCAGTACACTTTTGAGATTCCGATTTGATGTCAAAAACACCACTCAGAAACAATTCTGGCCAAACAAAAAAACATCAACGACAAAAACTCAAACCCCTCACCCACCCTCATAAGTCTCGCCAGCCTCATATTGATTGACGTGTCTTTTCGTCCGCTCGTCCAACACTCTCAACAGAAACGGGGGTGTATTCTCGACGGGGGGCGCCACCTTGCCGAGCTCCCTGGACGCGCGCAACGTCAACGAGTGGTGCACGTCGCAGTCGAAGCCGTGCGACGGCAGCGGCTCGATGGCCGCGCTCAATGCGACCAATTGGAATGCGGCCCAGATGAGCAGGGGAAGTGGGCTGGGGCCCTGGTTTGTGCCGTTGCGATGACGCCACATGATGGTGCCACTTGAAATGTCCCCCCGCTGGGTGGTGGGTTTTTTTGTCGCTATTTTACCTGCGTGAAGTTGTTTATTAGGTACACCACTTTTTTGCAGCAAGCACGCTTTGCGAGCAGACCTAGTTACCGTAACAGACTGTAATGTGGACAATGATTTATAAATATAAAAAACCTAAATACATTTTGACCACGGTTGTGTACATTCGGCGTACGGAATTTGTTACATGACTTTAATCAACAGATTACGGTAACATTCTGTGCAAAGTGTGCGGTCCGCACGGTAAAAAATACATGAACACTCGATGAACACTTTCGAAAAGCTTGTGAAAAAACACAAATCAAACTTGATTCATAAATCAAATCAATGCGGAAGTTGTCACCGTACCTCATATACAACATTCGTTTTGACATTCTGTTCTATTGTGCGAAAATAGGGGGGTTGCAGAACATAAAACGCTGTAATGTTTCGGCGCCATTTCATTGCCATTGTGTTATAAAAATGAGCACGGATCATTTCATTCACTAATATGTTTTCACACAGAAAACGTGAAATTGAAAGTTTATGACACATGAAAAAAACTGCTGAGCGCCCCCGCCCCGTTGTGAGCATGTAAATATGTAATTTATTTCGGTAAAAAAAGTTGATGAACATCAGTGCTTTTGTTATAAAAACAATACATATAAATAGCAGGTATCTGTCTACCTAGTCGATTTTTCCTATTTACCCGTGTGAATGAATTTTGTGGTTTGAAATGATGGCAGCATTCTATTATTAAATTTTCGCGGGCATAGGTAATACTGACTGCACATTGCGCACACTTTGCATTGAAATCTACCATGAAATCGCACCTGAACAAATTTTTGTATTTTTCCGTACAAACATTGTTTTATCGCAATTCAGCACAAAATTCATCACATCACATCACCTAGTTTGTCAGATTGGCCCTACACACACTAGTTTTCACCGTGACACGTGTGAAAACTGAAATGGCCACATGGCCACATTCAGCCTACTCTTAACGTATGCTACATGTGTTCTAGTTTTCAAATTTTCATACTTTAACTTTCATTAATTTAAATTCAAATTTAATTTAAATTAAATCATTCAACCGTGTTCATTAATTTGCATTTGAAAAATTTTCAGTTTTCACACGAAGTCACGGTGAAAACTAGTGTGTGTAGGCACATTATGGTAGCATTCAATCTACGGCGTGCTGCGAATCTTTTAATCATACTCATGTAATACCGTAATACCTTGAATAAATCCACCGAGGTTCCTTAGCAAAATTAGCACTGCGCACGCTAGTCTACTAGGTAACATCTGTAAACTTAAAATTGAGAAATGATAAATCAAGTTTGAACGTATTTATTTTTATTTGAATTTGCTTTTTGATCGCCGTCAACTGGAAATTATTAACAAACTCAAAATTGAACTAAAATACATTCAAAGGTCATTCATGAGTCTCAATGTTAAGTTATTAGTGTTTTGTAAACTATCGTGTGCAGCAACAATAAGAGTTTGGAATTGGGCAGCTAATTAAAGGAAAAATCATTTGACGGGTTAATTGTGGAGGGTCAGTCCAACATCAGATCTATGTGCATGCTGACTACAAAAGCGAAGCCACGCTCAAATGAAACGGTCGTTGACAAAAAAGTTTATTTAAATATAAGTTGCACTGGCAGCAAGTATATTTCCAATCACATTTTGACCTAAAAACGGCCGAAAATCCGCCCCGATAATTGCCAACCCCGTAAATATACTCTGGTTACTTTACACCCTGCACGCGTGGTTCCCGCTGGAAGTGTGCCAACGATGGTTAACGCGTCCGAGTTTCATAAAAAGATGACAAAGTTGATTGTTGTTATAATGTTATTCATTTACATATTCACATCGATGAATTTTTTCATCTTTTCACGGAAATCGCATGACTTAACGATCATTGGCACGCTTCCAACACGAGACATAAATCAGTGCGACGGCAGAGTATCATGTACGCCGAGTATACCAGAGAATTATTTGAAGTAACGTGATTTGTTGCAGTTACTTTTTTGCAAACAGGTTTTGCACATGCAAAAAAACTATTTGCTGTATGCACAAAAGCTTTGTGGCGGACGCACCGCGTGCCGTTCCTCTAAATGAAGGTGCTCTCACCGATGGCAAGAAAAATTGGAAAATAAATATTTCCGAACTTTTCACCATAAAAAAATCTTTACAGGCTTACACTGAATACTTGCACTGAATGCTTTCAACAAAGTAATCAGTGAAATATAAAAATTCTGTTTTCCACTCGTTACATTCTCACGTTTGGTGAATTTACTGTATAATGTTCATATGTATCTGTTCATCAAGATACAGTAAGGCGGTGTTTACACGGATTCTTTGTGACAACAAAAATTGTGATTTTGTCAACCATGTTTTTGGGTGAAAACCAATAAGTAGATAGATCGGACGCCTCAATTGATCATTATTTTATCGACCCCATTACATGGAACAATTATAAATTTTTATAGATTACGCAATAATGCACAACAGATAATGTATTTTTCTTGTTGTCGTAGCTTTGTCGGAGGGTTTGTTCTACGCGGCCTCGCTAGCAAGGCCGCGTAGAACAAACCCTCCGACAAACCTACGACAACATGAAAAAAGTGTGATCTAGTGTGCGTGATTAGGGAAATTATGGAATGTGATGTATGCCCCAAGCAGTGAAGCTGGCACAATCACGATCAATTGAGGTATCACACATGTAAAATATTTCACATTGATTCCACAAGAACAGTTATAAAAATTGCATTTTTTGTCGTCACAGCAAATCCGTGTAAACGCCGCCTAACTCTTTTTACAGCTTGCAGTCAATCAGTATGATAATAGTTTTCAAGCTGATAATTTTTTAAATTATTTTGAATTTTCTACATAGGAATTCAAATTGAAACTGCATGTGTAAGGAAATACAATAGAAATCCACAAGCATCTAAAAGTTGATAACTAAAAAACGATTGTGAGAAAATCACATTTCAAGTTTCAGTTCCAATTCCCTGCCAGTGTTGTGTGGCCAATAGACACACTCATGACTGTTGTTAAGTTCAAAATGTCGATTATAAAGTATCAAATTTGACCACCTCTGCTCTCAACATATTGTAGTGTCAGATTTTCTACTTCCACCTTAATAATACTGTATTTCCTCGAAATACCCCCCTTAAAATGGCCACTATGATCTTACAAGGAATGATGTACATCATGTATGCAATGTACATGTACATGATGTATTTACTGCCAGTTTGCATTGCAGCTACACATATTTACTAGTTTGTGTAGTGATGTAAATACAAATATATCATATTTGGACACATTTGTTACATTTGGTTTTGGTTAGTTACAAGCATATTCTTTACTATCAATTTCATGAAAATTTCTGACAAAACAATAACCACCCCTCAGAATAGCCATCACTTCTTTAACCGCCACCAAAATTTTCACCAAACCCCCACCAAAATTTTCCAAAAGTGAGAGGGAAGTGACATAGAATTTGAAAAAATAAATGTGTAAAATACCATCTGAGGTGTCATCTAGATGCTCTAATACATTAGTGGCACCAGGAAAACAGTCGTAAAGGTGTTTGCAACAATGGTTTGAAAGCCCTTCCATAGCTGAAAAGAATTTTCAATGTGGTCAAAAACTCAAACTAATCAAAAACTATCCCTGGAAAGCCTCCATAAATTTAAAAAAAACTCCAAAATTAAAACACTTTTTTCTACCAAACATTTGCCATCGTTAGCGCCGCCGAGTGATACGCGTGAGTTGGTCAGACAAGCATACAAAATTTCGGGTGGGCAAAAAAGGCACCAAACGAATTTTGACATTGCTCCAGTGCCCTTTTTTCTTCACGCGTGTGCACAAAATTAGATACTTAACGTTGATGCGTGAATGTCAACTGGTTAACATTTTGACCGCGTGCGTGCAGTTTTTTGAGTATACTGATTGACCGCATGCTTTACCGGAGAACGCTACCGTATTTCCACGAATATAGTCACCGAAAAATTGTGAAACAGGTGCCAATGAGAATGGTGAATCAGTAACAAGCGAAGTAATTTTTTTACATTTTTTAAATAATATTCTCGCTCCTAAAATGTCACTTGATTTCACCACTCAAATGTTTCTTTCTACTACTCCACTTGCAGGATCGACCCCAGATTTAACGCATTAAGAAAGCAATGATGCAACACGAAAAAAACGAATCTTTTTATTCAGATGGGATACGGTAGCATTCATGGTGAAGTGTGCAGTCAGTACCTGGCGCCGCGCACAAACGTCGGGAACATCAATTATTTAGTTACGCATGCTTCGAAAACCATTTTGCTGTGTAAATAGAAATGCCACACGTGTGATATGGGCCGTTTTAGTTACACTTATTTCTCCGATTTTATGTTGATTAACTGTACAAACATAAAATCAGTTTTAATAAAGCCACACGAATTTTTGGCAATTGAAGCGTTGGGTTCCGTAACTCGATAAACGCCAAAGTGAAAAAAATTGAGTTAAGCGCATATCTGATATAGGTATATATACTTTTTTCTTCAACAAAAAAAATTACGTAAATAGGTATCTCATACCGTTCCCGAGATACAGAGACACCGATTTTTGAAATTTTCACCCGAAACTCGATATCTCCACCATCAAAATGGTGAATTTTCACCCGAAACTCGACATCTCCACCATCAAAATGGTGAATTTTCACCCGAAACTCGATATCTCCACCATCAAAATGGTGAATTTTCACCCGAAACTCGATATCTCCACCATCAAAATGGTGAATTTTCACTCGAAACTCGATAACTCCATAAATATCTATCATATTTTTCACTCAAAACTCGATAACTCCACTGAAAAAACTTTGCATCCGAAACTCGTTATAAATTTATACGAAAACGGCTGAAATGGGCAAAATCCCCATACCAAAATGAAGTTTGCATCCGAAACTCGTTAAAAAATTTTGTTAGTTAAATTTGTTGCCGTAATGACAGTAAAATGGACCTAACTCTGCCCATATTTGCCGGCCAGAAAATTGTAAATATGAAAAATGTAGAGAAATTTGTTGGCTTTTACAAAAAGTTTTGGGCAAGGGTTGTCACTCAAAGCGTACCCGCTCAGGCCACTCTCAAAGTTTCAAATTCAACTTTCACAAAACTGAAAAACATGGAGTTATCGAGTTTCGGAACCAAACTCCTCAATTACCGGATTAGTTACTTAGTCCGGCTGAAAAGTCCCCGGGCAGGGCTGGCCATTCGCGCTAGGGGTAAGCTACGGTCATAAAATTTTGACAGGTTAAGATATCATGTGACATTTGTAGACATCAGTTGAGAGTAGCGACAGTAATGACAATATGGGCTAGGCTTATGATATCATAGATAATGTTTGTTAGTGATGGCACATTGCCAACACTGGTGGCTTACACTAGCCAAAGTTTCATGATCACAAGTTAAAGCAGCATTGAGCTAGAGCACCATGTGTACATCAGTACAAAATGACCAAAATTGAAACCCCAGTTCCGCAGTGGGTGGAGCTAGAGGGGTGAAATTTTAGGTGAAAACTCAAAACACCTGATATCTTAACCTGTCAAAATTTTATGACCAAGCTCACCCCTAGCGCGAATGGCGAGCACTGCCCGGGGACTTTTCAGCCGGACCAATTACATTGAATAATATCTTTTGTGGGGCCAATTCCGAGCGTGGCACGAGATGCATTGAAGGCGATGGGTCGAGTGCATAGTTGTTAAAGCGTATTTAATTTTACTCGATAAATACCGTATATCCTTAAATAAGACACCAGAGGAGTTATTATTTAGTCAGAAATTTTTGGAGGGGGAGTTATTTAAGGGGGGATGTTATTTTTTCAGAACTTGCACACTTTTCATTGAATGCATTCCGTCAGCTCATGCAATCTATGTATTTTACAGTTTCACAGCAACAAAAACAAGGTATTCATGCTAAAATCTAAGTTCATCAGCATCCAAATCGTTCAAATACACATTGTGGATACACATATCAAAAACTAACAGGGGGAGTTTTTCAAGAGGGGGGACTTCTTCGAGGGGGAAGTAATTTTTTCCTCACCTGGCCAACATGGGGGAGTTATACAAGGGCTGATGTTTTTCAAGGGCAAGGACATATACTCGAGTACTGCGAAACAATGGCAAAAAAGATTCGCAAACAATTTTGAATTTTCGAATTTTTGAATTTTTTTCACCCCTAGAAAAAAAAAATTTAAAATCGATTTATTTTTCAAAAATACGAAAATGTAAAAATTCGAAAATACCTTTCAATTTATTTTTGGGAATTCAAAAGCGATAAAATTCCACAAAAGCGTATAGAGAACGTGAATGACAAAAGCTGAACTTTGTGATCCGGGAAACTCAGAACAAAGTTAAAAACAATAACTGTGTTATGTTAGAACAGGGTTTATACCATCTACGCACTTACAGAAGTCTATAGTCTTTTACATGGCGGTTTTTGTTGCATTTTTCGACATTTGTGTATGTTACAAACAACAACTTTTACTTGAATTTCAAAAAATTTCTGGTGAAATAATACCCCCCCCCCCCGCCCGAAATTTCCACCCTGAAAAAATAAACCCTGGAGGGTAATTGGAATTGGGGTAATTGGAGGAAATACGGTAGATTGACTGTACGGTAGCATTTTGGGGGGGAGGGGGGGGGGGGGGGTGCGGGCTGTAGGGTAGCTAGCCATGGAGCATGTGGTTATAACTCGGTAACCGCTCAGCAAAAATTTCTAAAATTTGAATATGATATGGTTGGTCAGGGCTAACAGGTAAATCGGAGGCGACTCTATACAGCCCCCTGACTAGTGATGGAAAAAGCGCCAGGCTTTCAGCGCCAAGCGCCAAAAGCGCCATGGCGCTTTTCTAACCCCGGCACCAAGCGCCAATGGCGCCAGAGCAAAATGGCGCCAAGCGCCAAAAGCGCCATGGCGCTTTTCTGAACTTCAGCGCCAAGCGCCAATGGCGCCACAGGGTGATGGCGCCAAGCGCCAATAGCGCCAGCGCCAAAAAAATTTTTCTACAATTTGATGGTAGAAAAATGAGTGCATAACTGTGAGTGACGTACCGCTGAAGTCATAGTAGTCTATTCAACTTTTGCCCATTCAAACAACCACTAAATCGGGGCAAAATTTCTCAAAAAACCGCTCTGGAGAGATACATATCTGGTCGATTTGGGAGGGTGGGGGCTCTCGAGCGATAGTAGCCTAAAATTTAGCCTCAGGTTAGATATATAGCTGAGCGGCACCGGTTATAGATAGATAGTCGGAGCGTTTGTTGGGGGGTAACCCCCCCCCCCCACCCCCATCCAACCCCCGCCAGACAGAACCCCTGATTTAGACTGCAAGAAAGAATTGGGAGGAAAGCATAAAAGGGGATTTACCGCTATTTTAACACCTCTGCTTTTATTCGATGTTCACATCTATTTATATAAAGTCTACCCTAATATTAATCAATATTTATTCAGTTGCCTCAAAATTGATCAACTGCAGTGTCGATTTCCCCGTATTGTAAAAAATTTTTATTATCATGGTTGGCGCTTTTTTGGCGCCATCTAAAATGCCGGCGCCAGGCGCCAATAGCGCCACCAGAAAATGGCGCCAAGCGCCAAAGGCGCCATGGCGCTTTCTCAAACCCCAGCGCCAAGCGCCAATGGCGCCAGAGCGTTTTAGCGCCAAGCGCCAAAAGCGCCATGGCGCTTTTTGCTTTGGCGCTAGCGCCAGCGCCATGGCGCTTTTCCATCACTACCCCTGACTAGGGAAAGCGTGGGCCTGAAAAATGCAAATATATCTATATTTTTGGTATCACCTCAGTAATGAACTCTCCACAATTTGATGATTTTTTAAAAAGTTAAATAGCAAAAATCAGTTGAAAAAAGGCTGAGTTGTTGAGGTGCACATATTGCATGTTTCTGGCAATGCACAAAAGTTTGAAAAATTTACTTTTTTCAGATCAATCTCTGGTCAGGGGTGACATATAGAGTCGCTTCCGATTGACCTGTTATCCCGGACCTTTAACCATATATTATTAAAATCTGAGCAATTTTCGCCAAGCAGTTCCCAAGTAATAACCACATGGCTAACCAACTGGAGAAATGGAGAAATGCTTTTGCAAATGTTTGAACTAGCAAAAAATGCAAATGGTGGCCTAAGCTCCGCCCACCAACCCAAAATTAACCAAATGTGTCAACTCAATGTTCAGTTGACACACAAATAATCTTGTCACTGTGTCAACCAGTGTGTGGGCCACCAATAAGCCGTGATAGTAAAGTAGAGTGTAGTGTAGTAAATATATACACAGCCAATATGCTCCCATGTTCTTCAGTGTGGAACCAATGCCAATATATTGGCCTTCTATTGTAGACATAAGGGGCATAAGTGCTTGTGTGCTTGTGAATGTCACAAGCAGAATTTTCAGTGTCACAAGCAGAAATTTCACTGTCACATAGTGACATTCACAAGCATGTATTGTACAAATGAGAGTGAAAGCTTAAAATTGGTTCAAAATTTGCTCCATTTCACCAATTTTCACTTTTTATCACTATTTTCATCTATATAGATGGTTATGTACCTATTTTTAGTCAATTTCATTTATATTCATAGCTATTTCAAATTTTTTGGCTTGCTGCAAACTTCACAATATGGCTCCAATAAGATGTCACAAGGTACATTTTGGCTAATGGTTATGTCACAAGCTCAAATTGGGACTTTGCACCACCTATGATTGTAACCTGATATATACAGCATTCAAATGCCAGACTTCAGTTGAAGTCGTGAATGTTCGACCAAAAGTGACACAATATAAATACATAACGGGTCAACATAAAACAGATATCTTTGACAGAAATCAACATATAATGCTATCCCACGGTTCCATGGCCATATAAATATAGTTCAAGTTCAAGTTCAAAGTTTATACCACTCAGTCTTCGCGAGGCAAAAGGGTACAGAGTAACAGTCAAAAGTAACGCAACGAATAAAACGAATAAGAGAAACACGCGGAACTTTAAGGTACGAATAAAGAAAGATATGCACAGAATCAATACAAATCAACAGAATCAATATAAATATAACATCACAAGTACTGCCAGTTGTCTAATATAAATACCTGTATATGTTGTCACAAAATCACGTGTTTAAAAAAAACTTTTATAACGTTTTTTAAATAAAAAACATGTGGTCATTTAAAAATGCTTTTGTCCATCCCTAGTTCATGTACATTACCGTGCAGAAAAGTTGGGACTTTTCACAATAGAGAAATGGGGGGCTGCGGGTCCATCAAACTTTCTTTGCTTCCCTATTGAACCTTGCCAAATTTTGATGCTGTTCGAGTATGTTGAGGTGTGAGCTCGGAGCTATGACTGAAAATTTGCTATGAACATGCTATCATATACTTTGGACATTGAGAATTGACATAACACAAAAATGAGTTAAATATCTCTGACCAATCAAAAGGTATAGCACTTCAAACTTATCAGTGATGTCTAAATTCCTTATGCTGATTTAACTGATATGGCGTCCACCTTTAAGAATTTTTGAGCATGCTATCATATACTTTAGACAGCCAGAATTAATATGCAACAAAAATTATTTCAATATCTCTTTCCAATCAAAAGTTATATCACTTCAAACTTCCATCTTCTTTCCCTTACAAAATACTTGCACTTACATATTGGGAGTTGAGCCAAGTTTTCTTATCAATAGAGCAAAGACAAAATCCCAAATTTTATATACCTACCTCCATTTCTGAGTGGCTAGCAATGGATGCAAAACTGTGGCTCAAACAAATACATGGCACATTGCCACATGCATAACCATTTGCTCCTCATGCTCAGAATGTTCCTTGCTGCTCACAGAGCTCAGCAACACAGGCAGGCAGTTGCCATATATGAAACACAACTAAACTGAGTGAATTTAGTTACTGCACTAAGAATATATGCACATACAAACTTGAGGGGTGGTCATCCCGGGCACATGTAGCCAGCCAACAGCACACAGTACCCACCAATGGTATCCAAGCATTGCCAAAATTTCAAAACGTTGAATGTGCACAATGTTCATCGTACAGCACGCACAGTCCCAACTATTCAGCACACTAGTGTTTAACTATATACAATATCTACTGGAATAATCACCCTGGGGAACTATTCTTTCGTCAGACCTCTTTGAGGGGGTTATTCAACGGGGGAATCACTATTTCAGCATGTTTCTATCAACTCAAATCAGGGTGTCAAAAAAATTTTTTTAGGGGAAACGAAAAACGGAAAGGGCAAAATTTGAAAGCTGCTGCAAAACGGAAAGGGTAAAAAAATTTATTGGCCAGAAAACGGAAAACGGAAAGGGTAAGATTTTTCTTCTGCCAGAAAACGGAAAGGGTAAAAATTTTCCTCTGGAAAACGGAAACGGAACGTTGACACCCTAACTCAAATCATTAAATATGCTTTATAAAGGACAAACCATGCCATTGCTGTTCAAATTTTACCAAATAAATTTACCATTTGCCTAAAGGGGGAATTATTTAAGTAAATCCGGTAGTTCCTATAATGCCGTACTGGGAATAGGGTTCAAACGGGATCCCGATCCCGGATCCCGTGAAATTCCGGGATTTACCAGTCCAGATCTCGATCCCGAAACCCCAACCCCGATCCCGAAATCCAAAAATACCAGTCCCGATCCCGATCCCGAAAATTTTCAAATCCCGATCCCGGAAAAATTAGTGGAAATTATAAAAAGTGAAATAATGACGTTTTTGCATGCAAAAAAGTGGATGCAAACCCCCAGTGTCAATTTTATGCCACTTTTCTGGCATCCAACAGTGTTTTGAGACCTTTATGAACAACTGTGAATGCCAGAAAAATGGCCAAAATCTTTATCTATAGAACCCAATCCCGATCCCAGAAAAATGCCAATCCCAATCCTGATCCCGTGACCCCAATCCCAATCCCGAAATTTCAAAAAACCAATCCCGATCCCGAAACCCAATCCCGATCCTGAAATCTCAAAAAGTGAATCACAATCCCGATCCCGAAAAGTGAATCCCGTTTGCACCCTAACTGGGACCTCGCATTGGCAGCGCGACCAAATAAATAGAAAACAATAGAAATAGCGTTTTAGACACTGTAAAACACAACAAAAAAACAATTTCCAAAATGGAAACATGAAAACATCGAGAAAAATGGTCAACATTTGATACATGAATTCTTTTTAATTTTTTACATCGATACCGATACAATATATTGTTCAAAACTAATCATCCACCAAATCTTAGTGTAGAGCTGGGTTCAAGCCTGGAATCCCGATCCCCACAAAGCGTGTGGATTTTTTACTCCAGATATGAACAAAACATAGAAAACCGAGCACACACCATGCAGAGTCTTTCATAAAATCGTTGAGGTCAGAGCATATGTGGCGAACACCAGTGGCGCGGGTTCAGGGAAGACCCGCCCACCGTTTGGACAGGTGCCAAGACGCAGCACCAGTCTCTTTACACTGCTCGCCAGCTGAAAAGGCATATAATCTTATAGATAGTAATTTTGAACAACAAATTTTCTGAACTTCTCAAACAATTTTTGCTATAAAAAAAACTTCAATGACTGCATTTAAAAAACATTTCTATACAAAAACCTTCGCAAAACACACGCCATCACACTTGAAAACATTTCTATACAAAAACCTTCGCAAAACACACGCCATCACACTTGAAAACATTTCTATACAAAAACCTTCGCAAAACACACGCCATCACACTTGAAAACATTTCTATACAAAAACCTTCGCAGAACACAGGCCATCACACTTGACTTTCCACGCATTTAACTCTTCCACTCATTTAACTCTACTCCACTAACCCAACCAAAACCAACCAACCACAGTTAACAGGGTTAGACAGTTTGATGGCGGCGGCTACAAGGTGGACACTCGAAGACTTGGAATGGTGCCAAGACACGGCACCAAACGACGCTCCAATTGCCAACTGCAAATAATTCCACTCATTTAACTCTACTCCACTAACCCAACCAAAACCAACCAACCACAGTTAACAGGGTTAGACAGTTTGATGGCGGCGGCTACAAGGTGAACACTCGAAGACTTGGAATGGTGCCAAGACACGGCACCAAACGACGCTCCAATTGCCAACTGCAAATAAAAGAAAACGAAATGGAAAACAAACGAGAAAAGAACATGGTCGATTTGGCATTTGATACTTGCCTTTGGGGCAGGCCTGATACGCACACGTGCCCGATACGCACATATGCCCGTTTTTTTCACTTGACACTTTTTCAAGTGATTTTCAGATATGAGTAAAGTGAAAAAAAGTTGCGCAATGACATTAATGAACTTTTTTCACTTCACTCATATCTGAAAATCACTTGAAAATGTGTCAAGTGAAAAAAAGGTGAAAAATGGCTATTTTTCACTGTTTATCATTTGACACATTTTCAAGTGATTTTCAGATGAGTGAAGTGAAAAAGTTTACTAATGTCATTGCGCAACTTTTTTTCACTTTACTCATATCTGAAAATCACTTGAAAAAGTGTCAAGTGAAAAAAACGGGCATATGTGCGTATCGGGCACGTGTGCGTATCAGTGCACGCCCCTTGCCTTTCACCATAGATCACCAACGACAGGATAGTCCGCCATCTAAAGCGGCGTTTACACGGTTTCGTGTGCCGACAAAAAAACGAGTGAAAAAGTTCCATAATTCCGGAATAAAGTTCCATATCTGCAAGGAAAGGCACTGAAGTATACTCACTAGTCAAGTGTACACACATGCCAATTTGCAGATAATTTGCGCCTGTCGTTCAAGACTTGAAAGCAATTTAAACTTGTCGGTTCGGTTTCAAAACGAAAACCGAACCGACAACTTTAATTTGTTTTAAACTCGTGAACGACATACCCGAATTATCTGCAAATTGGCATGTGTGTACACTCAACTAGTAAGTATACTTCACTGCTTTGTCTTGCAGATATGGAACTTTTTTGTGGAATTTTGAAACTTTTTGTCTTCTTTTTTTGTCGGCATAAAATGCAGTGTAAACGCCGCTTAATGGATCCATGATTGACATTTTCCATTACTATCTAATGGATCCACGATAGAAATGGAAAATGTCAAACATCAGTAAAAAAGTAAATTTGTCATTTTCAAGACATTTGACTGTTTGCTCGACATTTTGCATTCTACAGGGTCAGCGCCTTGCACCCGACATGGGCTGACATATTTGAAAAATGTGACAGAGACACGTGTCCAGAAAATCGACAAACAAACCTTTGCGATTGGAGAAAACACAGTAGATGCAGCAGACACCAGTGGCGCGGTACAGGGAAGACCCGCCCACCAGTTGGACGGGTGCCAAGATGCAGCACCAATCGCTATTCCTCTCACCAGCTGCAACATCAGGAATAAATTAGTTAATTTCCGATTCGCGGCAGCTTCGCTTTGAGCATCAATTCACACAAGCACGTATCAAGAATTTTTGAGCAGGGAGCCGTTTGTTTATGGAGCCCGCGAACCTAAACTAAAATATAGTAAAACAATAAATGTCGTTCAATAGGTTCAAATAGGTGTTTAAACGACATTTATGAGTTTACTAGAATAGGTGTTCATCAACTACAGTTAACGGAGAGTAAAAACAACTCATTCAATCAACGCCAATGCGCTCAAGCCAAATTTAAGAGTTAACTAAACAGCGGACACGCCAGGTCCGGCACCTAAACAGCGTTCGGATCAGGTACAGCAGTCAGTTTCAGACCTGATTGCTGGCGCTATAACTCCCGCTGTGGGGTGAATTAAGAGATGAAATTTGGGTGGGACGTAGCCGACATTCCCTCCCTACTATACTCCAACGCAGGGGCGACGGCGACCCCCCTAACTGTGGGTCGCTGTATACGCGCAAAATTTTTTTACAGAATTTCGCTGTCCGCGTCAAGTCCGGCACCCAGTGGTTTTTCATCACTTCGGGTGCCATCACTCCAGAAACGCGGACAGGACAAAGCTGAAACTGGGGGGATATAGCCGACACCCCTCCCCTTACTGTACACTAAATGGCGGGCGCCGGCAACCCACCAAAGGTTTCGCTAGCGGGTATAACGCGTTTTTAATAAATGTGCTGTCTGCATCAGGTCCGGCACCCTATAATTTTTTTCAAAAATGCTCAATGCAGTCGTGTAATGCAGTTTTACAGTTCTACAGACCCATACGATACTGTACAATGCAGTGAAGTTACCTGTTAAGCAATATTTTAGCAATGCCCCTACAGTTGCATCCTAAAAATTCACTTAAAATATATTTTTTTGTTAGACACTTTAAAAGTTGGTTTAGGATGCCCTCTAGGTGAGGGTTTAAGGTATAAAATTGCGTAAAAAACTTTACCCCAAAAATGCCCCACTAAGGAATTTTAATGGGGGTGATTGTTCTGACATCACCTATGACATCATCACAGTACAAATTTGTATGGTGATGATGTCATAAGTGACTTCATCACATTCGCCCCCATTTAAATTCCTTAGTGGGGCATTTTTGGGGTAAGGTTTTTTATGCAATTTTATACCTTAAACCCTTCCCTAGAGGGCATCCTAAACCAACTTTTCAAGTGTCTAATAAAAAATATATTTAAAGTGAATTTGGCTCAGAGAAACGCAAGTTGGTCCTGGACCTGATGCGTACACTGTATCAGTAAAAAACAGCGTGGTATATGGAGTGAGCGACACTTTTGGTGAGTCGATGGTGCCACAGGATGTTGACAAAAATCACCCAAAATTTCAGCTATTTTGTGTCCGCGTTTCTGAAAAACCACTGGCTGCCAATCTAAAACCGTAGGGGGGAATTGATCGAATTTTTGAGGGGTGTACATGACACCCCCCACTACTTTTCACGAAAGGTTGAGCCCCCTGGCGACCCCCTTGAGAGTGGACTGCTGGAAAGTAAAATGATATTTTTTAGAATGCACTGTCAGGTTTGGCACTGGACAGCAAAAATGAAAATTACATTAGAATGTCCCTTAGAGGACAATGTATACCACCATAAAAAGTGTGTATAAAAAAAACAAATTTTAAAACGAAAATTTGATCTGGTAAAGTCGGCAGACGTATCGCCCTACAAACATTTGCGTCAATCTCTCCAGTGGAGAGTGCATGACGGCATTAGGTATTGTGACGCAATATTTTAACCATTGGAATAGATCGGGTCACGTATGAAAACTTGGCCCTTATCCCAGTTACCAGTTGCGTATTATACAAATGAGAGTGAAAACTGAAAGTTAGATAAAAATCGTTAACATTTTTTCCGCTTTGCCAATTTCCACCTTCATAATCGCTATTTTTGTTTATATACATGGTTATATAGCTATTGTGAGCCTATTTTATTCATATTAATAGCGGATTTCGAAATTTTGGCCGGCTGCCAAGTTCTCTTCTGTTTTAACGGAGCCAACGAATGAAAAATAAAAAAAACGGCAGTTTCAACGGTAAAACGGTAGTTTGAACGGTCAAATTCTTTACGAGCAACGTTGAAAATGTCGATAACTAGGGCGTGGCACGCACGGACGCAGCGAAACGTCCATTTTTCTTTTAATATAATTTTCTTTTCAATTTCTAGCGTCCGCGTGGGACACAAGTTTCGTTGTTCGCTGTATTCACGAGCGAATTCTAACTCTCCGATTTTGTAGGGTGAAATGTCCGCCGACTTTACTTGTGTATTCGACACCCATACACAAGTTCCAGATAAAATTTTGATTTAAGTTAAATCTTTAATACACACTTTTAAAGCTGGTTTACAATGTCCTCTAGGAGATGATTTAAGGTAAACATAGGCGTAAACAACATTGCCCCAAAAATCAACCATGGAGGAGATTTGATGGGGGTCAACACAAAAGCTGTCCCACAAGGCAAATTTTGTTCCTGGAATGATGTCATTGATGACATCATTACAGTGACCCTCATTGAAACTCCACTATGGTTGATTTTTGGGGCAATGTTGTATACGCAAATTTTTACCTTAAATCATCTCCTATAGGACATTGTAAACCAGATTTAAAAGTGTGTATTAAAGATTTGACTTAAATCAAAATTTAATCTGGAACTTGTGTATGGGTGTCAAATACACAAGTACCAGATCAAATTTTCGTGTTAAAATGTGGTTTTTTAATACACACTGTTTACAGTGGTATATATTGTCCTCTAATGGACATTCTAATGTAATTTTTGTTTCTGCTGTCCAGTGCCAAATCTGGACAGTGAATACTCAAAAATATCAGTTTATTTTCCAGCAGTCCACTCTCAGTGGGATCGCCAAGGGGCTCAACCTTCCGTGAACAGTAGTGGGAGGTGTTGTGTACACCCCCACAAAATTTCGATCAATTCCCCCCAACAGTGTTAGATTGGGACCTGTTATACTGTAAAAACACAGGGTGCCGGACCTCGCGTGGACAGCTGATTTTTCAACAAAAAAATCATGTATACGGCGGCCCACACTCAGATGAGTCGCCGGTGACCCCCTGCAGCAGTGGCGTAGCCAGGATTTTTGAGTGGGGGGGGGGCGGATTGTTTACCGAGCCCGGCGAACGGGGGCGCCTAAAATTTGACCCCTTTAGTAGGGAACTTGCGCCATGGCGCTGGCATCATTCGTAAGCGCCACGCCATGGTGTTGGCGCCATTCGTAGGCGCCACAGACTAGGGTTCAAACGATATCACTTTTCGATATCGATATTCGATATTTGATATTTTTTCAAAATTTTCGATATCGATATTTGATATTCGATATTTTTTCAAAATTTTCGATATCGATATTCGATACGATATGGACCCTCGATATCGATATTCGATATTCGATACTAAAAAATGGTCGATATTCGATATCGATATTTCGATATTTTCGATATTCGATATTTAGCTTTTGGTATAGCAAGGCATATTTCAAGCAGCATATTGTATCTTCATATGGTTGCAAACATGGTTGATTATCTCTTTACTGAAAAGTACAATTGATTTTAACAAGGTTTACAATGGTCAGAATGATAAAATCGAAGAAAAAACATGACAAATCAAATTGTATCAGACAAACAAAAATTGGTAGATATTACAATTCATACTTATAACCCAATTGTTTAAGGGCATGTTGCAAAAAAACAGCATATCAGCATTTTCTGGCTTCAAATTTGAGCTAGGTAGTTCAGTAGGTATGTGGAGTAAGCACTCCAACAAAGATGACATTAAATACTTTGCTTTTACTCATCATCAACTTATATACTATAAGCAAATCAAATTAATCACAAATATCTCAAAACAAAAATAATAACTTAATTAAGGACATTATACAGGTTTGATATATCAAAAATATGGTCGATATTCGATATCGATATTCGATATTTTTTCAAAATTTTTGATATCGATATTCGATATTTTTTCAAAATTTTCGATATCGATATTCGATATTCGATATTAAAAAATGGTCGATATCCGATATTCGATATTCGATACGATATATCGTTTGAACCCTACCACAGACCGCTGTAAATGTATGTATTTTACACATACGTACACAGCGACATGGACAGAATTGCGTGCATTTTCATGCAGCTTGAGCCGACCTCGACCTGTGATATAAAAATGCTGTAATGTGAAGCACAAATGCGTGCTTGCGCGCAAAATTTTTGAAAATTGACCCCAAAATCGTTGCACGAGAACACATTTCTGTACATTTCTATGTCTCACCTCGGAAGGGGGGGGGGCGCCCCCCTGGCTACGCCACTGCCCTGCAGCGTATAGTCGAAGGGGGTTAGAGTAAATTCCCCAAAAATTTCAAATTTTTACCCCCCCTAGAACCGGAGTTATAGGCTCCGGAACCGACTCAACTTTTGGGTGCCGGACCTGGCGGGTCCCCTGTTTACATTTTATACATTTCATTAGAAAACTAGCATGTGCAGCGATATTCATGGTGTATAGTCCATTGACTGGAGACTTAACAATGAAATCTAGAACACACCTTGGCAAAAAGGATTGTAGACCGCAGCAAACGCGGGCACAGGATCAAACGGGAGGCCCTCGCAAATACTTTCGCTCATCACTGAAATGGAAAAATATTCATGAGAAACTGCCAAATTAACGCTCATGGCAGGGTTACCACCCCCAACCCAACCCCCTTTCCTACACCTGACCACAACCGAACCCAAAATTTTTAAGGAGACACCAAGGTAAAGTTTTTTGGATCGGGACTTTGAAAAGCTGGGATCGGGTTACAGTTCAAAGGAGACTGCAGTCCCAATTCCAGGAAAATTTTGGTATTTTTCAGTTTCTGGCTACAGCTAAATGGCGGTTTGGAGTTTTGTTCAGTACAAAAGTATTGCATATAGCGCATGACGTGGGTTAACGGGTGTGCGACAGACGCCATTAAACGGCTTTGGCTGATTAACGTCACGTTTGTAGGTAAATAAAGAAAAGCCGCATCGAAAGAAATAAAGAAAGAATAACATCACAAGGGATCGCCACATGAGTTTTTCTGTGATAATGCCGCCAGTTGCACACCCATTGACTCACGCCACGCGCCGTATGCAATACTTTTGTACTGAACATAACTCCATTTAACCAGCTATATACTACCCTCTGCCCCAATGCCAGCCAAATAATTATAACAAGCCAGAAAATCTTCAAATCGAATCAAAACCACATCGAACCTCCAGTATCTAGCAAATAGACGGCTCAGTTTCAACTGTCTCTGGCACAGATCCAACTTTCAAAACAAAATGAAATTAAAAGATTTGAATTCACGCCCGATTAAAAAAATTCTGTCAACAAAATATTGGAATATCACTGTCACTGGGCATTCACGATGCCGTATTTCCTCTAGGTGATAGAAGAGCGCCCTTTTATACGGACCTGGCGGGTCCCCTGTTTACATTTTATACATTTCATTAGAAAACTAGCATGTGCAGCGATATTCATGGTGTATAGTCCATTGACTGGAGACTTAACAATGAAATCTAGAACACACCTTGGCAAAAAGGATTGTAGACCGCAGCAAACGCGGGCACAGGATCAAACGGGAGGCCCTCGCAAATACTTTCGCTCGTCACTGAAATGGAAAAATATTCATGAGAAACTGCCAAATTAAGGCTCATGGCAGGGTTACCACCCCCAACCCAACCCCCTTTCCTACACCTGACCACAACCAAACCCAAAATTTTTAAGGAGACACCAAGGTAAAGTTTTTTGGATCGGGACTTTGAAAAGCTGGGATCGGGTTACAGTTCAAAGGAGACTGCAGTCCCAATTCCAGGAAAATTTTGGTATTTTTCAGTTTCTGGCTACAGCTAAATGGCGGTTTGGAGTTTTGTTCAGTACAAAAGTATTGCATATAGCGCATGACGTGGGTTAACGGGTGTGCGACAGACGCCATTAAACGGCTTTGGCTGATTAACGTCACGTTTGTAGGTAAATAAAGAAAAGCCGCATCGAAAGAAATAAAGAAAGAATAACATCACAAGGGATCGCCACATGAGTTTTTCTGTGATAATGCCGCCAGTTGCACACCCATTGACTCACGCCACGCGCCGTATGCAATACTTTTGTACTGAACATAACTCCATTTAACCAGCTATATACTACCCTCTGCCCCAATGCCAGCCAAATAATTATAACAAGCCAGAAAATCTTCAAATTGAATCAAAACCACATCGAACCTCCAGTATCTAGCAAATAGACGGCTCACGGAAACAATCCCAAGCAAAACTCCCGGGTTCGGTTCGATAGCATGGCGCCACGATGTCTGGGTAGAAAAAAGTGTTCAAACTTCTTGGCCGTGCGAGATTAACTGCGAGATTAACGAGATTAACTGCGAGATTAAGTGTGCGAGATAAACTTTTGGCCGAGTGCCAAACCCTCAAAAATCGAAATCTGTAGTCAAAAAAACGATGGAGAACTCACATGCGATTTTCGCCGGCCGCTCTCCGCGATTTGGACTGTATATGTTAGTAATATGTAAATACATGGATAATTGCCGTTGATCAAAGGGAAGCACCTTTTTCTTTTTTTGCTAAAAGGCTAAAATTCTAACGTCGAAAATATGTAGCGCACTGGCACAGTTTCAACTGTCTCTGGCACAGATCCAACTTTCAAAACAAAATGAAATTAAAAGATTTGAATTCACGCCCGATAAAAAAAATTCTGTCAACGAAATATTGGAATATCACTGTCACTGGGCATTCACGATGCCGTATTTCCTCTAGGTGATAGAAGAGCGCCCTTTTATAGCTGAATAGGTATACACGGCGGACAGCATAGAAATACCCCCAGGTGGTTTATTTTTTCAGAGTGAGAATTTTGAGGGGGGGGGGTCAATTATTTCGCCAGAAATTTTTTGAAATCCCAGTACTAATTCGTTGTGTGTAACGTACGCAGACGTAGAAAAATGCAACGTTAATCGACAAGAATAACTGTATGTAAGTATGTATACTCGGCGGACATGATACCCTGCCCTCGCACTCATTTATGTCTCACGTTGGAAGCGTGCCAATGAGAGTAAAGCATGTTCTTTTTGTATGAAAGATGAAAAATCATTGTTGTTAAGAAGTTAACATATATACCGTAAATCCTCGAATAAGCCCCCCCCCCACCTCGAATAACTCCCCCCTCGAATAACTCCCCCCTGTTGCGAGCTTGAGGAAAAAATAACTCCCCCCCTCGAATAACTCCCCCCTATGTTCGATGCACTTAAGTCGTGTCACATAAACAAACATTTCGATGAAGCCAGACAGACCAAAAAAGCAATGGTCTGATTCATCGAATGCAAAGGCAGTGCTGCGTATGCAACGTAAACACAAAAGAATGCTTTACTTAGAGCGGCGATGTACGTACTCATGTACTGAATATTCTGAGGAAAAAACAACTCCCCCCCTCGAATAACTCCCCCCTCGATTAACTCCCCCCTTAAAATATTCTGACGAAAAAATAACTCCCCCGGGGACTTATTCGAGGATTTACGGTAGTTATAACAGATATGCCTTTTTTCAGCTTTTTTTGAAAATCGCATGCGTAGAAAAATAGTTGGCGCGCTTCCAGCGGGAACCACGCGTGCAGGGTGTAAAGTGACTGGAGTATAGATGGTATAAACGCTGTTCTAACGTAACACAGTCATTGTTTTAATGTGTGTTCTGCATTATGCCTGGATAATAAACGGCAGCTTTTGTGATGTACGTTCTGTTTACACTCAATTTGGGGGGGGGGGGTATTTCGAGGGGGGTCTTTTAATTCATAGTGCCCATTTTGAGGGGGGGGGGGTATTTCGATGGGAGGGGGTAATTCGAGGAAATAAGGTATATTCCAGAATGTATTTTTGATGTGCATTTGTAAATTAAATATGAATGTGTAATTGGTATGTGTAATGAAAACTCAATTGGAAAATCCGCTCATCATAAATTTGGTAAATTGTTGGTAAATTTTTAAAGTTGTTAGAGACTCTTAAAACGGCAAACAGACAAATCGGGATAAGTTACAAAACGGACACCGTGACATTGATATTGTCATACGTCAATGTATTTGAAGTTTGAACATGGCAATGTATTTTCCGCATTACCCACAGACCCAAAAATGTAGGTAAACAAGCACGCCAATATAAACGAACACGTCAATAAAATCAAAGAACTTTTGTATCCTGTGTGTTGAAATGGAAAAAAATTGCACTGACCACACTTCTTAATGGCAGATCACAAATCCCATTGGAATAAACCCCCCAAAATGTCTGTGTTTGTTGTAATTTGCTCACAATATCGCACTGCTTTCACAGTGGGCTAATTTAGCGCATTTTCATCATGCCTTTATTTTAAAAAAATTATAAAAAGTTTAAAAAAATTGGTAGACATCAAATGAGACATCTAATCCATCAGGACTTTTTGTAAAGAAAAGACGAATTTTCTCAAGGAAGAATGAACGAGTATACGGCATTCAGAGTTGAACTCATCAAGACTTATCTGTGTATTTTTAAAAAAACATTTTTAGTTGACTCGCAGATTGTCCGAGCTCCGCGGATTTTTCACTGCGCACGTCATGTCTGTTGACGCCCGGAATATTTTTAAAATAAAATAAAAAAGGAAAATATTTTTGGCAATCGTCCAACACAGTGATAACTCTGTCGTTTCTGTCAATTCCGGCTTATTGTCCCTTCGCTACGCTGACAAAAGTGTATCGAACAAAATAATGACTGAGGTTATAGTAGCAGAACACCGAGAGCTGCAAGTATGTCAAGAAAAGTTCCAATTTTTCCAGCGGTCGCTGAAATGAAACTTTTGCCTCTTTCGCAGGCAACGACTGTTGACGCGAGTCCCATTGGAGATGCGTTTTGTCTCGCTGGGTAAGTTTTTCCTGTTTTTGTGGGTGGCTGAGTGTATTCTGTGTTCGGTGGATTATCCGGGGTTTTTTCGCTGGTTGAACATTTCGCAATTCATTTCGAAATTTAAGAGTCTCGTTCCAAAAGTACGTAAGCGCAGAATGCAAAAAATCGAGGTAAGCGTGGATTAGACATCCGCACATACATTTGTACATTTTAGGAAAACAGTCTAATTATCCATGTCGTTCCAGAAAAAATTGCAGTACCGATTTGTCCGGAAAAATGTGAATTTCACATCAAAAGTACATGTCTACCTTATCCACTTTTTTTAAAATATTTATAGAAATATTTTCTCTGCAAACTTAAAAACCTGTTCGAAATGCGATTAATCATTTGCAAAGTGAAAACCTAAACTTCTTCTTCCCACATAACTGCAGCAAGCGCTCCGTAGCTGTGGTGGCGCGGCAGGCCGACTCTTTGCCGCAGTGCAGTCAGGTGTCACTCCCAACCCTGTAAAATGCCATGTGACGTGTCAAAATGTCATACAAGGTGTCAATAGTCACGTAAAACGTGACGAAAAGTTCCAAACGAAGTGTTCCACTAACCAAGGCATTTTACATAACATTTGCCACTTTGCATGCCATCAGACATTTTCCAGGGCATGTACAGTGTCCGGGAGTGGCACCAGGGCGGCACGACGGCCGCGGCGCGCGTGGGCCAGCCGTGCCCGGTGGCGGCCAGGTGCGCCCGCGCCGGCGCCAAGTGGGACGTGGGCGTGGTCAAGTGGGCGCCCTTGGTCACTGGCGGCGCCGTTTCAAATTCGCACACCGACGCGCGGCACCCGTCTAGGATTGCACTTTCGGTGGGCTTATTTTTGCAGTGGAGGAGTTTACCGTACCGCACCGAAAAATTCAAATTTTAAGTTTTAATGTATTGTTTTAGGCAATTTCCGGATTTTGCAGCACCGTCTACCGCTAAATTAGAGATCTACCGTAACGTATACCCCACAATAATGAGCCTACACACACGGATTGCATGACTAGGTCAAAACTGAAATGGCGACATAGCCTCACACTACACTTATTGCACCCCATATGTTTTAGTTACCGTATTACCTCGAAATACCCCCATGGATTTAATTCGAGGGAGGGGGGGGGGTTTATTCGAGGGTTTGTTTTATTATTTCGTCAGAAATTTTTCGTAAGGATCGTAGTAAATAGTAGGCATTTGCATACCCAAAACAGGTAATAAATGTGTCCAAACAGGATATATTTGGACATAAAAACGTAGACAGCTACACAAACTAGTCTATGTGTAGCTGCAATCAGGGGTCTCCTAGGGGGGGGGGGGGCTGGGGGGGGGGGCTGCCCCCCCAAATCGGCCAGCTATCTATCTATCCCAGAGGCCGCTCAGCTATCTATCTATCCCGAGGCAAATTTTTTGGCTACTACCCCCAAAGACCCCCCCCAAATCGCTCAGCTATCTATCTATCTGGAGTGGTTTTTGAGAAATGTTGCCCCAATTTTCGCTCAAAATCACCAATTTTCGCACCTTTTTATAGTTTTTCACCTTCAAAATCGTGCTTTCCGGCTATATACATGGTTATATACCTATTTTTAGCCATTTTATACCTACTTTTGGCTACTTTTAACTGATTCTTAGCGAATTTTTCCCCTGTCTGCCTTCTTAACCTTGAAAAAGCCCATATATTGTGCCCCCGCCAGCCCCCCCCCAAGCCCCCCCCCAGCCCCCCCCCAGAAAAATTTTTCAGCTATCTATCCCTCCGGAGGAGCGATTTGCTATCTATCCAGCCCCCGCGAGGGCCAAAATCCTGGAGACCCCTGGCTGCAATGCAAATTAACAGTAATATATTTACATGGTCGGGCTGAAAAGTCCCCGGGCAGTGCTCGCCATTCGCGCTAGGGGTAAGCTACGGTTATAAAATTTTAACACGTTAATATATCAGGTGTTTTGAGTTTTCACCCAAAATTTCACCCCTCTAGCTCCACCCACTGCGGAACTGTGGGGGTTACAATTTCGGTCATTTTGTACTGATGTACAAATGGTGCTCTAGCTCAACGCTGCTTCAAGTTGTGATCATGAAACTTTGGCTAGTGTAAGCCACCAGTGTTGGCAATGTGCCAGCACTAACCAACATTAGCTATTATATCATAAGCCTAGTCCATATTGCCATTACTGTCACTTATCACTACCAAATTCATCATTCTGCCTCTACGGTTGGTCAATACAGGTTAATACAGGAGGCGTTTTTCATGCACACTGCTGTTGAACACAGGTAATGTGTCCACTACAGATTAGTAATGAAACACAAATGAAATTTAATTGACATAATAATTTACTGCACATTTCAAAACAACATTAAAATGACTGCAATACAACATGATCTCAGATGATCACCAAAAACATCCATCACAGTTCCCACGTTTCTTGCACATCACCCTGATCTGCATACAAATTTTACCTTAATAGCAATGATGTTGATGTAAGTTTTGAATACTATCAGCACATTGCCAACACTGGTGGCTTACACTAGCCAAAGTTTCATGATCACAACTTAAAGCAGCGTTGAGCTAGAGCACCATTTGTACATCAGTACAAAATGACCGAAATTGTCACTCACACAGTTCCGCAGTGGGTGGAGCTAGACGGGTAAAATTTTGGGTGAAAACTCAAAACACCTGATATATTAATGTGTTAAAATTTTATAACCGTAGCTGACCTCTAGCGTGAATGGCGAGCACTGCCCGGGGACTTTTCAGCCCGACCATGTACATCATGTACATTGCAGACATGACGTATTTATTATGTACATGACGTACATCATTCCGAAGGGGGGGTATTTCGAGGGGGGTTTATTATTTCCCCAGCCCATTTTGAGGGGGTTAATTCGAGGGGGGGTTAATTCAAGGGGGGATAATTCGAGGTAATACGGTATTCAATTTTCAAAGCTCACCTTTCATTAATTTATATTCAAATTTAATTTAAATTCATAAACCGAGTTGATTCATTTGCATTTGAAAAAAGTGACGGTGTAAACTAGTGTGCGTAGGCACAAAATGTCGTAAATGGGTTTCACTCGCAGTGCAACCAGACGTTCGACTTGTACCAGTACCGGTGCGGGGAGCTGGCGCACAAGCGCACCGTGCGCGCGCACCCCAGGCACGTGACCGACATCGACTGGTCCCCGCACAGGTGGGGCTCGGGTGGCACTCGATTTAAAGATAACAATTGAGGCGTCTGCTTCTCAAAGTCGACAAGTCCAAAATATAAAAATTTCGAGTTAGGCCCGGAAACGTCATCTGGGGCTACTTCCGCACATTTTTTATCATTTTCCATAAAAATTTTGACCTCACATGCCCATGTGGCAAAGTGCCAAATTTGACATTTTTTGGGAAAAATGCAAAAATTTCGGGCAAGAAGTCGACAAGTCCACCTAGTTTAGGGCAAGAAGTCGACAAGTCCATTCCTCCGCTTCCTTTTTTTATGGGAAAAAATAGCAAGAAATGTGATATGTCCACTATGGACAGCTACTTCTAAAAGTCGACAAGTGCATAAATTGCCCATAAGGCAGCCTCGGCCTCCCCGGGAACAAAATTTTTTGTTAATGCAAGAAGTCGACAAGTCCAATTCCCTCCCAAAAACAGTTTTGCTCTGACCAAATGGAAATTTATGGACACCCAATTTTTCACATAAAGGTTGAGAGCAGGGGCTGAAAGTTTGACACTTTATTGTCAACATATGGAACTTAATGGAAAGCATGAGATAGCCAAATTGGACAGGCACCACAGGCCTGGAATTGGGTCCGAAACTTAAAATGCGATTTGCTCAAAATCAATTTTGTGGACTTGTCGACTTTTGAAGTAGAGGCCTCAATTGCAGCACCTGATTCGATAAAAAAATGTAACAGAACGGTATTTAAGACGGCAGACGGTATTTAGTATTAAAAGCGGTAGAATGATTTGCAAAAATAAGCAAAAATTGTATACTCGGCGGACCGCAAAGTTTGTTCAGAATCTTACCATTATTTAATGAATGAAATCTTGTGATAAATTTCTTTATTAATTATTCCATAGTGAAAACGAAATATTACGATGAAAGAAAACAGTAAGTTTTGGTTCATCATTCAGATGGGTTATGGTAAGTTTTCCATACTAAGTGTGATGTCCGCCGAGTCTATCAAAAATTACGAGTCAAGTCTGCCTGAAAGACTGAAAATTATTTGAGAAAATTGCTTAAAACCTAACTTAACTGCCCGGATTTTTTTGAATAACTAAAAATAAAATACAGAAACGTCTCCTCTGGAAATGTAATTGACTTACCAGCAAACGTAAGAAAAATGCCCCCCCCCCCCCTCAGAGAGCAAGTGATCGCGTCGTGTGCGTTGGCCGACGTGATCTGCGTGTGGGATGTGCGCGAGCCGCGCCGCCCCTGCAGCACTTTGCACGTGGTCGCCGGCGCGCATCGGGTAGCTTTCTGCCCAGGCCACGCCCACTTGATAGCCACCGCGCACGATTTGGACGCCAGGGTGTGGGACATGCGGGTGGGCGGGGGCTGGCTTGGCACTGGGCTGTTTTTGACTGTGTTTTTTTAAAATGGAGATTGGAAGTTGAAAATTATTGCTGTCAGAAAACGTATGGGTACACATTCCTGGGGCAGGTTCCGCAAGTAAAACGGGGAAATGCGACGTGAAATAGCAAAAGCGAAGTGAATGGTGAAGTAAAATGTCAAAACGAAGAGAAATGACTTTTTTTATATTTATTTTTTACTTCGCTTTTGCCATTTTACTACTCACTTCTCAATTTGCGGAACTGGCACCTGACGGGAAACGGGAATCAGAAAACAAAAAAAGGGGGAAAGCGGTGAAATAAGATAAATGAAAAGCGGGATTGCTTATTTGCGCTTGTCGCTGTAGCTCTTCTAAATTCAGATAGGCTCAAAGCCACCAGCTAACGGTTTGTGTTTGGTCACACGTAACTCGGTCACACCGGTGTGTGCCACTCGGCCGCACCTCACTGTGCCCACTTTGCAGAAGACGAACAGCGCGCTGCACTACTTCGCGAGCGAGTCCAAGGTGGTCTCGGTGCACTGGTCCGAGGCGCAGGCCACCGTGTTCGCCACCGGCGCCTACGACGGAGCCATCTGCGTACGTGGGCACTAGCGTTGGGAAACCGAACCGACCCGAACCGAACCGAAAACCGAGCACTTTTTTGGAACTGAGAACCGGAACCGAACCGAGAACCGGAACCGAAAATTTTGAGGAACCGAGAACCGATATCCGAACCGAAATCTTTTGGAACCGAGAACCGGAACCGAAAATTTTGAAAATCCCAACGCTAGTGGGCACGCCTTCGCACGTTGACGGGGGGTCTTGTCGATTTAGACCACTGTGGGGTTCGAATCGCTCCTCCCCAGTGATTTAGATAGATGAACAATTTTCCCGGGGTTCTGGGATTTTTCAAGGCAGAAAAGGGACAGAAATTACGAAAAATGAGGGGAAATAGCTAAAAATAGATATAAAAGGCACGTTAACTTGCGAACATTCCGATGAAGGTACAATGGGCAAACACTATGAAAATTGAGGATTTTTGATCGAAACTTCCTCAAAAATTGCTACAGGCATACTTAGATAGAAAGCTAACAGATTTGGTGGCCAGGGTCATGGAATTGTAGCCAAACATTTTTCTCGGGACCCTCGACGTTCACATTTAACTGTTTTCTAAAGTGCAACCGCTTTTAACATTTTTTTTGTAGATTTGGGACACGAATGATACGGTGCAGCCACTGGCCGTCGCCCATTCCTCCGCGCCAGTTTACAAACTTCGATTTTCTGTGAGTGAAAGCACAACGATAATCTGCCGATGTGACGTAAGTTGGAGGTCAACTGAAAATTCAATTTAAAAATGTTTAAATAAACGATGATGCGTGTCTTTTGCCTCCGTCGGTTAGCATTGACGAATTAACAAAACCGAGTATTTTCCGACATGCAACAAGTGACAACGAATTTCGCAGTTGACCATTGATCAACTGTTAACTAGTAACCAGTCTGCATCCTCAAATCTATATGTATCTACACAAATCTAACCCGTATCCCAGCCGTGCGGCACGGGTCTGGCGAGCATCGCGCCGCCCAGCTGCAGCGCGTCGCAAACTTCCGCCGCCGGCGCTGCTGCCGCCCACAAAGTGCAGCCGCCCTCTGCGCTGGCCGCCGCTCCAGTCCAGGGGCCACTCCCAGACGCTGTAAATGTCCTGCAAGATGTTATGTGTCATGCAACGTGTCAAAAGTCGGGTAAAATGCCCTGTAGAATGTCAAATTTTAGGCCTACAATCTCTAGTTGACAATGACACGAAATGTCAACTGTTTCCGATCTCAATTCAAAACTTGCTAACGAGTAACTTTGCGTACTTGCTAACTTCATTTGAACGTCGTTTATCGGCTGGTGAGCAGGCTTTCAATTGGGATCGGAACCGGTTGACGTCCGGTGTCCTTGTCAACTAAGTGTGCAGGGCATTTCTACTCCGTAGGATTTTCACCAGTCGTTTGACATTTTCGGTGGCATTTTACATGACTTTTGACACTCTACATGACATTTGACGTTTTACTTGGCATTTTACAGTATCCGGGAGTGGCGCCAGGCGCCCAGTTCTGCGGGCGCGTCGCGGGTGGCGCTGTGGCGCTGCGCCGACCTGGCGTCGGGGCCGGCGCACGAGCTGTTCGGGCACACGGACGCCATCGCCGACATGTGCTGGCTGCCCAACAGGGACCGCTTGCTGGGTGGGTGCATTTTGCGCGCTGGGAAAAAAACTTTTGTAAATTAGTGATTTTGATCGAAAATTTGAGCCAAATATCTCAAAAAATTATCCGTGCAGATAGATAATCGAAACAGATTATGGGTATCTGTCCAGCGAATAAACAATTTTGAAGCTTTAGGTTCATTGTGAACAGGAGAAACTCTGGGCATCTGTTCGACCATTGTGTGCGCAGGGGCGTCGTCCGACTGCGTGCTGGCGACCGTCGGGCGGGACTGCACGCTGCGTCTGTGGCCCGTCAACTCGGCTCTATTCGCTGTGCGTTGACACCGTCAACTTCGATGTTTGGCGCCCATGCCTCTATTTGCAGGCTTTGGGGCGCCCGAGACATTTCCTCGCGTGTCGGACTAGGGTTCAAATGGGATTGACTTTTCGGAATCTTTTCGGGTTTTTTTTTAGTTTTCTGGCTCGGGATTGTCGCTTTTTGTGTTTCCGGGATCGTGTCTGGAATTTTGATTTTACAGGATCGGGAATAGTGGTTTTGGGATCGTGACTGCAAAATCCCACAAAACTTTCGGGATTCGGGGTGGGGATCCCGTTTGAACCGTATGTCGGGCGCCTTATGTGGCCTTCACTAGGGTTGGGACGATATATCGTATCGAATATCGAGCATATTTTTAAATCGAATATCGAGTTTCAGAAAAAAATATCGATATCGAAAAGTCATTTCGTCCCAGCCCTAGCCTTCACCCCCTTTCAACTCTCACCCCTGCTTGGTAGGCAGAGCCAGTGGACGAGGACCAACTGCTGCGGGCGGGGGCGTCCTCGCCCGAGTCGACCGAGTCGGAAGCGACGCTGCCCAACGGGTCACTGCGCGCCGCCACGCCGCTGCACGACGTGCCCTGCGCCGGCGCGGCCGTGGTGCGGCCCGGCAGCGTCACCGAGCACCAGTCGCCGCCGCACAGAGCGCAGGTGCGTTCGTTTGGTAGAGGGGTGTGGCGCACCACGCGCTGGGTTTTTGAGTTACGTGTGCCGAATGTTTTTTTGAAGAAAAACTGAAATGCGAAAATAAGAAATTTACTGAGCGACAAGCTTAACTTATTCAAGCTAGTATGTAAAATGCTCATTTTACATTAGACGTTACATGACATTTTACATGACATTTTACTTTTCACACGAGATACTAACCCAACACCCCAAACCCCCTGCACAACCGCCAGGACAGCGCCGAGCGGCTGGCGGCCATCGGGCGCGAGCTGAGCGACCTGCGCGCGTCGCAGCGAGTCGCGCCCACCGGCGTCACGGTCGACCGGATCGACACGCTCAACAACACGGTGCTGCTGACGGCCGACTGCCGCGGCGGCAGGTTCATCAAGGTGCTCATCAGCTTCCCCGACGACTTCGCCACCAGCAACAAGGTCGACTTTGCCGTGTTGAGGGACGCGGCTGGGATGAGCCCCGCGGCTAGGCACGCGCTCGTTCAGGTTCGCTTGTTTGGTAAAGTTTGTTGATTGCCTTACAGTTTGGAATCGTAAATTTGTCTCAAGACATCAGTGCCATAGCCCCGTGTGTGTGCAGCAAATGGTCGCGTGCTGCGAGGAGTTCAAGCAGGCGATCGACGAGTCGACGGCCGGCCCGCCGCTCGTGCTGGCCAAGTGCGTCCGCCGGCTGCCCACCGTGTTCGAACGCGTCGTCGTTAGTTGTGCACACTGATGGCACAGTTTTGATTTGTTTCATTTTTGTTTTATCATGGAAGCAGTTGAAAATCGTCTTGTCGTGGAAGAACAACAGCAAAAAAGAACATTGAGAAATCGTAAACAAACATGCGGAATAACTACGTTTTAGGTGAAATTTCGAAAAATTCATCGAAAACATCGACAACAATTGTCATAAGAAAAAGACAAAAAATATCACGCTTTCCCCCATCAATTTCACCCTGGTAATCAACTCAACAATCCCCGAGTCAACACCCCTTGCCACCCTACCAACCAGTACACCCCTCGCAGGCGGCCGAGCACCAGCAGCAGTTGGGTGCGCCGCCGGTGAGCACGGCCAGCGCGGTGTCCGGCAGCGCGGCGGTCACCTCGCAGCAGCTCGTCACGCCGCCCACCGCCCCGCCGCACGTCGCCACCGGTGCGTGCTAGACGCCACTGTGCAGGTGCCACTTTGGCTAGTGGGGCGGGGGGGGGGATAGCCTTAGTGGTAAGTGATGTGAGAAATGGTAAGTGAAGGGGTGAGCAAAAAGTCGATTTATACAAATTTTTTATTTTTTTATTTTAGGTTTTCCGTTTTTTGGCCAATTGTCTCTTGGCTTACCACTTATAAAATGAATTGTATAAATGAATCGAATTGAATAAAATGACACTTCTTATTTACCACTCATAAAATGACTTGTCTTACCATCAAAAACGCGGCCATCACAGATGACACTCGCAGGCGGCGCGCGCGGCAGCTACATGTGGTCGCGCTCGTCGGGCTCGTCCGACCTGCTGGGCGCGCTGTCTGCCAGCACGCAGTCGCTCAGCACCGACGGCGTCCGGCTGCGGTCGGCCCTGGGCGCGGTGGCGCGCTGCGGCGCTCGGTTCGCGCCCGGCGGCAGGCTCATCGTGTTCGCCGCCCCCAAGACGCAGCAGCAGCAGCACGGCGACGAGGCGGCGGAGCAGCACCAGCAGCCGGCGGCGCACGCGGTCCCGCTGACGCAGGGCAGGCGCTACCAGCGCTCCACGCTGCCCAACGTGTTCAGGCAGAGGTCGTCGCACGCCGCCACGCCGCCCTCCACTGCGCAGACCGATGAGGTGGGGTCTGGTAGGGGAGCCGGCTGCCAATGCCGCAAGTGGGCCAGTGACACGACAAGTGCGCAGTTGTAAAAATGCTGTAGGTTAACTGATAGAAGTGACAGAAAACTTTTCACAAAAATACCCATCACCTATAAATTGTCATCACTTATCTGGCCACTTGTGCACTTGCAAAACCGGCCCCTGTTGTCGTCCACGCAACGGTGCAGCGTGTGGACGCAGGAGCGGAAATCAGCGTCGCAAGCGCACTCCGTGTCCGAGTCGTACGACGGCCGCGTCGCGCCCGGCGCCATGCTGCCCTCGTCGCGGCCGCGCGGCCGCCGCAGAATTTGCAAAGTGATCGTCGCTATACACGATTTGAGCCCTTGGATGCCAATTAGTAAGCAATTGGCTCTCAGATATGGGTGCGTGCTTTTGTGTGTGAACATGCTGTTTTGTGGGAGGGAGACATGCTATGGCTGGAAAAAGAATCTGCCCTGCGTTACCATGCCACAAGTTGGGATACACAATTTACTAAGTAAACACCTTCCCAGTCACGTCCGGCAGCCATTTTTTGATTTTACTTCTTATATCCTATCCCCAGTTCTACGGCGCCCCCGAGGCTGAAACTTGGGGCAGATATTGGCGCAACCCCCCTCTACTTCGCATGAATTTTGGGGGTCGCGGCGACTCCTCTCAGGGTGGGTCGCCCTAAGTGCAAATTTTTTTGTGGGTTTTTTGGTGTCCCACAGCAGGTCCGGCACCCGCTGATTTCTGAGCTGTGGGAGGGGTATGAGTCTAAAATTCTGGGGATGTGTTACCAACACCACTCCCCTACTATACACTATTCAATAATGTGAGATAATTGTGAAAAATTTCTCAAAAATTCGCTTATTCTCTAAAAAACACCAATCCCCAATAGATGGATGACAAAAAATTCACTTTTTGGAACCTTTTTATCAGACACTTGAAGAGCTGGTTTACAATACTTTAAAGGGAATGGTTTGATGTTTAAAGTTATGTAAAGAACCATACCTCTAAAATGCCTGCATTGCAAAATTTACTTGGGGGGAATTTCAAAGTGTAAATTTTGTAAATTTTTGTTCCTGCGATGACGTCATTCTGATGTCATAAAATTCACCCTAAGTAAATTTTGCAATGCAGGCATTTTAGAGGTATGGTTCTTTACATAACTTTAAACATTAAACCCTTCCCTTTAAAGTATTGTAAACCAGCTCTTCAAGTGTCTAATAAAAAAGTTCCAAAAAGTGAATTTTTTTGTCATCCATCTATTGGGGAGTGGTGTTTTTTAGAGAATAAGCGAATTTTTGAGAAATTTTTCACATTAATCTCACATTATTGAATGGTGTAAAGTAGGAGAGTGGTGTTGGTTACACATCCCCAAAATTTTAGATTTATACCGCTCCCACAGCTCAAATATCAGCAGGTGCCGGACCTGCTGTGGGACACCAAAAAAGCCGCAAAAAAATTTGCACTGTGGGCGACCCACCCTGAGAGGGGTCGCCGCGACCCCCAAAATTCATGCGAAGTAGAGGGGGGTTGCGACAATATCTCCCCAAAGTTTCAGCCTCGGGGGCGCCCTAGAACTGGGGATAGGATACAAGAAGTAAAATCAAAAAATGGCTGCCGGACGTGACCGGGAAGGTGTTTACAATTCCCTGTGTTGCAAATTTCAAACTTTACGGAAAGTGAAAAAATGCGCAGTTACTAGCGGGGATCGAACCCTGGCCTCTCGTAAATTTAGAACACGAGCCCCCCTAACCATCGGACCACAATGGCGACTGCCCTTAACTTTACCATACCGTAGCTTTTACCACAAAGCCTTACCGTTTCCCACCCAATGTCTTGATAAATCATAAAATATATTTTAATATTGTAAATTTTGCCTGATGAGTGATGTGAATGTATGGGTGCGCGCCGCAGATTGTCCTGGTGCCCGGACAACACGTGCAGCGACGTGTCCGCCGTGGCGGCCGTGTGCAAAATGAACGCCCGCAACGCCGCCCAGTGCGCCTCGCCGCAGCTCGTCAGAGTTTGTTCCCGCTTTGATGTTTACCTTGTAAATCCGTTTTGGACACAATTGAGTTCACCAGAATGAATTATTTCTGATCAAGTCAACCAACCTAGTTGACCAACTGCTCACTCTGCTGAGCTCAAACAGCTTCAAAACAGATTTATGAGTTCCCAAAAGTTTCGCTGGTGTAGATACTAGTGTGCGCAGCGCCAAATGTGTCGTTTTCCGCCGCAGATGTGGCTGTGCGTGTGCCGGTCGCTGCAAGCCGTCGCCGCGGCGCAGTGCAGTCCGGCGCGCGACTGCGAAGCGGCCCTGCACCAGTTGGACTTTGAGAGAAATGTACTCGAAGCGTGGTCAGTTGCCATTGGGGCTCTTTCTCTTTAAGCAAGCGGACAAGTGGTGAGAAGATGATAAATAAATACGTAGTAAGAAAAGTATGTTTCAGTGGTAAGTTTAGAGAGATCTAAATTTACAAGTAAAATGACGTATTTTAGGCATTTTAGGTACTTGTCACAGATATGTAAGTGATAGTAGGGCACATCACTTACTGTAGTTTACTTACCACTTACCACTTTTCACTTATCACTTATCACTTCTCCGTTGGCTGAAACGGCACCATGAAGTGTCTGCAGCACGCACTCGATCTCCGTTGCAGGTGCACCGATCTGCTTCGCAAAGGCGACCTGCAGTCTGCGGCCATGCTCGCCTGCCTGGTGGGTTCGTCGCAGCGCAAGCGGTCGCGGCTCCAGTCGCAGTCGCAGTCGCCGCGGCACCAGCCGCACGAGGTGTCCGTGGTGGCGGCCAGCGGCGCCGACCGCGCGTCCAGGGCGGCCGTTGCGCCGGCGACAGTTGCAGCCGCGCTGCCCGCGTCCGTGCTCGCCGATGGCTTTGGCACCGGCGTCGCGTCGCAACTGCACGATGACGTCATGGTTGTTGGTTGGGTTTGTTGTTTTTTTTCTGTCGGTTTCAGTGGGCGTTCTTTTGGAATTTGGAATGTGTCAATTTGATGTTGGTATGAATAATTGGATAAAATAGTATTTATGTATCTTGAGGCGGCACTGTTAGCCTATAAAGATATGAAATGCAGCGTGATTGTATTTAGATTTAATTTTATTCGATGGCTTTCTTGGTGATTAATTGTCACTTGTCAGGAGGCATCGCGGCGACGTCAGCGAGCGTGGAATCTTGTAAGATTCATGTGTAACCAATCTTTTAGCATGCATTTGCACGTGCTGTCTGCGTGTATTCAATTGTATTCATTGTGGCCAGTCTGCGCGCAGTAGTCGACAAGAGTAGTCCTTCAAAAAATGTAAATCAGCTTTGTAAACTCAGCTTTGAAAACATTTGAGTTTACGATAATGGATTTATTGTTATCGCCGTCAAAAGTAGTTGACATAGTCCCCATTCCAGTAAACTCAAATGCGTTCGAAACAGAATAATTAGCTTTGGAAGTTTTTGTTGTCAACTAGTGTGCGTGGGACCATTGTGTGTTGATCGCTGTTGCCGCTTTGTGTTCAGTTTTGCAAAACTGCCTTGATAAACCTATGAGCAAATATTAAAGGTTAGCGTTTTCCCACATTGCCATGGTTACCTGTCTTAGTAAAAGTTCTGGAAATAGTTCGCGCTCTATTGAAAAATCAGTCACTACATTCGCTCAAGGTTTTTTGAAGTGCTTGGCATTTTGTCTTTGTAGTTGAAAGTTTGTTTGTTCCAACATTTATTTCCAATAATGGTTGCAGGTAAGTCAGAACCACAAAGAAAAAAGCCATGTGAAAATACTCAACCAATTTAGGCAGTGTATGAATTTATGCCTCAACGTGCATAAATGTGGGGTGCCCCTGTGCCTGCATGGGGACAGCCACAGGTGCCCCCCCAGTGGTGCATGTAGACAAATGTTGACGCCATTCTATGCACTAATCATCTCGGCTCAAACTCTTTCTGCTCTCAAGAAAAAATGTTTTGAAAATTTTGTGACGAAAAACCAGATTAAATTGACCGGGTCTTTATATGTAAGGGGTCTATGCAAGGACGTAGCCAGGGGGGGGGGCGGGGGGGGCGGCCGCCCCCCCCCCCTTCCCGGGCCGGACCAGAAAATGTGCCAGAAATGGCACTTTCAGACGACGATTTTGTCGACAGTTTGAAAAATTTTTGCGCGCAAGCGCGCATTCTCCCTTCACAACATATCTTTTTGGCTGACCAGTCTCCGCGGCCTAAAAGCCAGTGAAAATGGACTCAATTTCTGTCCATGTCGCTGTATATGCCTGTAAAATACAGACGTATACTGCTCTTTTGGCGCCAATGCCAACGCCAGTGGCGCCATGGCTTGGCGCCTACGAATGGCGCTAGCACCATGGCGCCATTCCCCTACAACAGGGGTAAAATTTTAGGGGGGGGGGCGCCGCCCCCCCCGTTCGCCGGGCTCCGTATACAATCCGCCCCCCCCCCCCGCTCAAAAATCCTGGCTACGTCCCTGGGTCTATGTGTATTTAGATACGTGTTAGAAGGGATGGCCAAAGAATGTTTTTTAACGACCCTGTTTAAAAAAACCAAAACGTTTTTTAAAGACGGTAAAAACACCGGCCATGATTAGTATATAGGGATGGAAAAACGTGTTTCAACGATCGTGATGTTATTGCAAAAAATTGCAAAATACCTACTGGATTGAAAATTTTGGCGGTGTTTTTTTAAAATACAACGGTTTCGATGCTTGCGTTAAAAACGTTTTTAAAAAAACTACGGCTATCCTTATGTGTGTATTTAGCTGGTGCTGTAGGGTTCAAACGATTTAGGTTTTGATACAAATCCTGATCTGATATCACATTCAAAACGAATACAATTTGAAAAACAACAACAATGAGATTGACATTCAAATTTTTCGCAACCGAGACCGATACTGACATTGCAATTTGCCAAAACCGAAACCGTATGTCTGGGCTACCTACTTGTCCAGACCGAACTAGATGTGTCATTTGAACCCTACCGGTGAAGTTGGGGCAGGGTAACCCTATCCACTGAAGACCCCCTGACCACCCCCTCATTTGCAGGCTGCAGCCAATGGCGGCGTGTACAACACGGTGCCGCACTCGGGCAGCGCCGAGGGGGCCGCTCCGGTGCGCAGTTCCAGTGCCCTGTGAGTTACGAACGATCAGGGGTCTCGAATGGGAGGTTACACCCCCCGCAAACCGCCCAGCTATCTATCTATCCCGGAGGCTGCTATGCTATCTATCTATCCCGGAGGCAAAATTTTGGGCTACTACCCCCTAAACGACGGTGTGTCGGTGCCCAAGTGAATCCGGTGCCCAAGTATGCCCAGTGCCCAAGTTTAAATACCCGGTGCCCAAGTAAAGTGCCCGTACTTGTGCACCGGGCGTATGTTTACTTGTGCACCGGGCAGCTTTTTACTTGTGCATACTTGTGCAGTACTTGGGCACCACTTGTGCATTACTTGTGCACTGTGGCGGGTCGATATGTGCACTTGGACTCGATCTTTTTTCGGGTCGTAAATATGAGCACTATTCAACTAGCGCTTGTATTTATGACCTGAAAAAACTGTCGAGTCCGGGTAACATTCCGGGTTGTGAACATAAATCACTAGCGATCACCTTCACAACCTGGAATGTTACCTGGACTCGATATTTTTTGGGTCGTAAATACGAGCACTAGTCAACTAGCACTTGTATTTATGACCCAAAAAAATATCGAGTCCAAGTGCACATATCGACCCGCCACGGTGCACACGTTATGCACAAGTGGCACCCAAGTACTGCACAAGTATGCACAAGTAAAAAGCCGCCCGGTGCCCAAGTAAACATCCACCCGGTGCCCAAGTACAGGCACTTTACATGGGCACCGGGCATTTAAACTTGGGCACCGGGCGTACTTGGGCACCGGGTTTACTTGGGCACCGGTCTTTCGCCCCCTAACCCCCCCCCCCCCCAAATCGCCCAGCCATCTACCTATCTGGAGCGATTTTTGAGAATCTATACCCCAATTTTCGCTCAAAATCGCTGTGTTTCATACTTTTTATAGATATTCACTTCCAAAATCATAGTTCTGGTTCCTATTAGCCTATTTTAGTATTAAATGCTCTTGTATACCATTTTTGATCTATTTTAACCCTACTTTTAGCGATTTTTCTCCCTTTTCTTCCTTCTATGCCCCGAAAAAGCCTATATATCGAACCACCACAACCCCGCCCCCAACCCCCCCACCCCCCCAGAAAATTTTTTCAGCTATTTATCCCTCCGGAGGAGCGATTTTCTATCTATCCAACCACTCAGAGGGTCGAAATTCAAGATACCCCTCCGAACGATTCATATCCAACTGCGTGGGCTGGAAAGTGTGCAGTGCACGCGACCACGGGGGGGGGGGGGGATCCCCCACCTCCTGAGAAGTGTGAAGTGAAGTGTCAAAATATCATGTAATATGTCATACAAAGTGCCAATGTTCATGACAAATCTAAAATAAAGTGCTAATTGTAGTGCAAAGTGCCAAATGAATTATTTTTACTCTCCGTCAGCTGCAGTTGATGAAAACCTAATTCCAGTAAGCTCTAATGCCATTTAAAGTTGATTTATGGGTTTACCAAATTTTTAGTCTAAGATAGGTCTGGTGTGAAATGTACTCGTGTAAAATGAGCGTCGCGGCGCAGACTGCGGTGGTCATCGGGCGCGCGGCCGCCCTCTTCGCTGGCCATGGCTGCGGAACTGCCGCACGCGCCGCTCGTCACGCCCGCGGCACCCCCCGCTGCCCCGCCCCCCGGCCGCAATGCCAGTGTCAGTCGTTTATTTAAAGGACATGCAAACTTTTCTGTGTGCAGTCGCATTGATCGCGTGTTAACCGTTCGGCTCCGCCCACGCGCATGCGTTATTTATAATGAGAAACTGCGTGTGTGATAGGGACTGCCATCACTTTTTCAAACGCTTTAAAAAATTTCATTTTGAAAAACGCAAGGGTCGGCAAGAGATTCTAAAATAATTTTGAAATAGCGCACCCAGTCGGTCGATCTGGCAGCGGGGGTGAGCCGGCGGCGCAGCAACAGTCTGTTCGGGTCGTCGCTGCTGGCGGCGCCGGCCACCAGCTTGCAGCTCAACGCCGTCGTCGAGCACAGTCTCAGTGTGCGTTCACTTCTGTGTAGGAAAGTTGCTTGGAAAGTGTAGCAAACGAACTTGAATTCAAATCAATTAACCATATCGCAGGTAAATAATGGACGGCAAAACGTTCTTGTCATTCAGTTTTTTGCTGTTAATTTGATGCGTTATTTCTTACGTGACCACTTCATTCACCAAAATGTGGGAGCATTCTTTTTTGAAAATCGTGTGATCCATTCAATATAACGTTACGCATCCAAAACGCCCAAAAATTCATATTCAGAACGAATCATATTCTCGGCAGTGAGCGTTTCTCATTTTCCGTCAGCTGAAATCAAATGAGGCGTCCAATTCTAAAAGTCGACAAGTCCAAAATATGAAAAATTTCGAGTTAGGCCCGGAAACGTCATCTGGGGCTACTTCTGCACATTTTTCATCATTTTCCATAAATTTTTTGACCTCACATGCCCATATGGCAACGTGCCAAATTTGACATTTTTGGGGAAAAATGCAAAAAGTTTGGGCAAGAAGTCGACAAGTCCACTTAGTTTTGGGCCAAAAGTCGACAAGTCCATCCTCCGCTTCCTTTTTTATGGAAAAAAAACGCAAGAAATGTGATAAGTCCACTGTGGAAACCGATTTCTAGAAGGCGACAAGTCCATTATTTTCCCATAAGGCAGCCTCGGCTTCCCCGGGAACAAAAATGTTCTCGCGTGCAAGAAGGCGACAAGTCCATTTCCCTCCTCGAAACAGTTTTGCTCTGACCGAATGGAATTTTATGGACACCCCATTTTTCACATATACGTTGAGATTATGGGCTGAAAATGTGACACTTTATTGTCAACATATGGCACTTAATGGAAAGCATGAGAGAGCCAAATTGGACAGGCACCACGGGCCTGGAATTGGGTCTAAACTTAAAATGCGATTTACTCAAAATCGCATTTTGTGGACTTGTCGACTTTTAGAATTAAGACACCTCAAATTTATTTTCCCGTTTTCCGGCGGCTGAATTCCTTATCTTCCAATTTTCTTCAAACTGACCATACATCACCCCAACTGCCCTCCCGCCCCCCTCCAGCCGAGCGTGTCGGTGGCGTCGGCGGCGCCGAGCAGCGGCACGGAGGCGGGCACGTCTGCGGGCAGCCTGCAGCTGGCGGGCCACCTGGGCGGCGGGGCGGAGCTGCCGGCGGCCACCGACAAGCCGGCCATGGCGGCCGCGCTCTACGCCGACGTGCTCGACTCGTGGCGGATGCACACGCACGCGGCGCTCGTCAGGAAGCACTGCCAGCCGCCGCAGCACCAGCTCGCCCCCGGTCCGTGTTCTTGTCCACGTTTTGAACGGATGCGGGTTGACTGTGGTGGAATTTGGCCACCATTTCTGGGGGTTCCTGGATTTTGAGACTCGATCAATTTTCGGGAGTTTGATAAATTTTTACGGGGTTTGGGAGGGTTTTATATATATCTTTTCGAAATAGAATGCATAAATAGGCAAAAAATATAGCCAATGATAAATAGCCGTTTTGAATGTGGAAATATGCAAGAGGGGCACGAAATTAGCGATTTTGAGTTAAAATTTATACTATTCATTGGAAAACATTTTCGTAAATATATCAGTATTAACAGTTCCAGCTTCACTATCAAAAATCCCCAATTAACCTCAAACGTGGAGCATTTCCCATTCAAAAGCCAAGTGTAAAAAATTGCAGATAAGAAACTATTCCCCCAGCCCCAATCCACCTAACCAACCCCCCCCCCCCCCCTGCAGCGCTAGCATGGCACTGCGCGTGGTGCGGCCCGGCGGCCAGTTTCCAACGCGACAGCGGCGCGGCGCTGGGCTCCGTGTGCCGCCAGTGCCACCGCACCGCCGCTCTGTGCGTCCTGTGCCAGCGCACTGTCAAAGGTCGCCCAATTGTGGGGGGGGGGGGGGTGGCAAAATTTGCAAATATTTGCTATGTCCAATTTGAATCAAAATAACATTTTATTATTGTGTTTATAAGTCATACATTGTTGAATCAGTTGAAAGAAACATGCTTGAAACTTTGCGCTAAATAATAATTCTGCTCATGAATTCCCCCCCCCCCAAAAAAAAAAAAATAGTTTCCCCTCACAAAGTCTGACGGGAAAAAATTCCCCATTGGAATTATTCGAGCAAATACGCTATTAATGTATCCACAAATCTCGAGGCTCCCTAATTTCCTATCAACTACCAAACCAAAACACATTCTCAATCACAAGTGACCCCTTCACACAGGTCTGTCGTGGGCGTGTCTGCAGTGCGGCCACGGGGGCCACCTGGCGCACTTGACGCAGTGGTTCATGGACGCGCAGCAGGACACCTGCCCCGCAGCCGGATGTCTGTGCACTTGTTTGCTCGCCGCCGGCGCACCCCCTGCGCATCTGTGTGCTTGACTTGACTAGCACACTGGACTTTGTGAATTGATGCGTAAGTGAGTGGGCTGGTGGTTTTGGGGGGCCTGTGCCTCTGTGCATGTTTACCCGCTGTGCATGTCAAGGGTATTCTAGATTTTGACCTTCCAGGGGGTCGGATAGATGGCTAATCGGTCCTCTGGAGGGATAAATAGCTGGGGAAAAAAGTTTTGGGTCCTTTGGGGGTTCGCTTGTGTTCAATATATAGGCTTTTTCAAGATGTAGAAAAAATGCTGAAAAATCGCTAAAAGTAAGTGAAAAATTACTAAAAATGGGTATATTAGAATAAAATAGACAATTAAACACTTAAACTAGTGATTTTGAAGGTGAAAATCTACAAAAAGGGTAAGAAAATTAGCGATTTTGAGTGAAAATTAGGGTCTACATGCACACCGGGTAAACATGCACAGAAGGCCTCAGTCGTTTTGGGTGGGGGTATGTTGAGGGGTTGATGTTTTTATTTGCGAATTGTGGTTTTACTTGTCACTTTTGATTCTACTTGAAACTTGTCCACTTGCGGAATTGACACCGTGTGTTATGTCTTGCAAAAAAAGTCGAAGATATTATTACTGAACTTTTGACGTTTTGCATTTTACATGACAATTGAGAAATTTTTAAAAGATTTGACACTTTGTGTTACACTTTACAGGGTGCGGGACTGTCACCAGGAGTGAAGCGACAAGAATAGCGGCAGTGATAAGTAAAGTTTTAAGTATAATTATATTTACTGTGGCAAATAGATTTAGAAACTAAAATAAATACTTCTCATTTGTCACTTATAAATTACTTGTCACTTGACTTATCACATAACGTTACTCACCACTTTTCTTGTCCGCTTGCAGATTTGGCACAATTGGCCAATGGCGCACATTTGTAAATAATACATACCAATTGATGCATCTACATTTATTGATTGTGAATACGTAGAGCAGTGTATCTATAGATTTTTACCGTGAAACCTGTAAATATTCTCCATATTCTGATTGACTTTTTCATCGCTTCTGTGGTGTTATGGGTATTTTTCTTTTGTGAACAGAGTCAAACTCAAATGAGTGAGTTATGTGTTGACATGACATTGCTTCTGCATTCATAAAATATAAATTAAAATGCCATTATATTCATTAAATATAAATGCAGGCAAATTTGTTGAGCATCAAGTACAAGAAAACAGCTAGTTAACATTTCGTGGCATTTTTACTTGGCAATCGTGTTTATTGATTGTGCATGAAATAACATAAACACCTTCCCGGTCAAGTAAGCCACCATTTTTTTATTTCACTTCGTAAGCTATATCTCGGGCTATGGTGGGTTATAGAGCTGAAACTTTGTGAATATATAGTTGTAACATCCCTCTACTCTGCATCAATGGGGGGAGGCATGGCGGCCAACTACAGGGTGGGTCGCCCTATATGCAAAGATTTTTTGCCAGGATTTCAGTGTCCCAAACAAGTACACCACCCACTTGATTAGCTACACTAAAGTGGCTGTATCTCCAGTTGCAGGGGTGGTAGAAAGCTAAAATTTTGGGGGTATCTTGGCAACACCCACCCGTACTATACTCCAGTAGGGCAGCTCCCGACGACCCACTACAGTTTGTGCCGCTTTGTATAAAGTTGTTGTTTTTTAAAAAACGACTCAAGTGTCCCAAGCAAGTTCACCACCTAAACAAATTAAAAATTTGTTTTGAGAACAGACCTTCTCTAAAAACTGAATCAGGTTTTAACCCTAGTTCTGCTAATTAATTTTTTTTCCTTTGTTTAGCCACCCCCACCATAAATGGCAGACCAAAAATTTCACTTTAAACCAATTTTTTGTTCCACACTTTAAAAGTTGGTTTACAAAGTTCAGTAGAAAAGGGTCTAAGGTTTAAAGTTACTTAAACAACATCACCTCCAAAATGGCAACATAAGTAAATTTATTTGGGTGGAATGAAAAAGTGAAAATTCTGTAAAATTTTGTTCCTGCAATGCCATCATTATGACATCATAGAATTCACCCCAAATAAATTTGATTATGTCGCCATTTTGGAGGTCATGTTGTTTACGTAACTTTGAACCTTACACTTTTCTGCTGAACTTTGTAAACCAACTTTTAAAGTGTGGAACAAAAAATTGGTTTGACTGGAAATGTTTGGTCTGCCATTTATGGTGGGGGTGGCTAAACAAAGGAAAAAAAATTGAATTAGCAGAACTAGGGTTAAAACCTGATTCAGTTTTTATAGAAGGTATGTTCTCAAAACAAATTTTTAATTTGTTTAGGTGGTGAACTTGCTTGGGACACTTGAGTCATTTTTTAAAAACAACAACTTTATACAAGGCGGCACAAACTGTATTGGGTTGTCGGGAGCTGCCCTACTGGAGTATAGTAGGGGTGGGTGTTGCCAAGATAGCTCCAAAATTTTAGCTTTCTACCACTCCCGCAACTGGAGATACAGCCAGCTTAGTGTAGCTAATCAAGTGGGTGGTGTAGTTGTTTGGGACACTGAAATCCTGGCAAAAAATTGCTGCATATAGGGCGACCCACCCTGTAGTGAGTCGCCATGCCTCCCCACATTGATGCAGAGTAGAGGGATGTTACAACAATATATTCACAAAGTTTCAGCTCTATAACCCCACCATAGCCTGAGATATAGCTTCCGAAGTGTAATAAAAAAATAGGTGGCTTACTTGACCGGGAAGGTGTTTACAAAAAACATTATGCGACAAACTTTTGCATCATTTTTCACTTGTCATTTTGAAGGGTGCGGACTGGTGGTGCCACTCCAAGACCCTGTAAAATGACATGAAAAGTATCAAAGGACATGTAAAGTGTTGTTCCTTTATATTTACCGTATTTCCTCGATATACCCCCCCTCGAAAAACCCCCCTCAAAATGGATACTATGAGTTTATAAACTCACGCTCAAAGTACCCCCCCAAATATAGTGTATAGAGAACGTAAACGACAAAAGCCACGGTTTGCGATCTGGGCAATGCAGAACAGACGTTAATAACAATGACTGTGTTACTTTAGAACATACTTTATACTAGGGATGGAAAAAAGCACTTTTTTTAACGGCCCCGCTTTTTTTTAAAAAAGCGCTTTTTTAAAAAAACACACTTTTTTCGCTTTTTTTCAAAAATTGTCAAGACGTTACCTAAAAAGCTCCCAAATATGGTCCTGAGTCAATATATACAGGTATATCAGACAAGTGACAGTACTTGTGATGATATATAACCATACAATGGCTATGTAATCATCTGATAGCATTATAAGTGCTGATTTCTGCCAAAAAAATACCAATTTTATGTCGAATAATTATGTATATTGCCGTTTTTGAATGTTTCTTACTGCAAGTGAAGTTAGGCATGGAATAGTGCTTAAATTTGGCTATATAAGATGGCTAATACATGACAGTGATGTTTCACACTGTAAAAAAGTGGAAGCACATTGGCTGGATATTATTTACTACACTGACATCTCCTCAACTTATTATTACATAATACCATGCAGGAATAGGAGCAATGCCACTAAAATGCTACAAAACCAATGAAAACAACCACCAATTTGGCAATTTGCATGTGACATTATGCGCTTGCGCGCAAAAATTTTTGCAAAATACCTAGTGCATGAGTACTAAAATTTTTGCCAGCGCTTTTTTTTAAAAAAACGCGCTGGGACCCTTGCGCTTTTTTTTTTAAAAAGCGGCGTTTTAAAAAAAGCGCTTGAAAAAAAGCGCTTGCCATCCCTACTTTATACCATCTACAATTGTATCTAAGCCTATAGAGTCGTATACATGGCGGTTTTTGTTGCATTTTTCGACGTTGGTGTACGTTACATACAACCATTTGGTACTGTGATTTCAAAAAAATTTCTGGCGAAAAAATATCCCCCCTCGAAATACCCCTCCCCACCCCCTCGTTTAACCCCCCTCAAAAATTTCACTCTGAAAAAATAAACCCCCTGGGGGTATTTCGAGGAAATACGGTACCTTTTGTTTGTCATTTCACTGACCGAAATACGTGATAGTTACCAAAATACTGTTAGCGGGGAGGGGAGGGGGGCGCGCACAAAAAAAATACAAAAAACAGACGCTCAGACGCCGGCACCAAGGACATCGGTATTGTGCAAACGCTGGGGGCCGCCTTGCCGCCGCACGGAGGCACGGGATTTTCTGGGTAGCATTTTTTTTGGGGGGGGGGGGGTCCGCCAAAGTTCGCATGGCTATAACGCTGCAACCACTTGGCGAAATTTGACGAAAATTTAACGAGTTTTCAGGTCGGGCGGTATTGAAAATCGGAATCAACTTTCTACGACCCCCCTGACCCGAGATAGGGTGGGTCAGAAAAAAGGCACATTTTTCGATTTTTTTCGCTGTCGCCCCAAACACACAAACTTCGAATGTCAATAACTCAGTTATTTCACAGCCAATTTTGTTCATTTAACTTCTAAAATTAAGACAACTCGTTGGAGATTCCATTTTTGAGGTCATTTTGGTGATGTAAAATTGCGGTCATATCGATTTGACCCAATTTATGAATGCCAAATTTTAAGCAATTTTTTTATTTGAACATGCTATCATATACTTTAGACAACGAGAACTCATATAAAACTAAAATGAGTTCAATATATCTTTCCAATCAAACGTTATAGCGCATCAAACTTTCCCTCCCATCCACATAAATAACTGCATGAAGAACAAAGCATGCAACTTCAAAACTCCATATCTCAACCATTTCTCGGGCGATTTTCACCAACGAACACTTAAAATGATCAGAATAACATGGGGATATTGTTTTTATTATTAGTTCATTTGTATTAATTTTCATTATGATAATTTCATTCAAGAGTTATCATTGTTTTCTTGTACTGGAGAACTTATACAATACACAGATAATCTGGGAATAAAAATGATATCTCCATGTCATTCTGATCATTTTAAGTGTTCGTTGGTGAAAATCGGCTGAGAAATGATTGAGATATGGAGTTTTGAAGTTGCATGCTTTGTTCTTCATGCAGTTATTTATGTGGATGGGAGGGAAAGTTTTATGCGCTATAACTTTTGATTGGAAAGAGATGTTGAACTCATTTTTATTTTATATGAGTTCTCGTCGTCTAAAGTATATGATAGCATGTTCAAATACAAAATTTGCTCAAAATTTGGCATTCAGAAATTAGGTCAAATCGATATGACCGCAATTGTACATCACCAAAATGACCTCAAAAATGGAATCTCCAAAGATTTGTCTTAATTTTAGAAGTTAAATGAACAAAATTGGCCCTGAAATAACTCAGTTATTGACATTCAAAGTTTGCGTGTTTGGGGCGACAGCGAAAAAAATCGAAAAATGTGCCTTTTTTCAGACCCACCCTATCTTGGGTCAGGGGGGGTCGTAGACAGGCTTGCAGCTATGCGCCGACGCCGCCGTCCGCCTGCGCCTACATCAGCCGCCGTGCTTTGACGCCGCAGCAGCAGCTGGCGCTGAAACGCCTGCAGGCTAGCCACCGCTCTTGGTCTAGCCAGCAGGTGGCCGACGAGCTGGGCCGCCGCTATGGCCGCCACTTCGCCCTGTCCACCGTGCGCCGCTACCTGGTCAACATGGGCTTCAGGGCTTACAAGAAGCCCCGTGGCGTTGTTCTGCGTACAGAACATCGCCAACTTCGCCGTCGTTTTGCCAAGCGACATGCCAACAAGACGGACTTCAGCCGCTGGATTTTCCTGGACAAAAAATTGTTAGTTAATACAATAGGTTTCTATTTTTTTTTCATGATCAAAGTCCGTTTTTTTGGCGTCAAAAATTGCACATGAATATTCTCTTGCAGCTGGAAAGTTTTCCCGGACGGCGTGTGGCAGTATGAGCGGCTGCTGCCGTCCGAGTACGCCGCCGACAAAATCACGCGCCGGCACCAAGCAGTCAGTGGCGGCCAGGCCGTGATGACCCTGGCCGCCATCCACAAAACTGGCGCCAGCCCCCTGCACTTCTTCGCCGCCGGCAGCCACATCACGTCCGCCACCTTCGCAGAGGTGCTGGACACCATTATTGCGCCGTGGATGGAGGACATCAACGACCAGGCCGACTTGGCGACGCATTTAAAGGGACCTGTGAGTTTGAATTTGAAGTTTTATGTTTTTTAAATGTTCACGACATGAAATTTGAGGGTTTTTTAGCGTTGTCCTCTTTTTACAGCTGCGGCTGTACATGGACAACGCCAAGGCAGAGTTGTTAAAAGGTACGTACGTTTACTCGAAAAATACGCGTACGCGCGTACGCGGTAAATACGTTTACATATACTTTTAAAAAAAGTACCGTACGCACTCGTACGCGTACATTTTCAAAGCATACGCGTACATAAAATGTATTTCAGAAAATTCAATGTGGGGGATATTTATAAAGTGACCACAGTGCTATGTATTTACAGACGTGGTTCCGTTGAATATAAAAGATACGCGGGGGTAGCGCGCTTTAAAAATAAAAAAAACGCAACCAAATCGAAATGGCTGCGGAGACAATCGAAGTGGAAACGAGTCGCGAGAGCGACGATGGAATGGATGATTCATCCGGCACCGCTGAAATCCCAGCTGGGGATGAAAGGCTAGAGCACGGGCATCCGAAACGTTTGGGCGATAGTTTTATATGGCGCGAATTTGTCGACAAACAGCAGACTCCCGCTGGCGAAAAGTATCAATGCAGGCATTGTAAGAGATGGGTGAGTGCAGTGTTTTTGCTTTGCTTTCTACAGGGATAAAATCGATAAAATGCACAGTTTTATTCAATGTGGTTCCGATCAAATTGTCACCAAATCTTTGCAAACTAATATGTTAACTTTCATTGCAGCTGAAAGGTGGTGCCGGTAACCTCGTGAAACATGTGCGGCGAAAGCACAAAACTGCGTACACGGGCTTTGTCAAAGCAACGCGAGAAGCTATGGAAGCTTCACAAAATGCTCAAAGCAGTACAGAACCTGATATCAGAGCACTTTTGCAGCAGAGAAGCGAGGCGAAAAGTTTGGCGGTAAGTCATGGTATAATAGCAGGAACTTTGTGGCAGATCGTGATCCCAATTCTGAATACCAGAAAATTCTGGGACTCAGTGATCCCACTCCTTATCCCAAGACCCATTCTCGATCCCAGAATTTTGAAATCTCAACTATCTATATATCGCAAGGCAAAATACTTTGCTACTGTCCCTAATATCTGAAGCGATTTTTGAGAAAATTCGCCCCTATTTTCACTGTCATCCCTGAACATTTCAGCTACCCTATTCAGTAAACAGTCCCAAACAAGTGGAAATCGAGCAAGAAATCGCGATGCTCTTTGCTGTGCAGTCGTTGCCCCATTCTTTGGTAGAATCTGTGCATTTCCAACGAGTTATTTCTAAATTGAACCCGCAATTTCGACAAATGAATCGTCATAAGCTCAAGGGAACGATTCTAAAGCTGTACGAAAGTTTGGTGGATCAAACGAGAGCCGAATTGAACGTGGCTGAATCGGTTGGTTAGCATTCATTTTTCTTAATTTTCAAGAAATGTAATATTGTATTTGTTTTAATAGAAAAGCGCCGTTCTATTTTTTGTCAACTTTTTACTTCCCGTTCTATTGGCCCACACATGCTAGTTGACATCCACACAAATGTCAACTGGTTGTGATCCCAATTCAAAGCTCGCTGGCGAGCCAACAAATGACCTTCAAATGCAAGCTTGGAATTGTGATCAGAACCAGTTGACATTTGTGTCAATGTCAACTAGTGTAGCAAACTGTTATCATGGCTTAAAGATTGCAAAACATAAAGATGTATTTAAAATACAGTGGAAATATTTGAAAATGCGATACCATATTTCTTCTAATAGAAGAGCGCATTTCGTCAACTTTTTACCTGCCGTTCTATTGGAGGTGCCGTTATGTTGGAGGTATGCCATTCTATTAGAAGAAATACGGTAATCAACTGTAAATTTGTTTGTTGATAAAACGTTTTCTGCAATCCTGTGTGACACTGCTTCAAAGCAAAATTTCAAAGATTGATGCTAGAACCCTTTGCATTTTACAGCTGTCCTTAATTGTCGATATTTGGAGTCAGAAAGGATTGGTACATTCATACATCGGAATTTTGGCTCAAATGTGGAATCCTGGTAAAGGACAGTTGTCAGTTCAGATGCTCAGTTGCCAAGAAATCGTTGGTGAAAAAAATGCACTTGCCATTCGCGAAGCCATTAACAACACTTTGGAAAAATATGGGCTGGATGAAAAAAAGGTAACTTATTATATGGGGATCAGATGGTATGCATTTAGCCATTTTTACCTGTGCCGTTTTTCTGGGCAGTTTTCTATAACTAATTCTGGGTCTCCAATGGGGGGGGGGGGTGGAGGGGGGTGGTTACCCCCTGATTCGCCTGTAATCTATCTATATCTGCAGCTAAATTTTTGGCTGCTATCCCCTGAACCCCCCCCCCCCCCCCCGAAATGGGCCAGCTATCTAGCGATTTTTAGAAATTGTACCCCAATTTTTGCTAAAAATCTCTGATTTTTATACCTTTTTGTCCATTTTTGTGCAAATTTTTTCACCTATCCTGTTGGAGGTGTGATTTGCTAGCAATCCTACCCCTGAGAGAGTCTAAATCCGTGCAGTAATGCAAACCCGATTCTTCAGGTGACTGCATATGTTGTCGACAATGGTTCCAATATGGTATCGGCACTCAACGATTGCATTCAGGAAATCGACAACTTTGAGAACCCCCAGTGGACCAGCAATGAATTGTTCCAGCTTTGTGGTTTGGATACGGAAGTGGAGGAATTTGGCGACGAAAGTGTTTTCGGTTTGTTCTCTTTAAATAATAAGTTAAAAAAAGTAAATTTTAAAAAATCAGATAAAAAGCTATTCCTACATCAAATTTGTTTTTGTTTTATTCTATTTTTTATCAATAATCAATTATATTTGGTTTGGTCAATTGGGCCCAATACTAGTTGACATTGACACCAAATGTCAACGGGTGCCTATCCCAATTCAAAGCTTGCTGACGAGCCGACTAACGACATTCAAACGCAAGCTTTGAATTGGGAACGGAACCAGTTGACATTTGATGTTGATGTCAACTAGCGTGTGTGGGGCTATTAGTGTGGCCATGGTTAAATGAACCATTCTATTGCAGGTTCTGGGCTTGCATTTCAGAAGCTACTGCACTGCTTCATACACAGCCTTGTTCTGTGCCTGTCCAAAAAGTTTGATACCAATGCTGTAACAAATGAATTCATGAAACGTGTTGGGCAGCTAGTTTCGACATTCACAAAGAGCACCCGTCTGCAAAGTGCATTGTGCGAAAAATCTGGAAAGAAAATGCTCCCATTTGCAATGACTCGCTGGATGGTTGTGAGTTTTTGCAAATTTTGAAGACTGATTATCAGCTTTGACTGTGAAAATATGCTTGCATGTATGTTAGTTTCTTACACACACAAAAATTTTGCAAAATACCTAGTGCTTAGTACTAAAAATTTCGGCCGATGTTTTTTTAAAAAAAACAACATTTCGGACCTCATGTTTTTTTTATAAAAAAACGTTGTTTTTTTCAAATAAAACATTTAAAAGAAAACATCGGCCAACCCTAGTCATGTGTTGTTCTGCCCACATTGGAGTCCCCTGAATAAATACTACGTCCATACATGCAGATGCACCAAGTTCTGCAGCGCATCGTTGAGCTACAAGCGGACATCCTGGAGCTTATGAAAAACTTCCCCAGAGCTTTTCAGGACATCAATTTCACTCTGACAGATTTTGCAATGGCTGAATATGCCTGCAAGTTCTTGGCGACATTTGCTGAGAAAATTTTGCAGCTTCAGAGTGAAAAGTGGGTTGAACAGTTAAAAATTTGATAATAAGAACAATGCATGTAATTCTGGTGATGAAAACAACACATTCACCTAAACACTGCAGACAGTCCACAATCAATGAGGTTATTCCATCGATTGGAGAGCTGCTGTTGCATTGCTCTGACTTTACTGTGGATGCGAGTGAGTTTGTATGTAATGTTAAGTTTTGTATTGCATCTGCTAAAATGGATTAAAAATAATGTTGTTTTTCACAACCCCATTTTAAATGTTAGTGAAATTGAGAAAAATTGCAAAATAGCCAGTGAATAAGTACGAAATCGTTTGGTGCCATTAAAAATCAATTCTGATGTTTACATTTTTTACTGGTTGAAAATCTCTGGCCATCCTTACTTGTCACATCAAACAAAAATAACACAATATTCAGATGATGCGGATATTGAACAATGGAAAATCGAGTTTGGGAAGGTGGCAAAATGCATTTCAAATGAAATGAAATCAAGGTTCGCATACATTCTGGATGCAAATTCGCCGAAGTATCAGGTTGGTGTGCCTATGTTGCACATGTATGCTTGACTGTGACTGCCTCCAAAGCGATCACTATGTATACTTGGCGGACATAACCTTTCGTATGAAAACCTACCATGACCCATCTGAATAATGGACCAAAAACTATACAGTTTTTCATCATAATTCATTTTTACAATAGAATACCTAATTGATTTCAAATTTATCGCCAGATTTTATTCATTAAATTATGGTAGGTTTCCATACTAGGTGTGCCATTCACCCAGTATATCATTGTTTAAAAACTTATTTGCTGTTCACAGCCGTTGTATGCAATGGCAACTTTCCTGTCGCCCAAAAAGTGTGGTCTACTAAATCTTCCATTTTGCAAAGACATTTCATCCAGAGTTAACCAGGACGTGAAAATCGCTGCAACACACTGCAGGTAAGCATTTTAATCCTGTTAAAGTTTGTTTTCAGTTTTTGCACTGTACAGTCTCAATATTCAAAGCTCCCATCCAAATTGCTTTTTATTTTGGAATTTGCATCGGTTTAAATGTATTGTTTGATACGAGGAGAGCAGTTTTAAACAATTTGACACTTTGGCTAGCATTTTTGTGCCTATTTTCCACACATCTCCCTGAAATCTGTTTTTTAACTAACAAACAAAATGACACATATTTGCAGCGTGAACTTGGAAAAAACTGCATGCAACCAGGTGCTACTTCTGCAAGTGGACAAGATAACAAAAAAGTTCCAAGTGGTAATAAACGTGATGTGGCAAGTCAAGTTACATGAAATCAAGTACCAATCAATTTTTTGCCAAAAATAAATATTTATCAATTATAAGCTTACTTGTCACTTGACTAGTGATGGAAAAATGCCTGCGCCTGGCGCTAGCACCAATGGGAAAACCGCCATGGCGCTTCTTGTGCTTGGTGCCATTTTGCTTTGGCGCCAATGTCGCCACGGTTCAGAAATGCGCCATGGCGCTGTTGGCGCCAAAGTTCTGGTGCTTTTTCTATCACTATACTTAACTTGCTGCTTCTGACTTTACTTACCACTTTCTACTTTTTTCGTCACTTGTCCAGTACAGAATTAGCCTCAGGCAAGTGCTAGCGCCAGCTCATCTGCGGCTGCTGGCGTGACGACTGCCGGTAATGATTTGTCTAGCCGCCTGCAGCTACAAGTCTATCAAGCATCAGCTGAGAAGAAGCACCACGAATTGCATGCAAGCCACGCGCTGTCGCGGGTGATCGATGCGGAAATTTCAAAGTACCAAACCATTTCAGATGTGAATGTTTGTGATGTTTTGCGCTGGTGGAACGAGAACAAATTGAATTTTCCGAAGCTTAGTAACTTCGCGTTTAAACTGCTTTCGGTGCCAGCATCTAGTGCTGCCGTTGAAAGGTTGTTTAGTGCCGCTGCACTGGTTTGTGTTGGGAAAAGGTTGCACCTCGCTCCCGAAACATTAGAGAAGGAGCTTTTCATTCGCTTCAATTATAAGAAGTGTTTCTAGTGATTTACCAGATTTGGATGAGTTAGGTATTATTTTTGTTGCCGCTATTCTTGCTATTTTTATGTCCTACAATAAAGAGACCCTGAAAACTATGTTTTCTATCATTTTCTTAAACAAAAACATATGTTGTGCGGTACACGTATGAAAAAGTGTCCACTTGACACCCACTTGAAATAATATTGACGCCTCACGAAAGGTGTAGCGTCAGGAATGACGAAAAGTGGTCGTTTCTACACTCGCACGAAAAGTACCCAAATTTACGCGTACGTACGAGTAAAAAAAAAGTATTTTACGTTTTCGATACTTTTTGGTGAGTAAAAAAAAAATACTTACGTTTACATATACTTTTGAAAAAAGTTCAGTAATTCTAACAACTCTGCGCCAAGGTTCACCGCACCGCTGCGGTCAAGGCGGTGCTGCGCAAGCGCCGCGGGCTGTTCGTGGCCCTGAAAACGCCATCGTGCAGCCCCGACCTAAATCCGATCGAGCCCATCTGGGGCTTGATCGATCGCCGCGTCGACCGCGGCAACTGCACGACGGCGGCAGAGCTGTGGCAGCGCGTTGTCGCCGGCTGGGCGACGCTGAGCGCCGCCGACTGCAGGGCGCAGATCGCGACGGTTCCTGATCGCCTCCAGGCGGTCAGGAAGCGTCGCGGCTGGCACACCAGGTACTGATTCTACTTGGGTGCCCGATTTTTGCGATTTTTTGTATTTTTTTCCCCGTTTTTCGCGAAAAAACTGGCGTTTTCGCTCGTTTTTTAAAACGCCAAAAGTGGCCGGACCCATGTGAGCAGCCAAAAAGTGTATAAAAAAAGTCTGGGCCGTTTACACGGCCCATGACGGTTTAAAAGGGGGGTGTCCTATATGAAAAAAAAGATAAATGTTTATAGTATATAAATCATCGGATCAAATCCGCTTAAGTATGGCGAGTAGGGGAGGCGTAAGAATTTTTTTTAAATAAAATTTCAAGTGGCCGGATGCAATCGATCAGGGTTTACATTGAAAGTTTTGGGTATCCTGCATAGTGGGATGCCCATAGGTACATAGATGAGTATGCCCATTGCGGGTATACCCAACAGTATCCTCCCGCATTTATGTGTGTGATGTGTGAACGTGAAAATGTGTGAATTCTGCTGCAACGCTGGTCGTAGAAAGTTGATTTCGATTTTCAATACCACCCCAACCTGAAACCTCATTATGTTAAATTTTCGTCAAATTTCGCCAAGTGGTTGCAGAGTTATAGCCGTGCGAACTTTGGCGGACGCCCCCTCCCAAAATGCTACCCAGAAAATCCCCTATGGCCGGAGGTCGGCCCGGATTTTTTGACGCCCGGCCGCGCGGCACCACGCAGAATTCAAAGCCGCGGCGCGCGGGAAATGGAAATTGATTGTGTTGAATACAAGCACGCACAGCACAACGAATGGGGCTCGGCGAAAATCAATGGGGAAAACGAAAATATACATATTTCTTTGAATGATTGCTGAAGAATAATTGAGGAAATATTTACCGCAGTGTTATAATGCATAGGTAGTAGTGATGGAAAAGCGCCAGAAAAAATGGCGCCAGGCGCCAAGGGCGCCATGGCGCCATTCGGAAAGTGGGCGCCAAGCGCCAAGGGCGCCACAGAAAAAGGGCGCCAGGCGCCAAGGGCGCCATGGCGCCATTCAGAAAGTGGGCGCCAGGCGCCGGGGGCGCCACGGAAAGAGGGCGCCAAGCGCCAAGGGCGCCATGGCGCCATTTGGAAAATAGGCGATTTGGGGGGGGGGGGTTAGGGGGCGAAAGACCGGTGCCCAAGTAAACCCGGTGCCCAAGTACGCCCGGTGCCCAAGTTTAAATGCCCGGTGCCCATGTAAAGTGCCTGTACTTGGGCACCGGGTGGATGTTTACTTGGGCACCGGGCGGCTTTTTACTTGTGCATATACTCCAGTTACTTTAAACTCTGCACGCGTGGTTCCCGCTGGAAGCGTGCCAACGGTTTGTTTATGCATGCGATTTCATAAAAAGTTGAAGAAGAAAAAATCACTGTTATAATGCTAAACGTTAGCTTACTCAACAATGATTTTTCCAACTTTTATACAAAAATCGCATGCTTTATCATCATTGGCATGCTTCCAACGTGAGACATAAATGAGTGCGAGGGCAGAGTATCATGTCCGCCGAGTATACTTGTGCAGTACTTGGGTGCCACTTGTGCATAACGTGTGCACCGTGGCGGGTCGATATGTGCACTTGGACTCGATATTTTTTTGGGTCATAAATACAAGTGCTAGTTGACTAGTGCTTGTATTTACGACCCAAAAAATATCGAGTCCAGGTAACATTCCAGGTTGTGAAGGTGATCGCTAGTGATTTATGTTCACAACCCGGAATGTTACCCGGACTCGACAGTTTTTTCAGGTCATAAATACAAGCGCTAGTTGAATAGTGCTCATATTTACGACCCGAAAAAAGATCGAGTCCAAGTGCACATATCGACCCGCCACAGTGCACAAGTAAGGACCACAAGCAAAAGCACCACAGCGCCAGGATAAAAAAGTGCCTAAAACACCATGCGTGTGCTAAAAATGTTTCTACAGCACCATTGTACGCGCATTCACTTCTTAATTCGCGTTCTCCAGGATGTAATGAACAAAAACAAGGCTAGCAACAAAATTTTTTGAATAAAATCCACATGACGAATTCAAACGCAATGGTAATTGTCATTTGACAACAATCCGTTCATTACAAATAGACCTTTCCAAACAATGTTTCCTAATTGCAACGATTTAAATCCGTTTATTTATGATTTTGCAAGTTAGACGGTCCATCATTTTTGTCTTCTGATCCGTCAGACAGATCTGATGAACTGTTGGACGAAAGATTTAAAAGTCGAGAAGCGCATAAATTTCCCATAAGGGAGGCGCAACGCGGGCGGGAACAAAAATGTTCTCGCGTGCAAGAAGGCGACAAGTCCATTTCCCTCCCAAAAACAGTTTTGCTCTGACCGAATGGAATTTTATGGACACCCCATTTTTCACATATACGTTGAGATTTGGGCTGAAAATTTGACACTTTATTGTCAACATATGGAACTTGATGAAAAGCATGAGAGAGCCAAATTGGACACGCACCACGGGCCTGTAATTGGGTTTGAATCTTAAAATGCGATTTACTCAAAATCACATTTTGTGGACTTGTCGACGTTTAGAATTAGACGCCTCAACTGCATAAACACATAAACCCTTCCCTAACATCACTTAATCATCAGTTTTAACGTGTGTTGTGCATTGTACACATCACAAACTGCGGTATTCGTCATGTACGTTCTCTTTACACTCAATCTTAGGGGGGGTATTTCGAGGGGGGGGGTTTATTATTTCCTCAGCCGAATTTTAGGTGGGGTATTTCGAGGGGGGGGGTTTATTCAAGAGGGGGGGGTTAATTCGAGGTAATACGGTAATTTTCCCTTCTATGCCTTTAAAAACCTAAATAAAAAGCGTATACGTAAAAGCGAGTACAAGCACTTTTTCCGGAGGAAACGTAAATGTATTTACTCTGTACTCGAGTATACTTACTCGAGTAAAAGTAAATACTTTTTAACAACTATGGACCCAGGTGCCAGTTCTGCAAAATGAGAAGTGAGAAGTATAATGGCAAAGGCGAAGTAAAAGTGCAAAGGCCAAGCCTCCGCCTTTCGCCTTTCCGACTTCGCCTTTGCACTTTTACTTCGCCTTTGCCATTTCACTTCTCACTTCTCATTTTGTGGAACTGGCTCCAGATCCTGTAAAAACTCGTGCTCAAATTATGCGAATTTGCACGCTAGAATTACGCACTCAATTCACAAATGTGAGAAAAATGTGAATTGATAATAATCCCATGAACTGGAATTCCGGGGGACATGTTGATAAATCGATTGTGAACACGATATTTCCATTAGCTTCAAAAAAAGTTTTGTGCAAATGTAGCATACTAGTGAAATCATTCATAAATGATGCACATTCTCAGAAAAAATCACACTTGGGCTCGGTTTCTTTGAAAAACAGCAAAAAATCGGATACCGTATATCCTCGAAATACCCCGCCCCCTCTTAAAATGGCCACTATGAATTTATAACCCCCATTCCTCAAAATAACCCCCCCCCCAATTGAGTGTACAATTGAATGTCTAGAGACGTTTATCCCTTGAAAAAATCAATCATCTAAAAAATGTAATAATATGACAAAATGCTACATAAAGAATGTTACCGCTTTTGATGAACAAAGTCATGCAAAGGCACTCCATTCACGCATCTGATTTGATGACAATCCCAGGTGACATGTTGATACAGTATTTCCTCAAAATACTCCCCCCCCCCCCCGGCCCCCCTCCTCAAAATGGGCACTACGAATTGTCTTTTGAATAAATGTGCATTATTTATTCTCCATCATTGTGGGGGGGATAATTCAAGTGGGGTGATTTTTTTGTCCTCACTCGTCTAGCAGGGGAAATTATTCGAGGGGGGGGGGGCAGGGGGAATTGTTCGAGGGGGAATTATTCAAGTGGGGGGAATTATTTGAGTAAATACACAAATGTGAGAAAAATGTGAATTGATAATAATCCCATGAACTGGAATTCCGGGGGACATGTTGATAAATCGATTGTGAACACGATATTTCCATAAGCTTTAAAAAAAGTTTTGTGCAAATGTAGCATATACTAGTGAAATCATTCATAAATGATGCACATTCTCAGAAAAAATTACACTTGGGCTCGGCACAGCAAAAAATTGGATACCGTATATCCTCGAAATACCCCGCCCCCTCTTAAAATGGCCACTATGAATTTATAACCCCCATTCCTCAAAATACCCCCCCCCCAATTGAGTGTACAATTGAATGTGTAGAGACGTTTTTCCCTTGGAAAAATCAATCATCTAAAAACTGTAATAATATGACAAAATGCTACATAAAGAATGTTACCGCTTTTGATGAACAAAGTCATGCAAAGGCACTCCATTCACGCATCTGATTTGATGACAATCCCAGGTGACATGTTGATACCGTATTTCCTCGAAATACCCCCCCCCCCCCCGGCCCCCATCCTCAAAATGGGCACTACGAATTTATTAGCCCCCCTCGAAATACCCCCCTCGTAAATACGGTAAGTATGTAATTGGTGTAAACCATGTTCTAACGTAACAAAGTCATTGTTTTTAACATGGGTTCTACATTGCCCAGATCACAAACCGCAGCTCTAGACATTTACGTTCTCTTTGCACTCAATTGGGGGGGGGCAAAGTTCGCCAAAGTTTTGCGAAAGTTCTGGCGCTTTTCACATCGTTTACGTTACCTTTACATTCAAAATGGAGGGGATTTGTGAACTGAGTGTGTAATTCTAGCGTACAAATTCGCATAATTTGAGCGCGAGTTTTTACAGGATCTGGGGCCAGTTCCACAAAATAAGAAGTGAGACGTGAAATGGCAAAGGCGAAGTAAAAGTGCAAAGGCCATGAATAGGATCTGGCACTAAAATGCGATCTACTCAAAAACCGCATTTCGTGTACTCATCGACTTCTAGACTCAGCCGCCTCAATACTTAAACCCCCCGGGGGGTAATTGGAGGAAATACGGTAGTTACTGGTTATAATGCGGGGCTGTCAAAAAGCGTGTACAATTCAAATCTTTAAAAAAAATTGTGATTTGGTCAGTCCTTGTCAAAATTTCAAATACAATTTTAAAGAAGAAAAAATATTGAAAATTAGGGAGATACTGGTTTCAGAACTAAGCTTCTATATTTGCCTTAGAGCCTAATTCTGGTTTCAATGGATGACAAACCTGATCCCAGAAAATCCAAGGACCAGTCCCAAATACGGGTGCAAATATGTATCTAATGAACAAAAATAAGGCAGTGAAAATCAGGAAAGGTGTGACAAATAAAAACTTTCCAGTCCCAAAACCTCCATTCCAATTCCAGACCTCACATTTCAAAATGATAATGCTTGTTTTTGTGCTAAAATGAATACGGTATTACCTCAAATTATTCCCTTTCTTGAATTACCCCCCCTCGAATTAACCCCCCCTCAAAATGGGCTGGGGAAATAATAAACCCCCCCTCGAAATACCCCCCCTCCGGAATGATGCACATCATGTATGCAATGTACATGATGTATTTATTACTACTTATTTGCATCGCAGCTACTCTTATACGCTCATTTGTGTACAGATGTACATCTATAGCCCCAATATAACCTATATTCTAACATTTATTACCGTTTTTATGTAAGAAATAGCGTATTCTTTACTATGAATTCCACGAAATTTTCTGGCGAAATAATAAAACCCCCCCTCGAATAAACTCCCCCTCGAATAAACCCCCCTCAAATTTTGCTGGCGAAATAATAAACCCCCATGGGGGTATTTCGAGGTAATACGGTACTCTTATTAGGTATTATTCATTTGGAAGAGTTTTATACACTTGCAAAAATAGCATTAATTCTGCATAAGTATTCTGCATATATAGCTTACCTAAATTCTGCCAACAATTGAACATCACTTCAATCGATCATTCACCCATTTCAGCTAGCTTCGAATGCGCCCCAGGGGCCAGATTTAATTCTCGCGTAATGCGCCCTACGTGCATGTAATGCACCCGAAATCGGGCAGGACGGTGCTACATACTACATACAAGCCAATATCACAGTCTGTATCCCTATACATACACAGGTGGCAATATCACAGTCTGTTACCCTACACATACACACATGCGCTCTTAACAGTCAAACAGGTGCGATATACATACATGCGGGGCGGTGTTGCGACATTCCATGCGCATGCAACACACGCATGTTTACCTTTATATGTATCAATTGATTATGTATGCTGCACCCGCTGCTTGCTTTCCATGCACAAATGCCACTCCTAAATAGAGTTTATTAGTTAGTTGATTAATTTATTGTTTGCATGCATGGTTGGTTTTAGTAAAATTCTTTATTTTTATTAAAATTGTATTTTATTTTTATTTTATTCATGTTTCATTTTATTTTATTCTGAAATGTCATTAATAAAATGTTAAATGTAAACTAATGTAAACTAATTGCTACTCCTGAGGGAAGATAGCTAAAAAAATTGTTATTTTTAGGGGGTGGGGGGCTTGCGGGGTTCAATATATGGGCTTTTTCAAGGTATGGAATTAAGAAAATAGGAAAAAATCACATAAGTTAGTGATTTTTAAGGTGAAGATATATGAAAAGATGTGAAAATTTACAATTTTGGGCAAAAATGTTTTTCAATCACAACAATGAAAGCAACAACAAGGCACCAGTTCTGCAAATTGGCAGCTACAATCTTAAGCAACATGATAGAAAACCTTTGCTAGAATTTTACAGACGCTCAATTTATTGTAAAATTTTACTAAAATTGTACAAAAATTTGAATTTTTGTACAATTTTACTAAAATTTTACTAAAATTTGAATTTTAGTAAAATTGTATTTTTATTTTATTAATTTTCCATTAATTTTATTTTATTTTGTTCTTCAATTTTCCATTTTATTTTTATTTTATTATTTTTTTATTTAGATTTTGCCAACCCTGATTGCATGAGAACTCAATGTGTAAATAGGTTAATTGTGTGAAGTCTCTTTAAAGTATAAAGGGTTGAAAGAACCTTTGTGGTCAAACCAGCTGGAAATGCCTCAGTGACAAATGGGCCAAAGTTGGCCATCACCAACTAAAACAATCACTCTAAAAAATACACTGTAAACAACTAATAATTGCACTGATCTGTTATGCACACATGCAGTAAATCGATATCTTAACAATCAAAATCTTGGTGGGTGCCAGTTGCGCTTTCACACCTTGTCGATCAGGGTGATAATTACTGACAGTGATTTCATACTGAGTATCTGTATGGACGCATGCTCGCAACGCAATGGAATGTCGCAACACCGCCCCGCATGTATGTATATCGCACCTGTTTGACTGTTAAGAGCGCATGTGTGTATGTGTAGGGTAACAGACTGTGATATTGCCACCTGTGTATGTATAGGGATACAGACTGTGATATTGGCTGTATGTAATATTGGATTCAGCCATCGGGCAGCCTCCCTACAGATTTTTTTCGGTTGCCCTACCCTACGCATCAGGTTCCCGACACGACAAAACGCAATTCAATTGCATGTCGGGAGGTCGCCCTCGGGTGTAGGGCAACCGTAATCAAGTTATCGGGTTGCTGCCCGATTTCGGGCACATTTTTCACCGAAATGTCTACAACATAAAAAAAGAAAGTGTCCAAAATGTCCAAAAAAGAAAAAAAGATGAGCGACAACGAGCGCGTCTCACCGCTGGCACCCACTATTCGCATGTCGTGCTAATCAAGTATAAAACGTGTGTGCAGTGCATTTCGTTGTTAATCTGAATACTGTACTTTTTTCTATAGTTAATCTATATATAGCTCTATTTCTAATTTTACAGTTCTAATTAAGAGTTCTATTTATTGGCTGCCATTCTATTGGAGGTACGCCCTTCAATTAGAAGGAATGTGGTAAGAAACTGAATGTTTGGTCCATCAGAGCTGAATAACATATGAATAAAAATGAAATATTGAAATAGAATGACACGTTGGCACTGATAAAAAATATTGCTCTTCTTACTAAATATAAGGTGATATACTCCAGTCACTTTACACCCTGCACGCTTGGTTCCCCTTGGAAGCGTGCCAACGATATTTTGACGCATGCAATTATCACAGAAAGTTGAACAAAGTCATCTCTGTTATAACGCTATACGTTAACTTTTTCACAACAATGACTTTTCATCTTTTGTACAAAAATCACGTGCTTTATCATCGTTGGCACGCTTCCAACGTGAGACATAAATGAGTGCGAGGGCAGAGTATGATGTCCGCCGAGTATACCGAATGAAATCAACTGGGAATGGAATGGAATCCGTCCATTCAATTTTGAAATTGAGACGTGTGGGTAATTTAAAACATAGGTAACTAAATGGAACAATAATAATAATAATATGGTGGGTAGAGCGGAGAGATAAATAAGTAACATAAAATCGATATATCACCTAGATATCAGAGGCTACCTAAATATTTAGATTCGGCCCCTCCGCACAATATCGATTTGCATGGACCACCCAAGTCGACACATCGACGACGCGTCGAAAAACGGTGCATATTTCCTGCAAACGATACCGATATTTAGAGCTCTATTTAATTTTTGCTCTAAACAAACAAATTTGGGTGCGAGCAAACACATGTTTTCGCCACGCTTACTAGAGAGATGTTATGGGTTTTATTGCCTAATTACAGTTTTCTAAAATGTCCGATCTTATGGGAAGATCAAGCATTAAGAAAAAGGTAGCTGGCATTAGTCTAAAATTGTTTTTGTGCATTTTTTCAACTTGTCACTTGAAATTGAATAAACCACAAATATTGAATCATGGCTGAGCCGAGAAATGGACCATTCACTCAGTGTGTTATAACCCAACTCTATTCACTCACCCCTGATATACAATACTGTGGATATACTCAAGTTCAAGGGCAACATGAAAATATCGTGACATTTCATGTCCAAACTGCACACAATCAGTTCATGCCAGTTGGGCACGCAAATCGAAATCTGATCGCGGCCCCGCATATGTGAGTGTGCATTAGACATTAGGTGCATTTGACATCAATCGAAGTGGCGCCAAAGATAATAAACAAAAATACCACCAACGCAGGCAAAATGACACCCTCATTTATGGCGTCAACGGTCTGCCTGTTCTGATGGCCCGCACCAATTGTGTTCCGACCGAGGTATGTCGCTCCAGTCATGAACGCGGGGCAGTGCATCAGTTTGGACCACACCCCAGCCCGGTCGGTTTGCTACAGAACCTGTGTGGGCATGTTGTGTGGACCACCGTGTATTAAGATGGTATTCTACATGCAGGTCAATCGCAACGCGAATGCAGCGCCGATTTCTCCTGCTCTGCACACCAAATCCAACACTTTTCCGCCCGCAACACATATGATGTCGTATACTACAGATGTGCGTGGGGGGAATAAATGCGACATTCGCCTTGGTTTGTGATCATTTGAAAGATAATGAAAGGTATGGTGATTTTCATGTTGAAAGAGGAGTTACCTCTGTTGTTAAAAAAAAATTTTGATGTAGTAAATGGCCAGTAGTGGAAAGGTAGAGTATGAAAATGTCTGAATACCGTAATTCCTGTTTACCATGTGTCTAATGTAACCATTAATTCATGTATGAGTTGATAGATAAATGATATAAAAATTTTTTAACTGAATTATTCCATCCTAGAATCAGATAAATAAAAGCGAAATATCGAGCAGAAAAATATAAGTTTACCGGATATTTTTCGGCCATGTGACAAGCATCTGAATGGCATCTCTCCAGCACATAAGTGTAATATTTATCTGAGCGTTTTGTTCAGATTTAATAATACACAATGCACCCGAGAGAAGTTATGTCAGACACTTGGCACATGGCCAGAAACTATCCCCTCAGCTTGATGCCTTCACTGACCATCTCGCTGATCATTACTCTATGCTTGCTGCAAACTTTAAAGTTCAGATAATCACATGATTCTGAGCAGTTGTAGGGACATTTAAAAGTGGTGTATGCATCTCGAAACTTTTTTAGTCTGGTACATTCAAACAAGACATGTTTCACAGTGCTGAAACATGGTGTAGTTGATGTGGAACAGCTGCTACATAATTTTTTCCCGGTTTTTGTGTATAGGCGCAATGCATTATGTCGTGCAGCGAACCAATTCATCTCGTTGTATTTTATTGTTTTTGGGTGTGCTTGGGAACCACTATCATTCCTAATTGTTGATATTTTTTGGTTTTTTAGTGCTGTTTGCGCTAGTGTTTTCCGACGATTTTCAATTAATATCTTCAAGTTTGTCTTGCTGTAGCAGTTAGCTATAATTTCCGATATACCTAGAGCATTTTGTGATTTAGCTACCTGGGCACTAGCTGTTCCCCCAGTTTTTTTGAGACGAGAATTGTCTACAAGCTTAGCGTCAGAGAGAAGGGATATTTTTAATAGCCGATCTGGAGTTAGGGCATGAATGTATTTGTGAAATGTTATCACCATTTGATGATATCTATCAGATGGGAGTGCACCACCTAGGTCAATTATCATGCTTGCTGAACTACAGCTGTTTGGCAGATGACCACATCGCTTCATAGTTTGCATGTATAGACGATCCATTTTCTCTAGTAATTTTGCATCCACACCTGTTACTTCTAGTCCATACATGCTCATGCTTTCCACATAGCTTTTCCAAGTAATTTTTGCATGATGCAATGGGGTAATTGTTCTGTTAGATGAGAGTATTGCTAGTGAGCTATGTTTAAGCATTTTCTCGTATGCGCCTTTCCCATGGGCCAAGAATGGGTTGTCATCAGATGTTATGGTAATACCGAGGTATTTTGTCGTGTTGCATTCTGAAATTGTCCCCTTTTCTTTAATTGTGTTCCATCCTAATGGCCATTTAATGGATGTGGCTGGTTTTCCCCATCTCATTATCATAGACTTAGTGGTATTAATGCGAATGTTCCATTTCCATGCCCAGTCACTGAATAAATCCATTATTTTACGCATTTCGTATTCTGTGTTTGCAGTGAGTACTATGTCGTCTGCAAAAAATAGACCTGGAATTTTGTCCAATCAAAGGTCGATTTTTGCACCTAGTTGTGATTGGAGCAATTCATCTGCTAAATCGTACATGTAAATTGCATAGAGTGTTGGGCTTAGTGCACATCCTTGTGCCACACCGTAGGGGTATTCTAAATCTTCACTCAGGTAATCGGCATATGTCATTTTCACCTTTATGTTTTTGTATGCGTTTGATATGGCTGACACCATTTTATGTGGTATCCCCATATCAATCATTTTCTTCCATAATTTATCACGTAGTACTCGATCAAAGGCTTTCTCCGCATCAATGAAACATGTGTAAAATGATGAGCCATTAGCCTTTGCATAATTGTAGCATGATTTCAATATTTGAACGTTATCACATGTACGACGATTTGGTCTAAATCCACCCTGTAGCTCTGTGAAGACATTGTGTGACTCACAGCATTCCATTAATCTTTTATTTAGGATCATCATGTACAATTTTTTTATATTGCATGATATTCCCAATGTACGATAATTTTTCATATCGGATTTTGGTCCCTTTTTGTGTAATAGTACCATTTTGCATATTTTGGCATCTTGTGGGATGTCTTGACCAGAAAACCATTGGTTAAACATCAGCAGGAGAGTTTCTTTATACGAAACGCCCATATGCTTGAAATATTCGTGATGTATTTCTGTTGTCCCTGGTGACTTATTGTTTTTCAATTGTCTTATTGCATTCTCTAGTTCAGTGAATGTAAGTTTATCGTTAAGTATGTCGACACAATCATCCTGCTGTATTATTTGTTCAACTGTATGGTAGTCCACGCTGCCCGGGTTGCGTTGCATGACTACATCCCATGCCTTTTTCATTTCACAGTTCATAGTCTCTAGTGATTTGATTGGGCTGCCGTTTTCTGTCTCTATGGTGTAGATTACATTCTTACCTATTTTTCGGTTTTGATTGACGTGCTTGTAAATGTGATTAATATCTTTTGTGTTTGAAGTGATCAATTTACTGATTTTTCTATCGTTATGCTCTTGGTCGATTCTACTTTTTGTCTTTCTTAGCATTGTGCGGAGAGTTGTGATATTTTTTCTGTGTATGTCATGACCTGTTAGTTTAAGTTTTTTCCTTTCTTTGCCCATGCGACGATGCAGTTTTTGTATTTCTCTGTTTACATACGGTTTTTTTTCATTAGTTGTTGCTGGCGCAGCTACCTCTGCTGCAGCTTTTTGAATTCCATTAATCCAACCGTTATAGTTGGATGGATACTCTGATGATGTTTTACTGTGAAAGTCACACCATTCAGTACCATGTGGTTTGCGTTTTCTGATGTTTACAATTCTTTCTTGTGGGGACAGGTTTACCTTAAGCATGATTGCATGATGATCGGATATTACCGGGCATTTTTCGCCGCAATCATCTATGCAGCCTGTAAAATCTATGTCGTGTGAGGAGAAACACAGATCAATTATAGATTCAGCATTCCGGCGTTGAAATGTCCAGAGACCCTTTATCTGACTGTTCAGCAGAAATGGTGAAAACTCACAAATCCAATTTCTGATTAGTCTCCCATTTTCATTAACATTTTCTTTGTTGCCTAAGATACCTAATTCATCATTCCCAATATGGCCATTGAAATCGCCTATTATCAGAGAAATTTCACCATTTTTTCTTGATTTCACAATCTGCTCTCCAAGTGTGTCAAGGATGGATGAGTTCAGTTTTTGAATTTCCATAGATTTTTTGGATTTGCTATTATTTTCTAAATAGCAAACATGTAGGTTTAATGCTGGGCCACTAGTATTTTTGATTCGTATACTCGATATATGATCTATGTGTTGTGTTGTGTTGTAGGGGGGCACGCCATGGCGCTAGCGCCAGTGCCACACCATTTTTGATAATGTATCAACTCTAGTTGGTAGAGTTGATACATTTAGGACTTTGCCGCCGCGGTAGCGGCGTGGGGTAATTAATCAAGGGCGCTGCCGACTCGGAATCGGCAGCGCCGCGTGGAAATGTCGCCGCCATGCGCGCGACAACGACCCCTAGCCGCCGCCGCCGCAGCAAAGTCACATAACATCGTGCCGCTGCGACGGCGACCCAATTTTCACCCGCCGACACACTACGCGCGTACGCGCCGCCACCCTGAAACGATAGATCTCTGCGGAGATGGCGCAGCGTGCACGCAGAGTGCGTCGCAAAAATCAAGTTTCAGTGTCGTGAATATGAATGGGGGCATCATGTAAACTACATGGCAAACTGCATTGTAAACACATGTTTTGACATTTTTTTAATGGCAGTTTGCATGATGCCACCTAAATTTAATCACTTCTGCCGTATCGCAATTTGTTGACTGCGTAAAATTCCATCCATTTGTGAAGATACCCCCCAGATAATTGTGCATAAAAGGGCATGTATGCAGTGGAAACACTAATCAGTCTGGTATTCTATTCTAGAATTTCATCAGGTCACCAAGTGTACACTACCTATTAGAGCATGACCCTATGGAGAATGCATGCATTTTTAGATGCCCTGATTCAGGATTCGGACCCTAGTGGTCTCAGTCCAATTGCTACTTTTCTATACCTATTTATTTAGATTGTTAGTATTTGCACTGCACACACAGGTAATGAGTTACAAAGGTAAATTTCTGATTCTTATTACTGTTCTTACAACCTAAGAATTATTAATGCATGGAAACTTATGTTTTTGCAACCCCTGATACTGTTTTGTAATTACTCAACTGGCCACCGAAAATATTGCTGTAAAAGCTCTCTTTAATAATGAAAAGAAGTCAGTTGAAACTGGTGGAAAGATTTAATTGGCTTTATTAACACTAGAAAAACGAACTAGAACACTAATTACCTGTCTTAAAGAATCCATCCCTACAAAACGAACCCCGGGTAGCGTTGGCAATCCGCCAGTACCCGGGACCCCCCTAAATTTGGCTCCCAATGTGGGGCTCGAACCCACAACCCTTGGATTAAGAGTCCAATGCTCTACCGACTGAGCTAACCGGGATTAGCTCTTTCTTTTCCCTATAAAATACCCCCCAGATCGCCCAGGAAACCCCCCAAGTGCAGCGACGAAAAAACGAGAATGGACGACGATGTCTGAGCGCCCAGCGGACCGCGGACGCAGTGTCAACTACGCCATTAGGCTGCCGGCCAGGTAACAAAGTAATACACCAGGCCGACGACGAGCAAGTGGGACGTTTTTTCTATTTGACATTCTGTTGAGTGGACGCTACATTGAGAGACATGTGAGCGTGGCGAGGAAATGACGTATAAGTTCAGCGCCAGCAAAGTATCTATGAAATGGCATTTTACTCTGATATTGTACTAAAAATGGCGCTGTATTGAGAGAAAAATGGCAAAATACATACTGGAATAAGTCACATGCTGCTAGGTTCTTTTTACTGGACCTCACCAAATAAGAATTAGCAATTAAAATAAAACCGCGACAAGTGCAGGCGCGGCGCAACATTGCGCCAAGCGAGACGCTAGAAATGTGAGGCATGTCATTCCAAAATTGCGGGAACGCCAACTTTACAAAGTTCAAATGAGCACATACCTCGCACTGAATTCTACCTTCACCCACCATTTTGCTTCAAAACAAGAACCGTTTTTTTGGTTCTTAATTTAAATAATTTAGGAACTGCTTTTGGTTCAGTATTCAGATGGGTTATGGTAGATTTCGGTGTGAAGGTAATGTATTCACCAAAAATATACTTGATTTGGGGGCGCTGCAATTTCAAATGACATCCTACGCTAGACAAGTTAGGTGACATCCTAAAGTGGTCGCTATATTAAGAGACAATGACATTTTACAATAGGGCACCATTCTAGCTGCGCTTGGCGAGAATAGTTAGAGTGCCCGGCGAAACTTCAAGCCATGGACAGGGTTCTGTTCCAAAATGCCCGCGCGCCACTTTAAGAATAATTTTGTGATTTAAAAAGTAAACTTCCAAGCGAACTGCACGCTCTGCATGGAAATCTACCTTAATGAGCTCTTACTAGTGATTATTTTTCAGTGAAAATAACAAGAACCGTTTTTTTGGTTCTTTATTCAGATGGATTATGGTAGATTTCATTGTAAGCGTGATGTCCACTAGGAAATGCACAAATTCATAAAATGGCACCGGAAATATGAAACGTAACTGCACGCACTTTGAAAGAAAACTCTGCATGCGACATTGAAAAATGTGACAAATGTCATCTCAAATGGCATAAAAGTAAGGCATAAACCATTCAATTATGGCTTAAAATATACTCAACAGACCACAAAGTATGCACAGAGTCCTACCATGTGAAGAAAAAATGAAATAAAAACAAGAACCGTTTTCTTTGGTTCTTTATTTAAACAATTTACAGCAGTTTTCATACTAAGTGTGATGTCCGCTGAGTATGTTTACCTATTTACAAATGCCGCCTTAAAAAAAGTCATTACATTAAGAGAATTGGATTGTTTCCACTGGCACTTTAGAGCGGCGAAGAATTTACACCTAAGATACAGTCTAATTGCCGACGCGGACTTAAAAATGTCGTCTCAGTTGACATAAGAATGAGATGGCACCGCACACGCTGGATGTCAACTGAGTTCACGTCAACTAAATTCATTAAATTTCAAGTACCCTTCCTGTTTGAACACAACCAGTCCTACAAGATTCACACTTGATGGTCCTTGTTGCCGTCAAGCGTGACTTAGTTGACAGTGAGTTGACACGAATTCGCGATGTCAACTAGCGTGTGTTGGTCTAGGAAGGCGTGCATGCGGTTGTAGCTACACTTGGTGGACCGCGAAAAATACGTGGAAATCTATGAAAACAAGTCAAAACCAAGAACCGTTTTATTTGGTTCTTTATTCAGACGGTTACGGTAATTTGTTAGAAGTGATGTCCACCGAGTATAGCTGCAACGTAAACAGAATAGAATGACTTGTGCGCGGCGCTAATTAGGTATACTCGACGGACTGCAAAGTATGCATCGAATCCTACCGTATAGAAACAAGATTAAAAACAAGAACCGTTTTTTTGGGTTCTTTTTGTTCATGTAGTTTCGATGGATTCACATGCAAACTTGATGTCCGCCGAATATATATTTATACTCAAGTTGCTTTACACCCTGCACGTGTGGTTCCCGCTGGAGGTGTGCCAACAGTGGTTGACATGTGCGAGTTTCATAAGGAGATGACAGATCGATTGTTGTTATAATGTTACTCATTAACATATCGCATCGATTACTTTGCCGTCTTTTTACGGAAGTCGCCATGTTAATAATCATTGGCACGCTTCCAACATGAAACATAAATCAGTGCGAGGGCAGAGTATCATGTACGCCGAGTATACTTACTTACAAATGTCAACGTAAGTAAATAAATAAACGCGGCGCCAAATTGACCCATCGCTACATGCCTAACAAAAGCCCTAAGTTGACAATGAGTTGACATGAATTCGCGATGTCAACTAGCATGAGTCTAGGAATGCATGCGCGCAGTTGTGGCTACACTCGGCGGACTAAAAAAAATACACATAAAGAATCTTGTCTTATACAAATAAAATCAAAACAAGAACCGTTTTATTTGGTTCTTTATTAAGATGTTTATGGTAATAAGTGATGTCCACTGAGTATGGCTACAATGTGACTGAGTGGAAAGGTGTAGGCTGCACGCACCGCGCGGAAACGGCGCGGTAAAATTGGTCAATTGCAAAACAAAACAAAAAAAACAAACAAAAAATAATCTTAATTGACAAGATAAGTGCCTTGGGCGCGGCTCGAATAAAGTACACTCAGCGGACCGCAAAGTATGCACGGAGTTCTACCTTATAAAGAAAAAATTATTTAAATAAAGAACCAAAGTGGGTTCGAGCCCCACATCGGGAGCCAGCAAAGTTGACGCTCAGCGCCCAGTTTCACATTTAACAACTCTGGCGCGCTCTTGACAACTCTGGTGCCTGGCGCCAATGGTTCGGGGGGGTGTTTATATCAGGGCGACGTAGCGCGACTGCACACGTCGCCCTGATATAAACACCCCCCTGAACCATTGGCGCCAGGCGCCAGAGTTGTCAAGAGTGCGCCAGAGTTGTTAAATGTGAAACTGGGCGCTGAGCGTCAACTTTGCTCAAATTTAGGGGGGTCCCGGGTACTGGCGGATTGCCAACGCTACCCGGGGTTCATTTTGTAGGGATGGATTCTTTAAGACAGGTAATTAGTGTTCTAGTTCCTTTTTCTAGTGTTAATAAAGCCAATTAAATCTTTCCACCAGTTTCAACTGACTTCTTTTCATTATTAAAGAGAGCTTTTACAGCAATATTTTCGGTGGCCAGTTGAGTAATTACAAAACAGTATCAGGGGTTGCAAAAACATAAGTTTCCATGCATTAATAATTCCTAGGTTGTAAGAACAGTAATAAGAATCAGAAATTTACCTTTGTAACTCATTACCTGTGTGTGCAGTGCAAATACTAACAATCTAAATAAATAGGTAGAGAAAAGTAGCAATTGGACTGAGACCACTAGGGTCCGATTCCTGAGTCAGGGCATCTAAAAATGCATGCATTCTCCATAGGGTCATGCTCTAATAGGTAGTGTACACTTGGTGACCTGATGAAATTCTAGAATAGAATACCAGACTGATTAGTGTTTCCACTGCACACATGCCCTTTTATGCACAATTATCTGGGGGGGTATCTTCACAAATGGATGGAATTTTACGCAGTCAACAAATTGCGATACGGCAGAAGTGATTAAATTTAGGTGGCATCATGCAAACTGCCATTAAAAAAATGTCAAAACATGTGTTTACAATGCAGTTTGCCATGTAGTTTACATGATGCCCCCATTCATATTCACGACACTGAAACTTGATTTTTGCGACGCACTCTGCGTGCACGCTGCGCCATCTCCGCAGAGATCTATCGTTTCAGGGTGGCGGCGCGTACGCGCGTAGTGTGTCGGCGGGTGAAAATTGGGTCGCCGTCGCAGCGGCACGATGTTATGTGACTTTGCTGCGGCGGCGGCGGCTAGGGGTCGTTGTCGCGCGCATGGCGGCGACATTTCCACGCGGCGCTGCCGATTCCGAGTCGGCAGCGCCCTTGATTAATTACCCCACGCCGCTACCGCGGCGGCAAAGTCCTAAATGTATCAACTCTACCAACTAGAGTTGATACATTATCAAAAATGGTGTGGCACTGGCGCTAGCGCCATGGCGTGCCCCCCTACATGCGCCAACTCCTAGACATTGTAGCGACCTCGCACAAGCCTTAATCAAATCAAACGATAATTGGAATAGGGTGTGTAAACTTTGCGGAAGTGAGCACATTTCTAACTCAATTATCCCGGGTATATTACATTTTTGATTTTCTGTTCGTAGAAGATTTTAGCATTTTTCAAGTTTTCACACCCTCTCAACAAGTAAGAGTATCAGAGTCATGTTCAGTTCACATCTGCGCGATGATAATGTTATTCAAATAAACGATCAATTGTCCACAGGTGCTAAAACGATGTTTGAGATTATCCACAAAATTATAATTACTTGGTATTTACAATCTTATACAAATGCAAACAAGCCAATGTATCATCCACAGTGTAGGCGGCCGTCGTGTCGATGCTCGAACCATAGCGAAACGTGGTCTTGTATATGGTGCCATTGAGCAGCGTGTCCCACGGGAATTGTGGGGTGAATGCGGTTGAAACACCATCGGTGCGCGCAGTGCGTCTGGTTAGCATGTTGGTACTGCGATTTTCTCGAGCAGCCGCTTCTGGAATTGGTCAGTGGTGCAATGGCGTGTTCTGCCGCGGTGATTGTTGGTAAAGATGCTGTCTGCAGTCCTTGACCTCTCAGTGCTTGATGAATGTCGGCTGGTACTCAGCGCTAGCATTAGAATTGTGTAGCGGTTGTTGGTCGGGTCATGGACACAGTCTTTCCGGGTAACGGCAGTTGCTCGATTCAATGCTGATCACAGCAGCCCCTTGGTGTTGTATCGCAATCTGTCGAACTGCGCATTGAGCTATTGCACAAGTGATAGTCATGCAACGTTGAAATGCTGCACGCATCGGCCGCTGTGGTGTTGAGTACCGCGTGTGCGTTGCCACAGTTATCAGTTAGCTTCGAACCGCTGTCAGCCGCATGGTAGTCGTAGTCTATGGTGCGTCCGCATTCGCCAGCTCCGCATTCTCCAGCCGGTGTCTTGACAGATACGCAGGTGACGTTGTTGATGTTTCTCCAGTGGTTGTTGACGTCGCATTGAGTAGCAAAGGTAACGGTTGCGGGACGGTCAATAGCGCTATCACAGAATCTTATGCTCAAGTGGTGGTATAACGGTATAATAGCAACAACAATGTCCTGTGTATTTTCACGCATAGAAAGGGTTCAGGGAAAGTAATCTATTTTCGGTGGACCATTTCTGAAAGAGTTGTTTGCCCACTCTTTCTACGCGTGTGATTGGTATTTATACAATGGGATGTTTGGCAATTGCATAAGATGTGGCTTTTAGAATGATCATAAATACAATGCATTTTCTAAATTATCTTACATTAGTGTGGATAATCTCAACATGTTTCAATTCAGAACAGGGATGAAATTTATGCTTATGATGGATACATTGCAAATTACAGAGTACGCATATACATTGCAGAAAACTTTGATACAGCCGTATGCAGAATCCAACCTCAGACAGACTTATGGGTTCTATTGTGTGTCACTTGGAGCTTCAACCAGCGGATCCTGTCTATTGAGCTGGATTTTGCATTCGGAGGTTTTACATCGTACATATTTCCGGGTATTTTTGGTACTAATTATCGGTTCGAAAGACAAGCACTGCGAAATAAACACAAAACGGTGAAAATCGAGGCAGTAGGGTTGGTTTGATATGTCCTCTGGGACCTGGACTGTGGTGATTGTTGGGCTCAAAATTCAATTCTGAGGCTACATAGCAACTTGAAATTTGGTTTCTGGTTTGCTTAGGGACATATCATCCCAACCCTCAGTGAGATAATCCGTACTCAGGCGACATACTCCCAAACTTTGCGTATGTCGGGTGTTTTTGTATTTTCTAAATTTTATATTTTTTATTTTATTTTATTTTTTTATTAAACGTGCAGTATGAAAAGTCAATTCCCTTGCGAAGGCCGCAATTGACTTTTCAAACTTTCCATAACTTGACCTCACAGCCACTTTTGCCGAAAAACTCTCTCAGGTCACTGGCTACTACGCACGGCGTGTCGCCGAGCTCCAACAGGTCGCGGGCCCGTTCTGCGCGATGAGTCCGCATGATGCATGCGCCTGTCGTGCAGATCGTCTTGAAGAGTTGCCGCCAGTGGGTGGTGGTTTTGGAAAGCTTGAAGATCGGTTCGAAGTCAGTCATTATGATGATGGACCTTTTCTGCTGGGTGAGGGCCACACACAGGCGGAGCATGTTTGTGAGATGGGCAAGCTGCTGGTATCTGGTGTTGAGATTCCAGCCAGGAACCAACAGCACATCCTCCGTCTGTGACCCTTGCGCTATGTCGCACGTCGAGATGTGGTCCGTCAGATTCGGCATGCCCTGTCTGCCCCACTCGCGCGTCAGCATGGCGACATCTTGCTCGAAGTCCCTGACAAAGTCTTTGTAGTACGTGAGAACCGGGGTTGTTAAAAGGAGCAGTACTAAATGAAGTACATGAGCATAAAGTATTTGTGTTATACTGTCCCTCCATACAGAACATGCTTGCCCCTGGTTTTTTTTGGTCGGAAAGGTCAAGGCAAGATTCATTTTCAGCAAGTCTTGCTTTGATTTTCTAAAAGATTTTCAAACTTAAATCACAAATCGCTGGACATGTTTTGTCATTTTTAGATTGTAAGCATGTTGTTTTTGTATGCCGGGAAGTATGTGAATAAATAAATATTAGTTGGTATTTGTGCATATGACACTTTAGAGTAAAAGTAAACACATTTTAACAACTTTGGTGGGACTCTTAGTTTCTCAAAAGCACTGCCACCGGCGGCCTGGAACCAATGGAATATGAATTGCTTGAATTGGTCGCGTGTCTGTTGACAGTGGCGCAGTGATTGGTCTCTCTCATCCCCGTCTGCGGCCCGCTTCGTCTCAACGTCGACCCAATAGATGGCTGGTGCATAGCGTTTGGTTCCATCTGGCTGGCATCTGTATGGCAGCGGGAACCCCGGTGGCGTCACTCTTGTGTAATCTTCTAGAGTGTTTGGCGTTGGTGCAGCTACTAGGTGTTCCCCTGTGTAGATCAAGCTGCTCACGAGCCGAGTGTGGTCAGCGGAAGCGCGGTAGATCTGATTCAGGTGGAGCCTCTCGTCCGCGGTGGAGACCGCGCACATTCTCTCAAGGGCGCTTTCATTGTTGACTGCCTCCACTGCCCGTCTGATTGGTGTTTGTGAAAGAATGGGTTTCGCCAGTTGACGGGAATCACCTAGCAGCAGAACGACGCAGCGGCGCCGAATGCCATCGCTTTCATCCATGAGGCACAGCAGCTCGCCGAGTTCGAGTTTGGACCAGAATCGTTAAAACATTTTTGGAGTAAATGTAAAGTATTGAGTTCTTGGTGAGAAACAACACATTAAGTATGGGAATACGTAGCTTTGAGTAAATGCAAATACTTTTTTAACGATTGTGATTTTAAGACGTTTTGGTTGCTTCATCGACAATCAGCATGCTGAACCTGCTCTCAGACAATCTCGACAGAGCAGTGGAAATCGTGGCGGTTACAATCTGGGGCAGTCCCAGACCATGCCCAGCACTCCGGAAGGTGGCAAAACCGTGCGAGAAGTCAAGTTCAATAAGAGGCTTATAAGGTTACGATAGATACTCGTCTGAATTTTGTCACACTCCGGTGTTCTCTGCACAGTCTGGGATAGTCACCTGGTGGTTCTGGCTAATTTCTCTATCTTCTTGTGCTGTCCAGGCTTCTTTTTCCTCCAAGCAACTTTTGACGTTTTCTAGCCATTCCAGCGGAACTGGATCGGCTCGACCCAAATGGCACCCTCGGTCCGTCTGTCGGTTTCGGAGTCTTTCGTTTTGCTCAACACTTCTTGAAGTTGCTCTCATTTGATAGTGACTCCAAGGTTTTCGCGTTGGGTCACCAAATTCAATTCGGTGGTTGACTTCTTCGCGGAGTCGGTCTGTGGCGCCATTATCTCCCGCCACAAAGAGAACTTTCGTGGCCAGTGGTTCGGAATCGTGTCGTTCCCAATCAGATTCCAGATGGTCATCCATTCCCCAGATGGAGAATGCACTTTTGCCACATCCCGCCCCGGCTTGGACGGTGAGACGTACATTATTGGTTCTTAGTTTACTCAAGCCTGACTGCTGCTTTTCGTTTGCGTTCTCGGGGAACCCTTCGGGATACTTGTACACTCTCTGATCACTTGTCACTGTTTTGACGTGCGCTGCCAGTTTTGACTGGTTGGGCAGGTGCAGTCTCAGTACTTCCAACTCAGCTGCTGATTTACTGGGGTTCATGATCGCTGAAGCGTGTTTGATCCATGTCCGCTTATCTTTGTCATCCGTGTCTTGCTCGCATGCCATGAACGCTATTTTGCTGCGTCCCAGCTTAGTGTGGCATTCTAGGTACTGGAGCCCTCCTTTTGACATTACTGAGATGCCGATTTGCTGCTGGGTACCTTGTTTGATCAGCCTGACAGATGAGATTTGTCCTGCTAAGTCCAACTTTGGCCCATCAAAGAGTACCCTGACCGGCGTGCGGTTGGTCCATGTGGTTTTCTGGTCTCGAGGGAACGTGACCATGAATGTGATATAGCTGTAGTCATTGGCCCTAGTGATCGTGAAGTCACTAGTCCATGGAGCCCTCTGTTTTCTGGTGCAGCACATTGCGCTGACTAGTTTGGCCACCGAGTGGTCAAAGCAGAGATCAACCATTGCTTCGTAAATGGCCAATTGCTCCGCTTCTGGTTTGGTGCGAATGTTCTTTGCAAAATGGTAGGCTTGCCAATACTGATACTCCAGCAAGATTTCTTTCTTTTCCACTGCCGTGTAAGCGGGCGCGTTTGCCACATGGGCATCCGGGGCGAATGCCAACCGCGTCAGATCTGCAAACCCTTCCTCGGTGCTCAATTCTTGTCTGTCCAGCCCTTGAACTCTGACTGCTTTTGGTACCTTAAAGGGAATGAACAGATTTTGGAACAGCGGCACTGGATCTGTGCTGCTGACCGGGCTGTGCGGTGCCAGGTCAGCCAGTTTCTTGACGCATCGGATGTTCTTCAAAATTGGCCGGACGTGGCGTCCGCCGACCCTGATGCCCGAGACCCATAAAAGTGGGTGGTCATGTTGTAGGCTCACCACCACGGCTGGTGGCATGATCTTGTCACTGATCCAGAAATCCTGAGTCATCCGCCGCATTTCCACCTCATTCTGCTCGTAATGCGCTTGTCCCAGAGTGTGAAGCTCTTGCATCACTAGGACATCTGGCACTATTTTGCCTTTTTCCATTTTTCCAGTGATCGTGGTCAGCATAGTCACCTCACAGCCTCTCCATCCCAAGCACGTGGTGTAATGGCCAATGGCGAGATGGAATTTGGGAACAGCATCCTGTGCTTGGCATAGCAGCGTTGCAGGGGTGTGCAGGTGCAGTCGCACCCAAGTTCCCTGATCGCTGTGGACGCTGGCCTCTGTTCCGTGCAATGCTTCCCAGGGTATCCGGGTCAGCACATCTCGTATTTTGGCTGGGCTCAGTGTATCGTGAGAAAGATGCAAGCCCTTGTCAATTTTGCCATCGTGCATGATTCCGCGGGCATACAGGACTCCGTCTCTGGTTGGATCATTCCACAGGATCAGTGCCATCTGTCGTTTGTAACTGCCCCGGGGAGCCGGGTGCTTGGCGCGGTTCCTGGGATTGATTTCCAGTCCGGCTATAACCAGCTCTCCGCGCACTGTGCCTGGCGGTCCGGCGTGCGACGGACCAACCACCTCGGTGATGTGGCTGACCATTCTCTGGGCTGGTACATTCTCATTTCTGATCTGGCTGGGTCCCAAATCTATGTCTGGTCTCTGTCTCCGTTCTAATTCTGCTAGCATGTCCAGTACCAGGTCAAGTTTGACTGACCCTGTACACATTTTTGGGTGTTTGGCAGGTGGCCAGACTGAAAGGTAGAGTTATTTGTGCAGTTGATCGGTGAGAAAAATGCAGTTTGTAAACGAGGTATGCGCTGAGATAAAATGGGTGTGTGGTAGAAAGCAATTTCTGCTGGGAAAAGAGTGTTCATCACAAGAACCAGGCTCTGGTGACTGGGTTAGCGTTAACGTTGTTACTTTCACCGCAGGTGTTGCACATGTTTACATTTTGTCAACTGGAACGGGACAGCTGGTGGAGCTGTCTTTTGTCATGGCCCTGGTGGGTTGGGTTCGGCTTTTGTTTGGTGCTGCAAGTGCTGCCAGAGCCATTGGTGTCTAAATTTGTCGATATTTGGTCGAAATAAAACTACTGAATAGAAATTGAAAGGTAACTTGTAGCATGTAAATTACAGGAATACAAATGATGGGGAGGTCCACACGACACATTGTATCGACAGCGCATACGACGCCGTGACATACGCGAATTGTCGTCGTTCGACATTGTGGAAGACGTTCAGGCCCTCGCGTGGGTGTGGTGCGTATTCGATAGTGAGTTTGATTAAATCAGATTGAGTAAATGTTTCGGGTAGTTTTATAGTTTTAGTAGTATCCTGGGTTGCGAAAATACAATCGGTTGATGTGTTTGGCATAAAAAAATGTAAAATACATTATTCTAGATTGGGAAAGAAAAGATAGGGCTAGCTAGATGCTAATGCTACTAGTGAATAACAGGGAAATTTGCGCAAAAGTCGGGTAAAACTGTGAGATCATGGATACTTATCCACACGTATCCACTTGCCTGGCCTCCCGTCCCCCCGCCAAGGGTGAACACGGGCCCCGTGTTCCAGGAGTGTCTCAGAACAACAGAAGCGCAAAGTTTGTGTGGATTGAAAATATTATGTAAAAAAAAATTGTGTATGACCGGTGGGCATTTTATATATTGAGTAGTGGAGTTTTTTGGTGGAAAGAATAATTTAATTGGAAAACTGTTCTGGTGGGGTATGTTACTGGTATGGTAATTTAATGGTATTTTCCCAAAATCATTTGTTATTATTATTATTTTTTGTAATCTGAGCTTAGTATTTGCATTAGAAGTAATAAAATAAATCGTTTAAATAAAATAAAATAAATGGAAATTGTTAATTTGTAATAGTATAGTGAGAATAAGGAAAGTAGGGGGATATAAATGATTGGCAGACAAATCAACAAGGCTAGCAGGGCATTGCATGAGAACACCCTCCATGTAGCCCAAAAGTGCTTAAATACCACAGGTTGTGTCATAAATAAATTTTTATGTACCCAAAATTTACAAAATTATTTCTTATTTGCCAACGAAGCATCGTATGAAGACATGGAGCACAGATCTGAACTCGCCTCGTCAGCGCGAACAAAATGAGTGCTCATACGTCTTCATACGACAATCCGTTCAAAAGTTGAAAATTTTGCCTATTAAATTTACTTTTTACTAGCGGTAGGTCCCTGGAACGTGCATATTTTAACGCGCGCGTTCCGACATAATTTATCGGCCCCCCAGTTGTTGTTTACTTTCTAGTTAGCTGGGTGTGAGCCAAAATGCCACATCTGGTATTTTGGTATCTTGTAATCAACAGAGCTGTGCTAGTTATCTTGGCTGAAATATGATAAGACAGTGTTAGTCACATATTTTTGAGCTTTTGGCTACAGAATTGAGTGACTTTTAGTTGAGTATTTCCTATTTCTTGAGACAGAGTTTTTGAGCTTATTCTATTGGCTACTTTCCACTGCAGGTTTTCTAGATAAAATTGGCTAGAATCACCCAGCTAAAATGTGGGCTATTAGCATTTTAGTCTTGGTCAGTTTTTGATTTTTTTCTTTGATTAGCCAAAAAAAATATGAAAAGGCATTTTGAGAAACTGTTATTCATTCCAATGGTTTTTCCTCGAGTTGCTTAGAGAGAAGGTGCTCAAAACAAAATTAAAAGTCGAATATTTCCTTATTTTTGAAGAGAGGGTTGTGAAAAGCATCCATGATTTTCACAACTTTGCTAAAAGTTTTGGAAATTAATAAAGTTGAGTGGTATTGGTACTTTTGGGACACATGGGAGGTCGTTAGTGTCTCCTTTAGAAGGCAATCAGCTTAATGCGCCACCCCTAGACTGAACCGTTTCCCGTTTTTAGCTGTCGTTGTGCGGCGTGCGGTCACTTGGCGGCACGCACCGGGTCATTGGTGCGTTGTGCGAGGTGCGACGTTACGGGGGAGGGTTGGTTACCTTTGGGAGTAGCTATGGGTTTACGTTCTTTACTCTACTTAGTCAATTATTCTCAGTTTCGCTTCCGATTTCGAGCTACTGCACGCGCGTTCCGAGTACGGATGCGCTGGTGTCGTTCGCTAGGGTGCCGTCCGCATCGCCCAGGTGTGCTTAGTTTGTCTTACTTCAGTGTTTTTGAAACTTGACACTGCTAAGCCCACTAATTCCTCAGGGGTTCGCCGACTTCGATGCGCACTGCCCAGTTGCCGGAGCCTGTGGTGACCGAGTCCGAGTGCTAGTTCACCCGACATTGAAGCGGGGTGGGGCGTATTGTGAAGTGTTGTGAAGAGAAACTGTGCATGACTAGCCAAGTACTTGACGTAGGATCGCCCTCATTTTCTGCCATTTCTGTCTAATAGCTGTAGTCGCTTAGGATTAGCTTACTCATTTCTCGCTGACATGATTTCTACTTTTCATGTGCCTCAGGAATTTTGTGCCATCTCACTGAATTACCCTGCATTTTGGCCTTTTTCATTTTTATTCATTATTGAATGACTAAATAAAACTGCCATTGCGCAGGTCTCATTCATTCTACTAAATACTATCAGCGCTACCAGCTATTCGACAGCGATGGCTTTATTGAGGGAAATTCCGGGCGTGCCTACTGACTTCGACCAGTTTCGCCGCAGTAGGGCGGTGGTTCGATGACCGCGGCGCGGCGTCTGGTGGACGTGCTGCTTCTCGGGGTCCTATAGCATGCTGCTATTCGGAGCGGTGTCAGTTTTCCTGTGTCTGGCGCTGCTTATTGGCTTGTACGGATACTTGCCGGGAGGACTAGGTTCCAGTGAGTTGAGAGTAGACAACTTGAGGCATCAGAAATGACAATTTTACATTATCACTTCAGCCACCGAGTGCTATGACTGCGCTGTTACTCCAGCTTGGCGCCAGAGCCTGGACCACTTGCCGTGCGGCGTGTGTTCAGGACACTACTGTGTCAAGACGGAAACTGCTCTCGGAAGTTAGTTTATCTGGTCCCCTACCATAAGTACTGACTAAGCAAAGTAGTTTTGAGCGAACAACTTGACTTTTCGTAGCTGCCGTGTCCGTTGAGAAGCGCTGTGGCTACGGGGCTCCTCCGGCTTCCGAGTCCTGTCAGACACGTTCCTGGGAGTCGGGCGTGCACCAGCACCGCTGCCACTGTACGGGGAACCTGTGCAATCATGGCTCCGCCCTGCAGCCAGCCGTGGGCTTTATGATCGGCGTGATCGTGTTTGTCGTCTGGTGGTAGTAGCGGAGTGTGGTGTGCACGTGTGGTTACTTCGCATTAAGCAGAGTTGAAGTTAGAATGGAAGTTCATAAAATTGTACGTGTATAAGCCCATATGCATATGCTGACATATGTATATGTGCGTATACGCGTGAGTAGAATATTTTTTTAAATAGTTTGTTTGACATAAAAGCTGTGGTTGACAAACAAACTACAGTAGCTAGTATGTCTCCATACATATATGTTCCTAGTTCCAGTCTACATATGTTCAAACATAAGTCTCATGTTTAATGAACATACATGTCCACATAACATATGTGTGCATATCACATGCCGGTGTTTATCCATATAACTCCTCATACAATAATACTATACTTCGATATATTTCTGAAATTGGTGAGTTAACAGATCTATGCATTTATGCATATATTCACATATGACATAAGAATGTTCAAATAACATCACGTGTCATTTAACATTGTTGTCATACATCAGAGTCTTTGAGGGTTTTCAGAATTTTGTTTGGGTTTTTTTGGGCATTAACTTGTTAAGTGAGCTTAACCAGCTAAGCCCGTAGCTACATTAGCATACATATATGTATAGGGAACACATGGGTGTTCACATAACATGCTCCAATAATTTTATTGCTATTGAATTTCAGAGTCTTTGAGAGTTTGATTTTTATGTTTAACTTATCTTTTAGTGATTTCATAGTCAGCTAAGCATATTTCATATGTTAGCATGGATTGTGCATGTAGGCATGCTTAAGTAAGTTAGCTATAAGTTATGTCAAAAGGGTTCCTGCTCTGGATAAACCAAAATTAATTGCTAAGTCATTGTTTTTGGAAAGTAAGTTGGCTATTCATAGCTATGAAAGCTTATGACATAATTGTCAGGTATAAACATACAAGTTTATATCTGTCATTCATTAAAATAATAAATAAATTCATAAATATATATAAAATATATTTATATTTACTCCAACTTCCATTCTCACCTCAGCTCTGCTCCTATCTCAGGGATTACTCTGTCATTTTTTTATGCTAACTCAGGTGTTTTTTTAGTGGTTTGTGCTAAGTGTATTAACAGATATGGTTCTTTGAGATAGAATAGGGGTCGACCAAACTTCAAGAAGCGTGGTCTACTGTTAATGTTAATTGAGCTATCAAGTAAACTTCACCCAAGTGGACAGTGGATAATTGATTGTTTGAGATAGAATAGGGTTTTGGTGAACTTCAAGAAGCGCACCTGAACTGAAACAAAACAATGGTGTCTAAATAGGCATCAATAAGATAATACAAGATAATACATAATAAGAATACAATAATAAAGTAATACTCATGAGAAAGAACAAAGTAAAATAAAATGAATTTGGTTTTTCCTTTGCACTCTCCCCAAGATGCATTGGAGCAACAAAGCAGTTGATTGAGTTGTTGAGGCTCGCCCTAATGTCTGACTGCCAGTCCAGACAAGCGCACTAATTGCGGGGCAGGGTACATCAATTGAGGACGGTCTAATGGCTAGCGGGGCTAGGTTCTCAGAGCGCGTGTGCCTATGCTGTGCATCAGAGAACGCCGCGTTCTCAATTTGCAACTAAATTTGAGACGGGGGGAAGCAGGACCGGTCAGGTGTCGGCACACGTACCATGTAGAACCGTAAACTCAATGATGCAGACTGGTTTCAGACTCTGGGGCTAGTCTGGAGCTCTGAACAATAGGCAGCACCTTGGCTCACCCGCAGTCAAAGGAGGCGCCGCCATGGCTGAGCAGTGCTGGCCCAGCTGTGATGCCGGCTTACACATTAGCATCCGGCCGCTCTAGCATAATAGTTGACTCTAGAACCCCTAGAGCCAATTTTCGATAAGAGCAGCTGTTTCTGTTTATTGAAAGACCCTGTGGGAGCTAGTAAACTTCTGGCCTATGGTGACTTTGGGGTGGCTTGTAACTCTGAGCAAATGGCAAATTGTGACATAAGTCAATTGTGAAATCGCACCATTTGAAGCCCTAGCTCTCAGAGGGTTTGTTGTAGGGCAGAATAGTCTTACAGGGCACTTTTCTTGCACCTTCAGGGGCAGTACTTCGGAACCCAGTAAGCGGCTAACTCTGCTTTCAACACCACACTTCGTAGTTTTCGGAGAGAAAGTTCCAAGTCAACACTGAGCAGCAAACTCAACCCACAACAACCACAATATACCTATCTGGCCTAGCGGATAGTAGGTAAAATTGAAGAATAATAGGTAGGGTAATACTGCAAAGTGAGCTGTAAATTGCATACAACAGACTTTACCATATTGTGCATGAATAAATGATAAGTAGATAACTTCAATAGGTGTAATTCAGCAGCAGTAAATGCACAGTGGGCACACAAGTTACAGAAAAGCAGAGAAACACAAGAACCCAATAAGAACCCAAAATTGCCCCCTGTGACTGACTGTACAGTTCTTTGTTCAGCTGGAAAGAACCTGGGGCGGTGATCAGGCGCCTCTGGCTCACTCTGCAGTCCTCTGGGGGGTTATCTGTGTACTCAAGGGGGTATTGTGCAGAGCGAAATTACGTAATTGTGACCTATTCCTATTTTCTAGGTTTCACAGGGCGTCCCACTATTTCTAGAACAGACCCCGATCCCAATAAAAAACTTGCGTTTTAGAGAGCCTATGAAAAAACTCATTTTACTTGGTGTCCCATCACTTGTGGAACACCCCCATTACATCGTGAAAGTGTTTTTGGAGTGTTTTCTTGGGTTTTGTGGTTATAGTTTTGGAAAAACAGTTACAGAAATCCTAATATTATTCTAACTATTTAGCTCGGACCCGAGAAGGTGCTTGTTTCATTACAGCATCCCAATTTTGAAAATCCTAAATTTATCTAGAACATTTCCATACCATACCGACTACCGTTACAGTTTCCTACATCTTCTAATTTTGTATTTGTGGACCCATCCACATTCACAAAATTGGACCCCAACTAAATAAAACACTCCCTGTTGTCGTTTTTATTGAGTCCCACCGCTACCGGCCGGACTCAAATCCTTCCAGTTCGCCTCAATTTTTCCCAGCGTGCAGGTCGATCCGCGTGTCGCGTGCCAGTCATGCAGGCGCTCTAGCACCACAGTCGGAAGCACCCGCGCCAGGCGGCTAGCGACGCGGCGGCGGCTGAGCGTGAGCGATAAAAGACGGGCGCCATAGCGTTGGCGGCCATTGGCTGCAGCAAGACGGCTCACCTGCGACTGGGTGAGCGAGATTTGGATTTTATTTGGGCAGCTACTGCGTCCACTGACGCGTGGCTGCCATTCATTTTAGTGCCTTGGCGCCTGGCGCCATAACATCATTTCTCAATGGTGCAGTGGTTTTTTCAGGGGCACCATAAATCTTTGAATGCGCCCCCTCCTAGACCAAAACCATGGCAGGGGTTCCCACTGGTTAGTTGACAACTCAAACTCTTGTCAACTGAATGTCAAATGTTGGAATGACATCATGTTGACATGAATTCAGTTGACATCCAGCCAGTGCAACACCTAATTAACAAAATCGATTTCTTTTTCGGAATGTGAATCTGAAAAACATTCCATTTCAGATATTATCTATTTGTATTTTTGGTACTCAGGGGGCTTATTCAAGGATATACGATAACGTAGTTTAGATGCCCCAACTATCCTACTTCCCAATATTTATCTTCCCTATGCGTTCTTCACGCTGAAATTTCATTGTATTTTCAGTGCCGAGCCGCGGCCAGAGTTGTTAAAAGTACTGAACTTTTTGAAAGTATACGAAATTTCAGAATAAGTACCCTTTTTTATATTAAATTTGTCGCTGGTCGTTTCGCTAGTAGATGGTATTTTCACAATGAAATATACCATATCTTGTCTGAATAAACAGCTTCAGACGTGGTTATTTCACTGTGAAAGTGTACCAACATACCAGCAAAGTTGACGCTCAGCGCCCAGTTTCACATTTAACAACTCTGGCGCGCTCTTGACAACTCTGGTGCCTGGCGCCAATGGTTCGGGGGGGTGTTTATATCAGGGCGACGTAGCGCGACTGCACACGTCGCACCAAAACTACCAGATATTTTCAATTCCGTTCCCGCTTACCACGTGACTTTATTCATCGGAACATGGTAGCGCGTGTGCAATCCGCTCAGTTGATTCAGCGCCATTTTATCTGGCGCTATCACTTATTTCATTTGCAGCTGTTGTAATAAAAACGGACATTTTATTTGGACTTTGACAAAATTCTTAAATTTAATACTTCACTTTTTGTAAAGTTTTGTCAGAAGTATTTTACCAGTTGCCGTTCTTGTTGACACTTAGCATTTTTTATGAGAAAAAGTTGAGTTTGCTCATTTCCTTAGTAAAGATGGCAAACTTCTGAAAATGTGCTACAACAGTTTTCGTTTTTTTTATATTTATTTATTCATAGTCATTTGGCCTATCTATGAAAAGCTGGAAAATGGTAATTCAGTTGTTTTCGATAGATTTTCCAGGGAATGGCAAATATATTTTCCATGTCCCATTTACATTTGCATTTGCTCGCCCCTATACGGCGTGCAAATGCACCTAAATATTTCTACGCGGCGCGTGCAGTCATTTGCGCGCGGCCGCAGCGCGGTGTGAATATTTGGCACGCTCGCCAAGCGACCATTTATCGATCTGGCCAGCGGGTGCCAAGTCGATAACGTGTGCCACATTTGCGCGCGTGTAAATATTCACACGCGACTTCCCATTTTATTTGAGGTTTATGTTTGTGGTGATGAAAATGGACCGCGATTATTCCAACAGCCGCGTTTTCGCGGCGCCGTTTTTCTGGCGCTCCTTTTGCCAAGGCGCTTGGCGCCATTCCTATTTTTTATTTTCCGGGGACGAAAACATTTCACAAGTTCCCAAAAACCGTCCCCCAACACAGGTTCTATATTCCATCGCCGCGCAGCGGCATCAAAAAATAATCTTAATTGACAAGATAAGTGCCTTGGGCGCGGCTCGAATAAAGTACACTCAGCGGACCGCAAAGTATGCACGGAGTTCTACCTTATAAAGAAAAAATGAAATAAAACAAGAACCGTTTTCTTTGGTTCTTTATTTAAATAATTTTCAATAGTTCCCATACTAAGTGGGATGTCCGCTGAGTATATTTGCCTATTTACAAATGACAACTGAGGAGATAAATTATGAGAACTGCGGCATAAAATAGCGTGACGCAGCAAAGAACTTTGGGATTTTTATTCAGGTGGGATATGGTAGATTTCATTCAAATAGAAACTTAGGGGTGCCTAGGATGCGCGGCGCCAGCACCTACCTACCCCTAAAAGCACACAACACATAAATAAAAATAATAAAAAAACACATCACCCCAAACAACCCCTCAACCAAAACAGAAAACCCCCAGCAACTCGACACACCTGCGGTGGCACAGGAATAAAACCGCCGGTGGTGACAGCTCGCGGCCGACGACGCCGCGGTCGAACTGCGCCAGCTCCGCATTCTCCAGCCGGTGTCTTGACAGATACGCAGGTGACGTTGTTGATGTTTCTCCAGTGGTTGTTGACGTCGCATTGAGTAGCAAAGGTAACGGTTGCGGGACGGTCAATAGCGGTATCACAGAATCTTATGCTCAAGTGGTGGTATAACGGTATAATAGCAACAACAATGTCCTGTGTATTTTCACGCATAGAAAGGGTTCAGGGAAAGTAATCTATTTTCGGTGGACCATTTCTGAAAGAGTTGTTTGCCCACTCTTTCTACGCGTGTGATTGGTATTTATACAATGGGATGTTTGGCAATTGCATAAGATGTGGCTTTTAGAATGATCATAAATACAATGCATTTTCTAAATTATCTTACATTAGTGTGGATAATCTCAACATGTTTCAATTCAGAACAGGGATGAAATTTATGCTTATGATGGATACATTGCAAATTACAGAGTACGCATATACATTGCAGAAAACTTTGATACAGCCGTATGCAGAATCCAACCTCAGACAGACTTATGGGTTCTATTGTGTGTCACTTGGAGCTTCAACCAGCGGATCCTGTCTATTGAGCTGGATTTTGCATTCGGAGGTTTTACATCGTACATATTTCCGGGTATTTTTGGTACTAATTATCGGTTCGAAAGACAAGCACTGCGAAATAAACACGGAACGGTGAAAATCGAGGCAGTAGGGTTGGTTTGATATGTCCTCTGGGACCTGGACTGTGGTGATTGTTGGGCTCAAAATTCAATTCTGAGGCTACATAGCAACTTGAAATTTGGTTTCTGGTTTGCTTAGGGACATATCATCCCAACCCTCAGTGAGATAATCCGTACTCAGGCGACATACTCCCAAACTTTGTGTATGTCGGGTGTTTTTGTATTTTCTAAATTTTATATTTTTTATTTTATTTTATTTTTTTATTAAACGTGCAGTATGAAAAGTCAATTCCCTTGCGAAGGCCGCAATTGACTTTTCAAACTTTCCATAACTTGACCTCACAGCCACTTTTGCCGAAAAACTCTCTCGGGTCACTGGCTACTACGCACGGCGTGTCGCCGAGCTCCAACAGGTCGCGGGCCCGTTCTGCGCGATGAGCCCGCATGATGCATGCGCCTGTCGTGCAGATCGTCTTGAAGAGTTGCCGCCAGTGGGTGGTGGTTTCGGAAAGCTTGAAGATCGGTTCGAAGTCAGTCATTATGATGATGGACCTTTTCTGCCGGGTGAGGGCCACACACAGGCGGAGCATGTTTGTGAGATGGGCAAGCTGCTGGTATCTGGTGTTGAGATTCCAGCCAGGAACCAACAGCACATCCTCCGTCTGTGACCCTTGCGCTATGTCGCACGTCGAGATGTGGTCCGTCAGATTCGGCATGCCCTGTCTGCCCCACTCGCGCGTCAGCATGGCGACATCTTGCTCGAAGTCCCTGACAAAGTCTTTGTAGTACGTGAGAACCGGGGTTGTTAAAAGGAGCAGTACTAAATGACGTACATGAGCATAAAGTATTTGTGTTATACTGTCCCTCCATACAGAACATGCTTGCCCCTGGTTTTTTTTGGTCGGAAAGGTCAAGGCAAGATTCATTTTCAGCAAGTCTTGCTTTGATTTTCTAAAAGATTTTCAAACTTAAATCACAAATCGCTGGACATGTTTTGTCATTTTTAGATTGTAAGCATGTTGTTTTTGTATGCCGGGAAGTATGTGAATAAATAAATATTAGTTGGTATTTGTGCATATGACACTTTTGAGTAAAAGTAAACACATTTTAACAACTTTGGTGGGACTCTTAGTTTCTCAAAAGCACTGCCACCGGCGGCCTGGAACCAATGGAATATGAATTGCTTGAATTGGTCGCGTGTCTGTTGACAGTGGCACAGTGATTGGTCTCTCTCATCCCCGTCTGCGGCCCGCTTCGTCTCAACGTCGACCCAATAGATGGCTGGTGCATAGCATTTGGCTTAGGCTTAGGCTTAGGCTTAGGCTTAGGCTTAGGCTTAGGCTTAGGCTTAGGCTTAGGCTTAGGCTTAGGCTTAGGCTTAGGCTTAGGCTTAGGCTTAGGCTTAGGCTTAGGCTTAGGCTTAGGCTTAGGCTTAGGCTTAGGCTTAGGCTTAGGCTTAGGCTTAGGCTTAGGCTTAGGCTTAGGCTTAGGCTTAGGCTTAGGCTTAGGCTTAGGCTTAGGCTTAGGCTTAGGCTTAGGCTTAGGCTTAGGCTTAGGCTTAGGCTTAGGCTTAGGCTTAGGCTTAGGCTTAGGCTTAGGCTTAGGCTTAGGCTTAGGCTTAGGCTTAGGCTTAGGCTTAGGCTTAGGCTTAGGCTTAGGCTTAGGCTTAGGCTTAGGCTTAGGCTTAGGCTTAGGCTTAGGCTTAGGCTTAGGCTTAGGCTTAGGCTTAGGCTTAGGCTTAGGCTTAGGCTTAGGCTTAGGCTTAGGCTTAGGCTTAGGCTTAGGCTTAGGCTTAGGCTTAGGCTTAGGCTTAGGCTTAGGCTTAGGCTTAGGCTTAGGCTTAGGCTTAGGCTTAGGCTTAGGCTTAGGCTTAGGCTTAGGCTTAGGCTTAGGCTTAGGCTTAGGCTTAGGCTTAGGCTTAGGCTTAGGCTTAGGCTTAGGCTTAGGCTTAGGCTTAGGCTTAGGCTTAGGCTTAGGCTTAGGCTTAGGCTTAGGCTTAGGCTTAGGCTTAGGCTTAGGCTTAGGCTTAGGCTTAGGCTTAGGCTTAGGCTTAGGCTTAGGCTTAGGCTTAGGCTTAGGCTTAGGCTTAGGCTTAGGCTTAGGCTTAGGCTTAGGCTTAGGCTTAGGCTTAGGCTTAGGCTTAGGCTTAGGCTTAGGCTTAGGCTTAGGCTTAGGCTTAGGCTTAGGCTTAGGCTTAGGCTTAGGCTTAGGCTTAGGCTTAGGCTTAGGCTTAGGCTTAGGCTTAGGCTTAGGCTTAGGCTTAGGCTTAGGCTTAGGCTTAGGCTTAGGCTTAGGCTTAGGCTTAGGCTTAGGCTTAGGCTTAGGCTTAGGCTTAGGCTTAGGCTTAGGCTTAGGCTTAGGCTTAGGCTTAGGCTTAGGCTTAGGCTTAGGCTTAGGCTTAGGCTTAGGCTTAGGCTTAGGCTTAGGCTTAGGCTTAGGCTTAGGCTTAGGCTTAGGCTTAGGCTTAGGCTTAGGCTTAGGCTTAGGCTTAGGCTTAGGCTTAGGCTTAGGCTTAGGCTTAGGCTTAGGCTTAGGCTTAGGCTTAGGCTTAGGCTTAGGCTTAGGCTTAGGCTTAGGCTTAGGCTTAGGCTTAGGCTTAGGCTTAGGCTTAGGCTTAGGCTTAGGCTTAGGCTTAGGCTTAGGCTTAGGCTTAGGCTTAGGCTTAGGCTTAGGCTTAGGCTTAGGCTTAGGCTTAGGCTTAGGCTTAGGCTTAGGCTTAGGCTTAGGCTTAGGCTTAGGCTTAGGCTTAGGCTTAGGCTTAGGCTTAGGCTTAGGCTTAGGCTTAGGCTTAGGCTTAGGCTTAGGCTTAGGCTTAGGCTTAGGCTTAGGCTTAGGCTTAGGCTTAGGCTTAGGCTTAGGCTTAGGCTTAGGCTTAGGCTTAGGCTTAGGCTTAGGCTTAGGCTTAGGCTTAGGCTTAGGCTTAGGCTTAGGCTTAGGCTTAGGCTTAGGCTTAGGCTTAGGCTTAGGCTTAGGCTTAGGCTTAGGCTTAGGCTTAGGCTTAGGCTTAGGCTTAGGCTTAGGCTTAGGCTTAGGCTTAGGCTTAGGCTTAGGCTTAGGCTTAGGCTTAGGCTTAGGCTTAGGCTTAGGCTTAGGCTTAGGCTTAGGCTTAGGCTTAGGCTTAGGCTTAGGCTTAGGCTTAGGCTTAGGCTTAGGCTTAGGCTTAGGCTTAGGCTTAGGCTTAGGCTTAGGCTTAGGCTTAGGCTTAGGCTTAGGCTTAGGCTTAGGCTTAGGCTTAGGCTTAGGCTTAGGCTTAGGCTTAGGCTTAGGCTTAGGCTTAGGCTTAGGCTTAGGCTTAGGCTTAGGCTTAGGCTTAGGCTTAGGCTTAGGCTTAGGCTTAGGCTTAGGCTTAGGCTTAGGCTTAGGCTTAGGCTTAGGCTTAGGCTTAGGCTTAGGCTTAGGCTTAGGCTTAGGCTTAGGCTTAGGCTTAGGCTTAGGCTTAGGCTTAGGCTTAGGCTTAGGCTTAGGCTTAGGCTTAGGCTTAGGCTTAGGCTTAGGCTTAGGCTTAGGCTTAGGCTTAGGCTTAGGCTTAGGCTTAGGCTTAGGCTTAGGCTTAGGCTTAGGCTTAGGCTTAGGCTTAGGCTTAGGCTTAGGCTTAGGCTTAGGCTTAGGCTTAGGCTTAGGCTTAGGCTTAGGCTTAGGCTTAGGCTTAGGCTTAGGCTTAGGCTTAGGCTTAGGCTTAGGCTTAGGCTTAGGCTTAGGCTTAGGCTTAGGCTTAGGCTTAGGCTTAGGCTTAGGCTTAGGCTTAGGCTTAGGCTTAGGCTTAGGCTTAGGCTTAGGCTTAGGCTTAGGCTTAGGCTTAGGCTTAGGCTTAGGCTTAGGCTTAGGCTTAGGCTTAGGCTTAGGCTTAGGCTTAGGCTTAGGCTTAGGCTTAGGCTTAGGCTTAGGCTTAGGCTTAGGCTTAGGCTTAGGCTTAGGCTTAGGCTTAGGCTTAGGCTTAGGCTTAGGCTTAGGCTTAGGCTTAGGCTTAGGCTTAGGCTTAGGCTTAGGCTTAGGCTTAGGCTTAGGCTTAGGCTTAGGCTTAGGCTTAGGCTTAGGCTTAGGCTTAGGCTTAGGCTTAGGCTTAGGCTTAGGCTTAGGCTTAGGCTTAGGCTTAGGCTTAGGCTTAGGCTTAGGCTTAGGCTTAGGCTTAGGCTTAGGCTTAGGCTTAGGCTTAGGCTTAGGCTTAGGCTTAGGCTTAGGCTTAGGCTTAGGCTTAGGCTTAGGCTTAGGCTTAGGCTTAGGCTTAGGCTTAGGCTTAGGCTTAGGCTTAGGCTTAGGCTTAGGCTTAGGCTTAGGCTTAGGCTTAGGCTTAGGCTTAGGCTTAGGCTTAGGCTTAGGCTTAGGCTTAGGCTTAGGCTTAGGCTTAGGCTTAGGCTTAGGCTTAGGCTTAGGCTTAGGCTTAGGCTTAGGCTTAGGCTTAGGCTTAGGCTTAGGCTTAGGCTTAGGCTTAGGCTTAGGCTTAGGCTTAGGCTTAGGCTTAGGCTTAGGCTTAGGCTTAGGCTTAGGCTTAGGCTTAGGCTTAGGCTTAGGCTTAGGCTTAGGCTTAGGCTTAGGCTTAGGCTTAGGCTTAGGCTTAGGCTTAGGCTTAGGCTTAGGCTTAGGCTTAGGCTTAGGCTTAGGCTTAGGCTTAGGCTTAGGCTTAGGCTTAGGCTTAGGCTTAGGCTTAGGCTTAGGCTTAGGCTTAGGCTTAGGCTTAGGCTTAGGCTTAGGCTTAGGCTTAGGCTTAGGCTTAGGCTTAGGCTTAGGCTTAGGCTTAGGCTTAGGCTTAGGCTTAGGCTTAGGCTTAGGCTTAGGCTTAGGCTTAGGCTTAGGCTTAGGCTTAGGCTTAGGCTTAGGCTTAGGCTTAGGCTTAGGCTTAGGCTTAGGCTTAGGCTTAGGCTTAGGCTTAGGCTTAGGCTTAGGCTTAGGCTTAGGCTTAGGCTTAGGCTTAGGCTTAGGCTTAGGCTTAGGCTTAGGCTTAGGCTTAGGCTTAGGCTTAGGCTTAGGCTTAGGCTTAGGCTTAGGCTTAGGCTTAGGCTTAGGCTTAGGCTTAGGCTTAGGCTTAGGCTTAGGCTTAGGCTTAGGCTTAGGCTTAGGCTTAGGCTTAGGCTTAGGCTTAGGCTTAGGCTTAGGCTTAGGCTTAGGCTTAGGCTTAGGCTTAGGCTTAGGCTTAGGCTTAGGCTTAGGCTTAGGCTTAGGCTTAGGCTTAGGCTTAGGCTTAGGCTTAGGCTTAGGCTTAGGCTTAGGCTTAGGCTTAGGCTTAGGCTTAGGCTTAGGCTTAGGCTTAGGCTTAGGCTTAGGCTTAGGCTTAGGCTTAGGCTTAGGCTTAGGCTTAGGCTTAGGCTTAGGCTTAGGCTTAGGCTTAGGCTTAGGCTTAGGCTTAGGCTTAGGCTTAGGCTTAGGCTTAGGCTTAGGCTTAGGCTTAGGCTTAGGCTTAGGCTTAGGCTTAGGCTTAGGCTTAGGCTTAGGCTTAGGCTTAGGCTTAGGCTTAGGCTTAGGCTTAGGCTTAGGCTTAGGCTTAGGCTTAGGCTTAGGCTTAGGCTTAGGCTTAGGCTTAGGCTTAGGCTTAGGCTTAGGCTTAGGCTTAGGCTTAGGCTTAGGCTTAGGCTTAGGCTTAGGCTTAGGCTTAGGCTTAGGCTTAGGCTTAGGCTTAGGCTTAGGCTTAGGCTTAGGCTTAGGCTTAGGCTTAGGCTTAGGCTTAGGCTTAGGCTTAGGCTTAGGCTTAGGCTTAGGCTTAGGCTTAGGCTTAGGCTTAGGCTTAGGCTTAGGCTTAGGCTTAGGCTTAGGCTTAGGCTTAGGCTTAGGCTTAGGCTTAGGCTTAGGCTTAGGCTTAGGCTTAGGCTTAGGCTTAGGCTTAGGCTTAGGCTTAGGCTTAGGCTTAGGCTTAGGCTTAGGCTTAGGCTTAGGCTTAGGCTTAGGCTTAGGCTTAGGCTTAGGCTTAGGCTTAGGCTTAGGCTTAGGCTTAGGCTTAGGCTTAGGCTTAGGCTTAGGCTTAGGCTTAGGCTTAGGCTTAGGCTTAGGCTTAGGCTTAGGCTTAGGCTTAGGCTTAGGCTTAGGCTTAGGCTTAGGCTTAGGCTTAGGCTTAGGCTTAGGCTTAGGCTTAGGCTTAGGCTTAGGCTTAGGCTTAGGCTTAGGCTTAGGCTTAGGCTTAGGCTTAGGCTTAGGCTTAGGCTTAGGCTTAGGCTTAGGCTTAGGCTTAGGCTTAGGCTTAGGCTTAGGCTTAGGCTTAGGCTTAGGCTTAGGCTTAGGCTTAGGCTTAGGCTTAGGCTTAGGCTTAGGCTTAGGCTTAGGCTTAGGCTTAGGCTTAGGCTTAGGCTTAGGCTTAGGCTTAGGCTTAGGCTTAGGCTTAGGCTTAGGCTTAGGCTTAGGCTTAGGCTTAGGCTTAGGCTTAGGCTTAGGCTTAGGCTTAGGCTTAGGCTTAGGCTTAGGCTTAGGCTTAGGCTTAGGCTTAGGCTTAGGCTTAGGCTTAGGCTTAGGCTTAGGCTTAGGCTTAGGCTTAGGCTTAGGCTTAGGCTTAGGCTTAGGCTTAGGCTTAGGCTTAGGCTTAGGCTTAGGCTTAGGCTTAGGCTTAGGCTTAGGCTTAGGCTTAGCTTAGGCTTAGGCTTAGGCTTAGGCTTAGGCTTAGGCTTAGGCTTAGGCTTAGTTAGGCTTAGGCTTAGGCTTAGACTTAGCTTAGGCTTAGGCTTAGGCTTAGGCTTAGGCTTAGCTTAGGCTTAGGCTTAGGCTTAGGCTTAGGCTTAGGCTTAGGCTTAGGCTTAGGCTTAGGCTTAGGCTTAGGCTTAGGCTTAGGCTTAGGCTTAGGCTTAGGCTTAGGCTTAGCTTAGGCTTAGGCTTAGGCTTAGGCTTAGGCTTAGGCTTAGGCT
>OZ038451.1:31936284-31991557 GCA_964036195.1 Sphaerolaimus hirsutus | reverse complement strand
CCATTCTGCCGTGGCACTTCAGGATTCCATCCTGATGCATTTGCACATTGAGCCATTTGATCAACTGCTGGTCTACAGCTGCTTTCTTGCCATCCTGGCTGCCTTTGCTGTGGCCTGTTACCAGAATCTCTGCCACTCCTTTGTAATAATTTTGTTGCGTCACTTTAATCCAATATTTCAACGCACTCTCTCTCTCTTCAATACTGATAATTCCCTGTGGTTTCATTGTACCACAGATACTCTTCATGATTTCTGACAATCCATTCTGACTGTCATTTTTGTTGCGCTTTTTGTGCATCTGTCGCACAAATCTCATCACGTATACTGTTGAATCCAGTAACTTTGTCAGTGATGAGAATCTTTGAATCTCAATTCCCAATGGGTTGCTTTGCTTGCTTTCATCAGCTTGCTCATTGCTGGTATCTGGGTCACTGGCCACTTGCTGTGTGGCGCCCAGGTAAATTGGACTGGCTTTTGGGAACTTGAGCTCTTCTCTCTTAATTTCTGCCATTACTTCTGGCGTAACTGGCTCCACTTTCGGCTCTGGCCATTCTCCAGTCATTAGCCATTCTGGCCCCTTCCACCACAGGTTACTGCCTTCCAACTCTGACATATTCATGCCTCTTGTGGCTATGTCAGCTGGGTTCTCCAGTCCTGCGATGTGTCTGATATGCATGTTCTCTGTCTCACTCTGAATTTTCCTGATTTCATCCAATCTGTTCTTGACAAAACATGCTAGTGGCTTCGCGGTTGTCAACCACTTCAGACAACAGGTTGAATCTGACCATACAACTGTCTGACTGAATTTGACGTCCTTGAGCTCTTTGTGAATAAACTTTGACATCCTGCTGCCGATCAACATTGCTAACAATTCCAGCCGTGGAATTGTCACTTCTGGTTTCTTTGGAGCTAGTCTCAATCTGGAGTACAGCAGGCTTGACGTGCCGCTGTCATTTTCCGTTTTCTGGCATATGTATGCCGCTGCGCTGTATGCCATTGCTGAGGCATCAACGAAAATGTGCAGTTGTGCATCTGCACCACTCTGATAATTCAAATTTCGGTTGAACTTGATCTGTCCAACTTTGAGCAACTCTGTCTCTAATTGCTGCCAAATTGCTGTCTGTTCCTCAGACAGGGGTGTGTCCCATTCTTTGGTACTTGGTCCTGAATGCCATAACGTTTGCAAAAATCTTTTTGCTGGCAGTAGGACAGGACTGACGAGTCCCATTGGATCAAAACATCCCGCAGTCACCTTTGCAACTGTCCTTTTCGTGGGAAGTTTGATTTTCTGGTCAGTTTCTGATAACTGTGATTGCTGAACTGTCTTTGGCGTTTTCAACCACATCTGGTCGCTCTCCGTGTCCCATTTCATTCCTAGGACTGTTGTGACAATTTCCTTGGCCACATCTGACTCTGCCAATTGCCAAGTGAAGTTCTTGTTGTTGCTGTTCCATTCTCTCAGATTCATCTGTGCCTCTGTGAACAGCACTTTGGATTCCTGGTACAATTCGATTGCTTTCTGCTCTGTGTCCACACTGAGGATCAAATTATCCACATACAGATTTTCATCGATCAATTTTGCATTTTCTGTGCCAGCTTGATTCAGGTGGTATCTGACTGTCAGCGCCAGCAGGGCTGGACTGCAGATTATACCAAATGGCACTCTGGCAAATCTGTAAATCTGAATGTTGTCCTCCATGGATGGTTTCGTGGGATCCTTGTACCACAGAAATCTTGTCACATCTCTGTCACTGTCCTGCAGACTAATCTGCAGAAATGCTTTCTCTATGTCTGCGACCAGGGCGATTCCATGCAACCGGAATCGCATCAGCATCCCTACCAGCTGTGGTAGTATCACTGGACCGCGGTACATGCACTCATTCAAGCTTGGCATGCCTGGCGGTTTCGCTGAGGCATCATATACCTCTCTGACCTTTGTGGTAGTTTTCTCTGGCGTTATCACTGGTTGATGAGGCAAAATATGGAACTTTCTGCCATCCATAATATCCTCTTGGACCTTCTCAATCATTCCTTGCTCCTCCTGTGCTTTCATGATTGCCTGAATTTTCTCTAGTAATTCTGGGTCTCTCTTGAGCCTGTTGGTGAGGTACCTGAACCTCTTGAACGCCATTGCTTTGTTATCTGGGAGTTCATGCAAATTCGGTTTGTACATGAACTTTACAGAGTACCGTCCATCTGGGTTTCTCTGTACACTCTCATTGAATTGCTTGATGGCCTCATCATCCTCGACGAGGTCTGGCTGGTCCATTATGCCAATGGTATCCAGTCTGTCCATGTCTTTGATATTTGGTACAGGAGCGATTGACAACGGTGCTTCCTCGTACCACTTTTCTCTCTGAATTTGATGCACAATTGTGTTGACCACCACCGGATATGCACCATCCGTGGTCCATTGATTTCTGTTGCTCGTCAGCTGCCCACCTCCCATCAGCAATCCCAATTCTGATGGAATGACATACAATCCTGACGGAAGTCTGGTGGTGCTGGTGTTTCTGGACATCAAGTCCCAGAAATAATTCAAGCCTACTATAATGTCTGGCTTGAACTTGCACTCTGTCCCTTTTTCCTTGGGAATTCTGTCTGCAAAGTAACTCTCATCCGGGAAGTACTTCTGCAGGTACTTTTCGTCCTGTTCTGACACAGGCACTTTGACTTGTTCTGTGGTCAACGTCGGGACCACATCAGCCACCATATCAACTTTCTGGCCATTTCTGAGCCGCATTCTGAATTCCACTTGCTGTACTACTTTATAGTGCGGCTTTTCATTTCCGAATGTGTACACCTGGATGTGGTGTTCACCCGTACTCTTCAAATTGAGTTTCTTGGCCACTTTCTCTGACATGTACGTTCCCTGGGATCCTGTGTCCAGGAACGCTTGAATCTGTAGTGGTGGCTGTTCAGGCTCCATCTCTGTATCCATTTCTGAAGCCTCAATCACGGTTCTGGCTGTCATCAACATTGACATATTCCTGTTTACTGACAGGTTCACTAACGTATTTTGTTGCTTTATATTTGGTTCTGTAACCACTGTGCTGGATATGGTTTCTATCTCTACCATTTCTGGTCCAGCTTCTTCCACAGTGACACAATTCACTGTAGCCTTTCTCTGTTGGCTCTGTGCTGGTCGACCGGCCGTCGGCACAGACTTTCTGCCATTGTTTGCTGATTGCTGACCACTCTGTTGACCATTTGCTTTGAATGCTGGAATTTGTCGTCCAGCGTTTCCATTGCTATTGTCACCAAATTTCTCTGGGCACACTGCAGTGTGGTGCCTGTTGGACTTGCAATAAAAACAACTTCTCGTAAATTGACATTGATTCATGTAATGCCCTTTCTGCAGGCATCTTAGGCATCGCTCTGCCTTTGACAAAATCACTCTCCTTTCTCTGGCAGTTTTGAACTTTGGACACTTATCATTAAAGTGTAATTGCTGTGTGTCATTGCAGAACACACACGGCCTCCCAGGATTCATGAATCCAGTCTGTGGTGCACTCTGACCATTCTGGATCACAGACATGCTCCCTGTGCTGGTCCTTGGGTTCTCTGGCCCTCTGAATCGATTCCCATTGCCTTGGAATCGATTATTGAATTGCTGTGCGCGAGGATTATTCCCGAATCCCTGGCGCGATTGCTGAACTGGTGCCTCAGTTTGCTGTGCGTGCTGTACAGCCTCACTGAGCGCTAGCTGCTTGCCAAACAGCTTTCTGAAATTTTCCACCGTCAAGGCTTCCTCAGTTCCCTGTTCCTTCTGGATTTCTCTGAGAACCTCGGGTGGCACTTTCTGTTGCAGCTGGCTCAACAGCATTGGATGTTCCACTGATTCACCCAGTGACTCCAACTGCTGGAGCAGCCTTTCAATTGCATCAAACAAAATTCTCATATCCTGACAGGTATTCCTGGCCTGTCGCAGCTTCATGATATTACTCATCAGCGTGTTTCTGACCACAACTGGCTGGTCATATCTCTTCTTGAGCATTGCAATTGCGGGTGCATAATTCTCTGCGGTCACACTCAATCCACTGATCATGCCAAATGCTGAGCCTTTCAGCAAGCTCCTCAAGTATGAAAACTTGGAAATGTCCTCCAAATCTGTCCGATTGTGGATGTGGGATTCGAACATTTGCCACCATGATCGAAATTTCACAATTTCCCCAGTAAACTGTTCCACTTCCAGTTTCTGTAATTTGACGCTCTTTGCTGTGGTTGCATTGGTTGAACTGGCCCCTGGAGCAGCTCCTTGAGCTGTCAGAGCCATCTGTGCAGCCATCTGCTGTATGAATGCTGTATTGACTTCATACATGGTATTTCCGCTTTGTTGCTGAATCATGTCTTGCAACTCTTCGATGTACACATTCATGGCTACCACTTTCTGTGTCACCAAGTCTGACATATTTGCATATTCCTCATATGAGTCTTGGTATATCTTCTGTTCTTGTTCCATCTGATCGGGTTCGTCAATGTCTTTGACGATATCCCTCCATGCGTCAAATTGAGTTTTCACTGCATTCATTGCACTTTCCAATTTTGCACCCTCCTGTTTGACAGATGCAATCACTCTTCTCATCTCTGTTCTCTTCTCTTCCTTTGTTGCTCCCGCAAATAGTTCTGGGTCATATTTGGCAAATTCTCTTGCCAATCTGCTTTCCACCCTGTGCTTTGCTGGCCCCAGGGTCTTTCTGATGTGACCTGTTGGCGAAACCATTTTGCTGATGAATTTTCCTTCACTGTTTCTCTTTAGTGCGTCGCCTGTGACACTTGTGACGCTTCTCTGCGTCTTTCTGTGCAGTGCTCTGTGCACCACGGATTTGTTGTGCCACGCACAATACCAATGCAGTCCTACAGGCCCCTGACGTGTTCTCACGCGTTGACCTTTACTGCACTGGCACCAGGTGTGTTCCTAAAGCCCCTGACGTGATTGTTTACACGCGTTGACTTCAACACACCGGTCAAATCCACCTGGACAATAAACAATTTATTTGCCCAGCAGTGTGCGCCCAAAGAGGGTCCGTACACACTCTTCCTGAGCGCTCTGGCGCTCTTTCTGGCACGCCTGTGTGCCTTGTGACCACGCCGGCCACTTGCTTTCCTGAGCGGCTCCTGTGCCGCTGTGCGCAGTGCTGCGCTTGCCGTGTCGCCCGTGACACGTTTCTGTGCACTCTGGTGCACTTTCTGATTCTGGGCAGTGTTTCTGTACACTGCTCTGCAATTGCGCCTGTGCAATGCAGAATTTCTGGCACTTTTGTGCTGTCTGATCTGATGGTACCGAGCAGGCACAGCGTGTATATTTGATGGGAACTCCGCAAAGCTCCTACACGCTACCAAGTATCCTAATACTTGGTTTTCAAATCCACTCTCTGTCAGCTACAGCCCTCTGTCAGCTACAGCCCTTTGTACACTGATACCCCTACTTTTGCACTTCCGAGGTATGAGTCCACTCTTACCCAGTGGAGCGAGGGACCTCCGCGAATGCCCAAAAACAGCCCTTTGACTAGCGTGGCTCTGTGGCGATCCTGTCTCCGTCAGGTCACCCTCCCTTGGCATAGGAAGGACGTGCGAGCGGTCACTGGCGTCCGGATGTCCAGGAGCGTCCAGCGAAAGTTTGACCACCGTCCGACAATGACTCCTTGTCAAATGCCGGTGCCGCCCAGAGTCTAGCACCTTGCCAGAGCACTGGTGAAAGCTGCCTGAAATCCTGACAGGCTTGTCAGAACTCCAGTGTCCTCCGCGCGTGAGCGTAGAACCGCTCCCAGGATGTAGACAGGAGTGCCGTGACTTTGGCACAATGCTGTCTGCAAATCAACAGCCAACGCTCAGCCAAGGCCAATTGATGTTCAGCAGGACTTTTGAAGTTCTGCCAACTGCCGCACAATGTCCGTTCCGGCTTGGTGATAGCACAATGTCATGCAATCACCCTGCTCGCTGCGCCATGTGATGAAGCCACCGAAGTCAGCGTCTTCTACCACCGAATCCGGCTGCTTCAAGACCGTAGTGAGAAACGGCCTTTAGAGTGGTTGATTTCCCGTTGTCGCCGAACGTCCACTTGTCGACAGCCAAGTTGAGTTTATTTCGTAGTTGTGTGTTGAAAAGGGGGTTCGAATTGTTTCAGGTACTTTATTTCGATCAGATACAGCGTGTTACAAAAGCGCAAAGCCTAGCGAGCTTCCTAGTCGAAGTTTCTATCGCTAGCTTATTTTGTTCACTTGGGGTGGGTCCGCAGACTGCAGACTTGAGTTGGGTCAGAAGACTGAAGTAAAAACTTCCAAGTAGCTAAGACACGGAAATCACGTATAGAAAAACAGCTACAGTAATTTCCTAATACAAATGCACAAATGAACCACAAATAAACACATAAAACACATTTGACCGAAACAGTTGGCTTATTTTACGCGTGCGTACATTCAAATAATTATGGTAAAGAAATACCAGGTACAAATTGGGCTAATGGAAAAACTATTAATCTTGAGAGGCGCGAAGTCGGCAAACTCGGCCGATTTACTAATTTGGTTCAATTTGTCAGAAACCATTGACGCACATTGGAACTAATAAATTAGGGTTTGAAAATTGTAAATAGTAGTGTAAATGCTCCTAATAACGTGAATAGAACAGGGTATATTCGATATAATAATAATAATCACTTCCTAGAAACGTATATTTCATAATTGGCAAATTGGGACTTATTCGAGGTAAATGGGTATATTAATTGAGCAGGGTTTGTAATATATTCAACTTGAGCAGGGTATTATAAATAATATCAGAGTAAATATAATATAACTTATGAGCAGGGTTATAATAATTATGCCTATGCGAAGGGCTTTGTAAATACGTACAGTAAATGCTAGTTGCACTCAGGGCACTATTTCTCTATTAGGACGCTGGCCTAGATAAATACGTGGCACATAAATATTTACAACTTTTGACTTTCCCAAATTGCATGTAAACCATGTAAATGTATATATAATAATGATCAGAAAATTACGGCGAGTTGAATGAGCTTAATTTCATATTAATACACCTAATAATAACACATTTGACCTTTTAACCTAAACATTCCACATAAACCTATCAATAACTTATAGAACACCTTCCTAATCGAATATTTTCCATGGGTAAATAATATAGTGCAAGAAATACAATTTGCGTGGTAAATTAATATAGTGCATAAAAAGTAAAGTAGTGCAAATAAGTAAATGTGCGAATATGAACCTAATTATCAATTCTCTGTATTTCTTTCTCCATCCATTTTGCCACGGTCAGCACACTAAGCCTAAGCCTAAGCCTAAGCCTAAGCCTAAGCCTAAGCCTAAGCCTAAGCCTAAGCCTAAGCCTAAGCCTAAGCCTAAGCCTAAGCCTAAGCCTAAGCCTAAGCCTAAGCCTAAGCCTAAGCCTAAGCCTAAGCCTAAGCCTAAGCCTAAGCCTAAGCCTAAGCCTAAGCCTAAGCCTAAGCCTAAGCCTAAGCCTAAGCCTAAGCCTAAGCCTAAGCCTAAGCCTAAGCCTAAGCCTAAGCCTAAGCCTAAGCCTAAGCCTAAGCCTAAGCCTAAGCCTAAGCCTAAGCCTAAGCCTAAGCCTAAGCCTAAGCCTAAGCCTAAGCCTAAGCCTAAGCCTAAGCCTAAGCCTAAGCCTAAGCCTAAGCCTAAGCCTAAGCCTAAGCCTAAGCCTAAGCCTAAGCCTAAGCCTAAGCCTAAGCCTAAGCCTAAGCCTAAGCCTAAGCCTAAGCCTAAGCCTAAGCCTAAGCCTAAGCCTAAGCCTAAGCCTAAGCCTAAGCCTAAGCCTAAGCCTAAGCCTAAGCCTAAGCCTAAGCCTAAGCCTAAGCCTAAGCCTAAGCCTAAGCCTAAGCCTAAGCCTAAGCCTAAGCCTAAGCCTAAGCCTAAGCCTAAGCCTAAGCCTAAGCCTAAGCCTAAGCCTAAGCCTAAGCCTAAGCCTAAGCCTAAGCCTAAGCCTAAGCCTAAGCCTAAGCCTAAGCCTAAGCCTAAGCCTAAGCCTAAGCCTAAGCCTAAGCCTAAGCCTAAGCCTAAGCCTAAGCCTAAGCCTAAGCCTAAGCCTAAGCCTAAGCCTAAGCCTAAGCCTAAGCCTAAGCCTAAGCCTAAGCCTAAGCCTAAGCCTAAGCCTAAGCCTAAGCCTAAGCCTAAGCCTAAGCCTAAGCCTAAGCCTAAGCCTAAGCCTAAGCCTAAGCCTAAGCCTAAGCCTAAGCCTAAGCCTAAGCCTAAGCCTAAGCCTAAGCCTAAGCCTAAGCCTAAGCCTAAGCCTAAGCCTAAGCCTAAGCCTAAGCCTAAGCCTAAGCCTAAGCCTAAGCCTAAGCCTAAGCCTAAGCCTAAGCCTAAGCCTAAGCCTAAGCCTAAGCCTAAGCCTAAGCCTAAGCCTAAGCCTAAGCCTAAGCCTAAGCCTAAGCCTAAGCCTAAGCCTAAGCCTAAGCCTAAGCCTAAGCCTAAGCCTAAGCCTAAGCCTAAGCCTAAGCCTAAGCCTAAGCCTAAGCCTAAGCCTAAGCCTAAGCCTAAGCCTAAGCCTAAGCCTAAGCCTAAGCCTAAGCCTAAGCCTAAGCCTAAGCCTAAGCCTAAGCCTAAGCCTAAGCCTAAGCCTAAGCCTAAGCCTAAGCCTAAGCCTAAGCCTAAGCCTAAGCCTAAGCCTAAGCCTAAGCCTAAGCCTAAGCCTAAGCCTAAGCCTAAGCCTAAGCCTAAGCCTAAGCCTAAGCCTAAGCCTAAGCCTAAGCCTAAGCCTAAGCCTAAGCCTAAGCCTAAGCCTAAGCCTAAGCCTAAGCCTAAGCCTAAGCCTAAGCCTAAGCCTAAGCCTAAGCCTAAGCCTAAGCCTAAGCCTAAGCCTAAGCCTAAGCCTAAGCCTAAGCCTAAGCCTAAGCCTAAGCCTAAGCCTAAGCCTAAGCCTAAGCCTAAGCCTAAGCCTAAGCCTAAGCCTAAGCCTAAGCCTAAGCCTAAGCCTAAGCCTAAGCCTAAGCCTAAGCCTAAGCCTAAGCCTAAGCCTAAGCCTAAGCCTAAGCCTAAGCCTAAGCCTAAGCCTAAGCCTAAGCCTAAGCCTAAGCCTAAGCCTAAGCCTAAGCCTAAGCCTAAGCCTAAGCCTAAGCCTAAGCCTAAGCCTAAGCCTAAGCCTAAGCCTAAGCCTAAGCCTAAGCCTAAGCCTAAGCCTAAGCCTAAGCCTAAGCCTAAGCCTAAGCCTAAGCCTAAGCCTAAGCCTAAGCCTAAGCCTAAGCCTAAGCCTAAGCCTAAGCCTAAGCCTAAGCCTAAGCCTAAGCCTAAGCCTAAGCCTAAGCCTAAGCCTAAGCCTAAGCCTAAGCCTAAGCCTAAGCCTAAGCCTAAGCCTAAGCCTAAGCCTAAGCCTAAGCCTAAGCCTAAGCCTAAGCCTAAGCCTAAGCCTAAGCCTAAGCCTAAGCCTAAGCCTAAGCCTAAGCCTAAGCCTAAGCCTAAGCCTAAGCCTAAGCCTAAGCCTAAGCCTAAGCCTAAGCCTAAGCCTAAGCCTAAGCCTAAGCCTAAGCCTAAGCCTAAGCCTAAGCCTAAGCCTAAGCCTAAGCCTAAGCCTAAGCCTAAGCCTAAGCCTAAGCCTAAGCCTAAGCCTAAGCCTAAGCCTAAGCCTAAGCCTAAGCCTAAGCCTAAGCCTAAGCCTAAGCCTAAGCCTAAGCCTAAGCCTAAGCCTAAGCCTAAGCATAGCCATATGCATTTGAACGGACACACTATGCATTTCCATATGCATGTGTATACACATGGTGGAATCACTGGTTTCCCTGTGGCAATCCTCCAATTGTACCACAGGTATCCTGCAGCTACAATTCCGGCTATCAGGATTGTGATCCCCAGCAGCATTGCGATTGTGTTGATGATCACTTGAAAGGGTCCTTTCAGCATTCCTCCCATAAAGTTGGTGTACCCTTTTGACACTCCAGATATATAGTGACCATACGCTTTGCCGATTCCTGCTGCTGTCTGTCCAATTCCAGCTCCAATGCCTTCTATTGAATTTCTGATCACTCTAGGATCCAATGACATATCTGCTGTGTAATCGATCAACTGGTTCTGCACATGCTCCAAATTCTGTAGTCTCTGAATCTGGCCTCTAACATCCATGAAATTGGTTGCTCTATTGACAATGTTGGTGAACAGGTGAGGCGCATCAAACGTGAAGGCCTGCCATTGTCCTTTCCATGTCATTTCGATCGGTGTCTCTGTGACGTGCACCATTCCATGTGCGGACTTCCATTGTCCATGTTCATTTCTGTACAGGTGCGGTGTGGTGTGGCTGCAGTCCTCTTCTGGTGATTTCTCCACCAAGTCTCTGCTGCCTGGGCTCTTGAACCACAAGGGCCCGTCTTTGTCCAATCTCATTGGTGTGTACTTGTAACATGTCTCTCCCACTTTTCCTGTTTGATAAATTATGTATGGCTGCACTTCCTTGCATTCCCAAAACATAATTGCTTCTCCAGCCCATTCTGCATGAACATCCTGTCTTCCCAGCATGGCTCGAATCCCCAATGTTGGATCGATGCGGAAAAGCTGAGTCAACATGTCCAGCTGGTTCTTGCGAAGTTGACATAGCTGATGCCATACAATCGCAAATTGTGCCTGAGTCATCTCTCTGACCACATGTTGCAGGAACTGAAACTTGGAGTTTCGGTCGTCCAATCTGGCATACAATGTTCCACTGATTGTCGACTCTCTCGCCTCCACTATCTTTCCTGGCATTGCCCATTCTACAGGCACATCTTCTCTTCTGTCAAACTGGATGAATACACCTCCTTGATCGGTGTAGTATGTGTCTCCCGGAACACATTCTGAACCAATTGGCCTCTTTGTCTTGTTGCTGTGGGAGTATGCTGCTTGCAATTTTGACACAATAATTGTCTGGCCAGATATTTCTGATTTGAATCTGCCAATTCTCTCATATGCACATTGATGCTTGAAGTTCTCTGTATCCCACACTGTGATTCCATAATTGTGGTCTCTGCAATGTCCCATCATGGCTCTGCACTGGCTGAAATCTTGCAAGTCGCTGATTACAGTCTTTCCATCGAGTGAAGCCACGGTTCCTTCTTCCATGTAGAAGTTACTGACGACATTCTCTTTGTCATGGCAACACCATGAATATTCCACATTCAAGGTTTGATTGGTTGTCCACACTCTGGGCTCCATTTCCACCAAAGGTGTTCCTCTGAACATTTTGTGAATTCTTGCATAGTTACAGGCTACCACGCCAACTTGCTGGTATTTCTCAAAATTGCCTGTAATGCCTTTCGCTCCCCAGAAACTGGTGTGTGTGATGATCTCTTTGATTCTGATGTAGCATCTGTATGCCTTTTCTTTCTGTGGAATCTGTCTCTGTGCATAAAGTGTAACTTTCATTGCCTTGACAAAATTCCTTGGTGGGATATGGCACTGCACTTCTTCAGGAACTGTAAGCGCATGTCCATGCCTTCCACTGGTGCAAATCTGATACTTCTGGCTTTGTGAACTGATCACTTGTTCCACAGGATGATCCTTGATTGCATCCTTGAATCTCTCATAAGTCTGCATTTCTCTGACAGATTTTGGTGGCCATTCTGAAGGCAAAGGCGGCAATCCATGATGTGCTGCCAATGATGGTGGCCTTACTGTCAAGGTTTCTAGAACGTATGTTCTGGAAAATACTTCGCTGTAAGCCTTGCCGGCTTCTCTCAGCGTTGCTGACTCTGACATGCCTGTCAACATCAACACCATGCACAGCATTCCAATCACCAGACTGCTGGTGGTTGCTGTGGCCTTCCCTGTTACACTCCTCAGGACTCTATCTGATGCTGAGTTCCTCTGAGCAGGGTTTGGTACAGAGTCTCTGTTCGAGCTCTGATTTCTGACATGCTTCTGGACAATGGCTGGGTCCAGTAAATCCACTTTGATTGTCACTGCTGTCTCTGGGATATCCATTGTCTTTGAATTGATTTCCAGCGGATACAATTGATTGAGTGGTCTGCTGACCACATTTCTGTTGGCAGTTCTGACTTTTGCTGAGCGAATCTGTCCATCTTTGCTAGGTTCTAACTGCTCGATGCGACCCATCCTCCATGCACCTCTGGGCATGTTTTCTTCATAAATCAGCACAACTTCATTCACTTTGGGTTCTTGAGTCGCTGTCAATCTGCCATGTTTGTGCGTCACCTGAGTTCTTTCCCTCAAGCTCGGGATATACTCTTGATGCCACAAGTCCCAGAACTTATCCAAAGTTTGCTGGGTTGTCTCCCAATATTTCTGCAGTTTCGCTGCGTTATCCATTCTGGGCACAAATTCTCCATCTTTGTCTGCATCAAACTGTGGTGCTCCAATCTGACCTTCCCCTGTCAGGAAGTCTTTTGGCGTCAGCACTCTGAGGCTCTTTACATCACCATAGATGTAAGAGATTGGCCTGCTGTTGATCACCGCCTCGACTTCTGGCAGAAGTGTCAACAATTCTTGCAGGGTTAACATTCTGTGCCCCACAGCTGCCTTGAAATGTTTCTTGGTGATGCCCACCATTCTCTCATAGACACCTCCCTGCCATGGTGCCATAGGAGTAGTCATGTTCCACTGGATTTGTTGCTGTGAGCAGTAAGTCTGTACTGCTCCACTTTTGACCATTTCTGACCATTCCTTTCCAGTATTGATGGCCTTATCAGTGCTTGTGCTGAGCACTTTCTCTGTCAATTTGAATTGCGTCGCATTGTCTGAAATCACTGCCTCAGGCTTTCCACGCCTGGCGATGAATCTCCTGACTGCGTTCAGGAATTCCTGTGCTGTCATGTCTAGCACACTTTCCAGGTGAACTGCACGTGTCACCATACATGTGAACAAACAGATCCACATTTTCCTGTGATCTTTGTCCACTTTGTACCAAACTGGTCCTAAATAATCCAAGCCCGTGTACTGGAACGGTCTGGCTCTCTGAACTCTGGTTTCTGGTAAATCTGGCATTGGTGGAAGCTGGTACGGCTTCGCTCCCAATTTCTTACAGGTTGGGCAGGTTCTTGTCACATTATAGATCACTCGTCTGCCCTGTGTAATCCAGTACTCTTGTCTGATCGCTGCCAATGTATGTTGCACTCCTGCGTGCATCAACTTCTCATGCTGGTCTCTGACAATCAGCTGAGTCACTGTAGCCGTTGCTGGCAACAGTATGAGTGGCACTGTGACCTCCTGTGGGTCAGTATACTCCATTCTGCCATGGCACTTCAGGATTCCATCCTGATGCATTTGCACATTGAGCCATTTGATTAACTGCTGGTCTGCAGCTGTTTTCTTGCCATCTTGGCTGCCTTTGCTGTGGCCTGTTGCCAGAATCTTTGCCACTCCTTTGTAATGATTCTGTTGCGTCACTTTAACCCAATATTTCAACGCAATCTCTCTCTCTTCAATACTGATAATTCCCTGTGGTTTTATTGTACCACAGATACTTTCCATGATTTCTGACAATCCATTCTGACTGTCATTTCTGCTGCGCTTTTTGTGCATCTGTCGCACAAATCTCATCACGTATACTGTTGAATCCAGTAACTTTGTCAGTGACAAGAATCTCTGAATCTCAATTCCCAATGGATTGCTTTGCTTGCTTTCGTCAGCTTGCACATTGCTGGCATCTGGGTCACTGACCACTTGCTGTGTGGCGCCCAGGTAAATTGGACTGGCCTTTGGGAACTTGAGCTCTTCTCTCTTGATTTCTGCCATTACTTCTGGCGTGACTGGCTCCACTTTCGGCTCTGGCCACTCTCCAGTCATTAGCCATTCTGGTATAAAGGTATAAAGTGGCTATGGAAAACACACCAAAACGTTTGCAGATTTTGATAGAGCACAATTTCAGCTATGCAATGGTGCATGTCTACCACTTTTCCCAAGAACCGTTAAGGCGTGAATCGTAATTCAATCGGCCAGAACTGACATTTATTCACGTTTTTGTTTCTTAGGTATAAAGTGGCTATGGCAAAAACACCAAAACGTTTGAAGATTTTGATCGAGCACAATATCAGCTATGCAACGGTGCATGTCTACCACCTTTCCCACAAATGGTTAAGGCGTGAATTGTGATTCAATCGGCCAGAATTGACATTTATTCACGTTTTTGTTTCTTAGGTATAAAGTGGCTATGGTAAACACACCAAAATGTTTGTAGATTTTGATAGAGCACAATCTCAGCTACGCAACGGTGCATGTCTACCACCTTTCCCAAGAATGGTTAAGGTGTGAATTGTGATTCAATCGACCAGAGTTGACATTTATTCACGTTTTTGTTTCTTAGGTATAAAGTGGCTATGGCAAACACACCAAAACGTTTGTAGATTTTGATAGAGCACAATCTCAGCTACGCAATGATGCATGTCTACCACCTTTCCCACAAATGGTTAAGGCGTGAATCATCATTCAATCGGCCAAAATTGACATTTATTCACGTTTTTGTTTCTTAGGTATAAAGTGGCTATGGAAAACACACCAAAACGTTTGTAGATTTTGATAGAGCACAATCTCAGCTATGCAACGGTGCATGTCTACCACCTTTCCCACAAATGGTTAAGGCGTGAATTGTGATTCAATCGGCCAGAATTGACATTTATTCACGTTTTTGTTTCTTAGGTATAAAGTGGCTATGGTAAACACACCAAAACGTTTGTAGATTTTGATAGAGCACAATCTCAGCTACGCAACGGTGCATGTCTACCACCTTTCCCAAGAATGGTTAAGGTGTGAATCATGATTCAATCGGCCAGAATTGACATTTATTCACGTTTTTGTTTCTTAGGTATAAAGTGGCTATGGTAAACACACCAAAACGTTTGTAGATTTTGATAGAGCACAATCTCAGCTATGCAACGGTGCATGTCTACCACCTTTCCCAAGAATGGTTAACGCGTGAATCGTGATACAATCGGCCAGAATTGACATTTATTCACGTTTTTGTTTCTTAGGTATAAAGTGTCTATGGTAAACACACCAAAACGTTTGTAGATTTTGATAGAGCACAATCTCAGCTACGCAACGGTGCATGTCTACCACCTTTCCCAAGAATGGTTAAGGCGTGAATCGTGATTCAATCGGCCAGAATTGACATTTATTCACGTTTTTGTTTCTTAGGTATAAAGTGGCTATGGAAAACACACCAAAACGTTTGTAGATTTTGATAGAGCACAATTTCAGCTATGCAATGGTGCATGTCTACCACCTTTCCCAAGAACGGTTAAGGCGTGAATCGTAATTCAATCGGCCAGAACTGACATTTATTCACGTTTTTGTTTCTTAGGTATAAAGTGGCTATGGCAAAAACACCAAAACGTTTGTAGATTTTGATCGAGCACAATCTCAGCTATGCAACGGTGCATGTGTATCACCTTTCCCACAAATGGTTAAGGCGTGAATTGTGATTCAATAAGCCAGAATTGACTTTTATTCACGTTTTTGTTTCTTAGGTATGAAGTGGCTATAGCAAACACACCAAAACGTTTGTAGATTTTGATTGACCACAATCTCAGCTACGCAACGGTGCATGTCTACCACCTTTCCCACAAATGGTTAAGGTGTGAATTGTGATTCAATCGACCAGAATTGACATTTATTCACGTTTTTGTTTCTTAGGTATAAAGTGGCTATGGAAAACACACCAAAACGTTTGAAGATTTTGATCGAGCACAATATCAGCTATGCAACGGTGCATGTCTACCACCTTTCCCACAAATGGTTAAGGCGTGAATTGTGATTCAATCAACCAGAATTGACATTTATTCACGTTTTTGTTTCTTAGGTATAAAGTGGCTATGGTGTGATGAAGCTACCAAAGTCAGCGTCTTCTACCACCGAATCCAGCAGCTCCAAGACCGTAGTGAGAAACGGCCTTTAGAGTGGTTGATTTCCCGTTGTAGCCGAACGTCCACTTGTCGACAGCCAAGTTGAGTTTATTTCGTGGTTGCGTGTTGAAAGGGGTTCGAAATTGTTTCAGGTACTTTATTTGATCAGATACAGCCAAATATAAAAGCGCAAAGCCTAGCGAGCTTCCTAGTCGAAGTTTCTATCGCTAGCTTATTTTCGTTCAGAAGCTTGGGGTCAGAAGACTGAAGTAAAAACTTCCAAAGTAGCTAAGACACGGAAATCATGTATAGAAAAACAGCTACAGTAATTTCCTAATACAAATGCATAAATAAACCACAAATATAACAATAAGACACATTTGACAGAAACAGTTGGCTTATTCTATGCGTGCATACATTCAAATACTTATGGTAAAGAAATACCAGGTACAAATTGGGTTAATAGAAAAACTATTAATCTTACGAGGCGCGAAGTCGGCAAACTCGGCCGATTTACTAATTTGGTTCAATTTGTCAGAAAACATTGACGCACATTGGAACTAATATGATAGGGTTTGGAAATTGTAAATAGTGGTGTAAATGTTCCTAATGACGTAAATAGAATAAGGTATATTCAACATAATAATAATAATCACTTCCTGGAAACGTATGTTGAATAATCTAGCAAAATTGGGACTTATTCGAGGTAAATGGGTATTGTAATTGAGCAGGGTCTATAATATATTCAGCTTGAGCAGGGTATTATAATTATTAAGTAAATATAAATATAAGTTGTGAGCAGGGTTATAATAATTATGCCTACGCGAAGGGCTTCGTAAATTCATACAGTAAATGCTAGTTACACACAGGGCGCTATTTCTCTGTTAGGACGCTGGCCTAGATAATTACGCAGAACATAAATATTTACAAGATTTGACTTTATCAACTTACAAGTAAACCATGTAAATGTATATATAATAATGATCAGAAAATTATGGCGAGTTGAATGAGCCTAATTTCATATTAATACACCTAATAATAACTTATTCGACTTTTTAACCTAAATATTTCACATAAACATATCAATAACTTACAATACACTTTCCTAATTAAATATTCTCCATGGATAAATAATATAGTGTAGGAAATATAATTTGATATTTTGCGTGGTAAATAAATATAGTGCATGAAGGGTAAAATAGTGCAAATAAGTAAATGTGCGAATATGAGCCTAATTATCAATTCTCTGTATTTCTTTATCCATCCATTTTGCCACGGTCAGCACACTCCCGGCGGAAGAGTTGCTGCATCCCGTTGTTGCAGCAATGTCACATGCTGGTGGTGGTGGGCGCCAAAGTGATGAGTGGCCTCGGTAGTGAACGTGGTCGTGCGCGAAGTCGTAGGCATGCGTGTAGTCGCAGGTCCTGTCGTCGGTGACGCTAACGCTGTCCTAGCCTGATGATGAAGCAGGTAGTTGCCCGTGTCGCTTCCTGCGCGTTCGCGTGAGGTGAATTTGCGGATATCAGGCATGTGAATACTGTCTCTGTTCCTGGCTCTGACTTGTCCCTCATCAGCTGAACTTTCATCTGGCTGAACGTATGCTGATAGTGACTTTGCCATTCTGTCCTCTGTTTCTGCTCTCCTGGCAAATCTGACAGACTGTGTTGAGTTGGATCTGGCTCTCCTTTTGATTGCTGGTCTCAACTCTGTCTTGCGTACTTTTCTTTGTGGATAATCGGTCTCTTTCTGAGTTGATTTCTTGATAGTGTATCTGACGGCTCTGAAGCATAGCCATATGCATTTGAACGGACACACTATGCATTTCCATATGCATGTGTATACACATGGTGGAATCACTGGTTTCCCTGTGGCAATCCTCCAATTGTACCACAGGTATCCTGCAGCTACAATTCCGGCTATCAGGATTGTGATCCCCAGCAGCATTGCGATTGTGTTGATGATCACTTGAAAGGGTCCTTTCAGCATTCCTCCCATAAAGTTGGTGTACCCTTTTGACACTCCAGATATATAGTGACCATACGCTTTGCCGATTCCTGCTGCTGTCTGTCCAATTCCAGCTCCAATGCCTTCTATTGAATTTCTGATCACTCTAGGATCCAATGACATATCTGCTGTGTAATCGATCAACTGGTTCTGCACATGCTCCAAATTCTGTAGTCTCTGAATCTGGCCTCTAACATCCATGAAATTGGTTGCTCTATTGACAATGTTGGTGAACAGGTGAGGCGCATCAAACGTGAAGGCCTGCCATTGTCCTTTCCATGTCATTTCGATCGGTGTCTCTGTGACGTGCACCATTCCATGTGCGGACTTCCATTGTCCATGTTCATTTCTGTACAGGTGCGGTGTGGTGTGGCTGCAGTCCTCTTCTGGTGATTTCTCCACCAAGTCTCTGCTGCCTGGGCTCTTGAACCACAAGGGCCCGTCTTTGTCCAATCTCATTGGTGTGTACTTGTAACATGTCTCTCCCACTTTTCCTGTTTGATAAATTATGTATGGCTGCACTTCCTTGCATTCCCAAAACATAATTGCTTCTCCAGCCCATTCTGCATGAACATCCTGTCTTCCCAGCATGGCTCGAATCCCCAATGTTGGATCGATGCGGAAAAGCTGAGTCAACATGTCCAGCTGGTTCTTGTGAAGTTGACATAGCTGATGCCATACAATCGCAAATTGTGCCTGAGTCATCTCTCTGACCACATGTTGCAGGAACTGAAACTTGGAGTTTCGGTCGTCCAATCTGGCATACAATGTTCCACTGATTGTCGACTCTCTCGCCTCCACTATCTTTCCTGGCATTGCCCATTCTACAGGCACATCTTCTCTTCTGTCAAACTGGATGAATACACCTCCTTGATCGGTGTAGTATGTGTCTCCCGGAACACATTCTGAACCAATTGGCCTCTTTGTCTTGTTGCTGTGGGAGTATGCTGCTTGCAATTTTGACACAATAATTGTCTGGCCAGATATTTCTGATTTGAATCTGCCAATTCTCTCATATGCACATTGATGCTTGAAGTTCTCTGTATCCCACACTGTGATTCCATAATTGTGGTCTCTGCAATGTCCCATCATGGCTCTGCACTGGCTGAAATCTTGCAAGTCGCTGATTACAGTCTTTCCATCGAGTGAAGCCACGGTTCCTTCTTCCATGTAGAAGTTACTGACAACATTCTCTTTGTCATGGCAACACCATGAATATTCCACATTCAAGGTTTGATTGGTTGTCCACACTCTGGGCTCCATTTCCACCAAAGGTGTTCCTCTGAACATTTTGTGAATTCTTGCATAGTTACAGGCTACCACGCCAACTTGCTGGTATTTCTCAAAATTGCCTGTAATGCCTTTCGCTCCCCAGAAACTGGTGTGTGTGATGATCTCTTTGATTCTGATGTAGCATCTGTATGCCTTTTCTTTCTGTGGAATCTGTCTCTGTGCATAAAGTGTAACTTTCATTGCCTTGACAAAATTCCTTGGTGGGATATGGCACTGCACTTCTTCAGGAACTGTAAGCGCATGTCCATGCCTTCCACTGGTGCAAATCTGATACTTCTGGCTTTGTGAACTGATCACTTGTTCCACAGGATGATCCTTGATTGCATCCTTGAATCTCTCATAAGTCTGCATTTCTCTGACAGATTTTGGTGGCCATTCTGAAGGCAAAGGCGGCAATCCATGATGCGCTGCCAATGATGGTGGCCTTACTGTCAAGGTTTCTAGAACGTATGTTCTGGAAAATACTTCGCTGTAAGCCTTGCCGGCTTCTCTCAGCGTTGCTGACTCTGACATGCCTGTCAACATCAACACCATGCACAGCATTCCAATCACCAGACTGCTGGTGGTTGCTGTGGCCTTCCCTGTTACACTCCTCAGGACTCTATCTGATGCTGAGTTCCTCTGAGCAGGGTTTGGTACAGAGTCTCTGTTCGAGCTCTGATTTCTGACATGCTTCTGGACAATGGCTGGGTCCAGTAAATCCACTTTGATTGTCACTGCTGTCTCTGGGATATCCATTGTCTTTGAATTGATTTCCAGCGGATACAATTGATTGAGTGGTCTGCTGACCACATTTCTGTTGGCAGTTCTGACTTTTGCTGAGCGAATCTGTCCATCTTTGCTAGGTTCTAACTGCTCGATGCGACCCATCCTCCATGCACCTCTGGGCATGTTTTCTTCATAAATCAGCACAACTTCATTCACTTTGGGTTCTTGAGTCGCTGTCAATCTGCCATGTTTGTGCGTCACCTGAGTTCTTTCCCTCAAGCTCGGGATATACTCTTGATGCCACAAGTCCCAGAACTTATCCAAAGTTTGCTGGGTTGTCTCCCAATATTTCTGCAGTTTCGCTGCGTTATCCATTCTGGGCACAAATTCTCCATCTTTGTCTGCATCAAACTGTGGTGCTCCAATCTGACCTTCCCCTGTCAGGAAGTCTTTTGGCGTCAGCACTCTGAGGCTCTTTACATCACCATAGATGTAAGAGATTGGCCTGCTGTTGATCACCGCCTCGACTTCTGGCAGAAGTGTCAACAATTCTTGCAGGGTTAACATTCTGTGCCCCACAGCTGCCTTGAAATGTTTCTTGGTGATGCCCACCATTCTCTCATAGACACCTCCCTGCCATGGTGCCATAGGAGTAGTCATGTTCCACTGGATTTGTTGCTGTGAGCAGTAAGTCTGTACTGCTCCACTTTTGACCATTTCTGACCATTCCTTTCCAGTATTGATGGCCTTATCAGTGCTTGTGCTGAGCACTTTCTCTGTCAATTTGAATTGCGTCGCATTGTCTGAAATCACTGCCTCAGGCTTTCCACGCCTGGCGATGAATCTCCTGACTGCGTTCAGGAATTCCTGTGCTGTCATGTCCAGCACACTTTCCAGGTGAACTGCACGTGTCACCATACATGTGAACAAACAGATCCACATTTTCCTGTGATCTTTGTCCACTTTGTACCAAACTGGTCCTAAATAATCCAAGCCCGTGTACTGGAACGGTCTGGCTCTCTGAACTCTGGTTTCTGGTAAATCTGGCATTGGTGGAAGCTGGTACGGCTTCGCTCCCAATTTCTTACAGGTTGGGCAGGTTCTTGTCACATTATAGATCACTCGTCTGCCCTGTGTAATCCAGTACTCTTGTCTGATCGCTGCCAATGTATGTTGCACTCCTGCGTGCATCAACTTCTCATGCTGGTCTCTGACAATCAGCTGAGTCACTGTAGCCGTTGCTGGCAACAGTATGAGTGGCACTGTGACCTCCTGTGGGTCAGTATACTCCATTCTGCCATGGCACTTCAGGATTCCATCCTGATGCATTTGCACATTGAGCCATTTGATTAACTGCTGGTCTGCAGCTGTTTTCTTGCCATCTTGGCTGCCTTTGCTGTGGCCTGTTGCCAGAATCTTTGCCACTCCTTTGTAATGATTCTGTTGCGTCACTTTAACCCAATATTTCAACGCAATCTCTCTCTCTTCAATACTGATAATTCCCTGTGGTTTTATTGTACCACAGATACTTTCCATGATTTCTGACAATCCATTCTGACTGTCATTTCTGCTGCGCTTTTTGTGCATCTGTCGCACAAATCTCATCACATATACTGTTGAATCCAGTAACTTTGTCAGTGACGAGAATCTCTGAATCTCAATTCCCAATGGATTGCTTTGCTTGCTTTCGTCAGCTTGCACATTGCTGGCATCTGGGTCACTGACCACTTGCTGTGTGGCGCCCAGGTAAATTGGACTGGCCTTTGGGAACTTGAGCTCTTCTCTCTTGATTTCTGCCATTACTTCTGGCGTGACTGGCTCCACTTTCGGCTCTGGCCACTCTCCAGTCATTAGCCATTCTGGCCCCTTCCACCACAGGTTACTGCCTTCCAACTCTGACATATTCATGCCTCTTGTGGCCATGTCAGCTGGGTTCTCCAGTCCTGCAATGTGTCTAATGTGCATGTTTTCTGTCTCACTCTGAATCTTCCTGATTTCATCCAATCTGTTCTTGACAAAACATGCCAGTGGCTTCGCTGTTGTTAGCCACTTCAGACAACAGGTTGAATCTGACCATACAACTGTTTGACTGAATTTGACGTCCTTGAGCTCTTTGTGAATAAACTTTGACATTCTGCTGCCGATCAACATTGCTAACAATTCCAGCTGTGGAATTGTCACTTCTGGTTTCTTTGGAGCTAGTCTCAATCTGGAGTACAGCAGGCTTGACGTGCCGCTGTCATTTTCTGTTTTCTGGCATATGTATGCCGCTGCGCTGTATGCCATTGCTGAGGCATCAACGAAAATGTGCAGTTGTGCATCTGCACTACTCTGATAATTCAGATTTCTGTTGAACTTGATCTGTCCAACCTTGAGCAATTCTGTCTCTAATTGCTGCCAAATTGCTGTCTGTTCCTCAGACAGGGGAGTATCCCACTCTTTGGCACTTGGTCCTGAATGCCATAACATCTGCAAAAATCTCTTTGCTGGCAGTAGGACAGGACTGACGAGTCCCATTGGATCAAAACATCCTGCAGTCACCTTTGCAACTGTCCTTTTCGTGGGAAGTTTGATTTTCTGGTCAGATTCTGATAATTGTGATTGCGGAACTGTCTTTGGCGTTTTCAGCCACATCTGGTCGCTCTCTGTGTCCCATTTCATTCCTAAGACTGTTGTGACAATTTCCTTGGCCACATCTGACTCTGCCAATTGCCAAGTAAAGTTCTTGTTGTTGCTGTTCCATTCTCTCAGATTCATCTGTGCCTCTGTGAACAGCACTTTGGATTCCTGGTACAATTCGATTGCTTTCTGCTCTGTGTCCACACTGAGGATCAAATTATCCACATACAGATTTTCATCGATCAATGTTGCATTTTCTGTGTCAGCTTGATTCAGGTGGTATCTGACTGTCAGCGCCAGCAGCGCTGGGCTGCAGATTATACCAAATGGTACTCTGGCAAATCTGTAAATCTGAATGTTGTCCTCCATGGATGGTTTCGTGGGATCCTTGTACCACAGAAATCTTGTCACATCTCTGTCACTGTCCTGCAGACTGATCTGTAGAAACGCTTTCTCTATGTCTGCGACCAGTGCAATTCCATGCAATCGGAATCGCATCAGCATCCCTACCAGCTGTGGTAGTATAACTGGACCGCGGTACATGCACTCATTCAAGCTTGGCATGCCTGGCGGTTTTGCTGAGGCATCATATACCTCTCTGACCTTTGTGGTAGTTTTCTCTGGCGTTATCACTGGTTGATGAGGCAATATATGGAATTTTCTGCCATCCATAATATCCTCTTGGACTTTCTCAATCACTCCTTGCTCCTCTTGTGCTTTCATGATTGCCTGAATTTTCTCCAGTAATTCTGGGTCTCTCTTGAGCCTGTTGGTGAGGTATCTGAACCTCTTGAACGCCATTGCTTTGTTATCTGGGAGTTCATGCAAATTTGGCTTGTACATGAACTTAACAGAGTACCGTCCATCTGGGTTTCTCTGTACACTCTCATTGAATTGCTTTATGGCCTCATCATCCTCGACGAGGTCTGGCTGGTCCATTATGCCAATGGTATCCAGTCTATCCATATCTTTGACATTTGGTACAGGAGCAATTGACAACGGTGCTTCCTCGTACCATTTTTCTCTCTGAATTTGATGCACAATTGTGTTGACCACCATCGGATATGCACCATCCGTGGTCCATTGATTTCTGTTGCTTGTCAGCTGCCCACCTCCCATCAGCAATCCCAATTCTGATGGAATGACATACAATCCTGACGGAAGTCTGGTGGTGCTGGTGTTTCTGGACATCAAGTCCCAGAAATAATTCAAGCCCACTATAATGTCTGGCTTGAACTTGCACTCTGTCCCTTTTTCTTTGGGAATTCTGTCTGCAAAATAACTCTCATCCGGGAAGTACTTCTGCAGGTACTTTTCATCCTGTTCTGACACAGGCACTTTGACTTGTTCTGTGGTCAACGTCGGGACTACATCAGCCACCATATCAACTTTCTGGCCATTTCTGAGCCGCATTCTGAATTCCACTTGCTGTACTACTTTATAGTGCGGCTTTTCATTTCCGAATGTATACACCTGGATGTGGTGTTCACCTGTACTCTTCAAATTGAGTTTCTTGGCCACTTTCTCTGACATGTACGTTCCCTGGGATCCTGTGTCCAGGAACGCTTGAATCTGTAGTGGTGGCTGTTCAGGCTCCATCTCTGTATCCATTTCTGAAGCCTCAATCACGGTTCTGGCTGTCATCAACATTGACATATTCCTGTTTACTGACAGGTTCACTGACGTATTTTGTTGCTTTGTATTTGGTTCTGTAACCACTGTGCTGGATATGGTTTCTGTCTCTACCACTTCTGGTCCAGCTTCTTCCACAGTGACACAATTCACTGTGGCCTTTCTCTGTTGGCTCTGTGCTGGTCGACCGACCGTCGGCACAGACTTTCTGCCATTGTTTGCTGATTGCTGGCCATTCTGTTGACCATTTGCTCTAAATGCTGGAGTTTGCCGTCCAGCGTTTCCACTGCCATTGTCACCAAATTTCTCTGGGCACACCGCAGTGTGGTGCCTATTGGACTTGCAATAGAAGCAACTTCTTGTAAATTGACATTGATTCATGTAATGCCCTTTCTGCAGGCATCTCAGGCATCGCTCTGCCTTTGACAAAATCACTCTCCTTTCTCTGGCAGTTTTAAACTTTGGACACTTATCATTAAAGTGTAATTGCTGTGTGTCATTGCAGAACACACACGGCCTCCCAGGATTCATGAATCCAGCCTGTGGTGCACTCTGACCATTCTGGATTACTGACATGCTCCCTGTGCTGGTCCTTGGGTTCTCTGGCCCTCTGAATCGATTCCCATTGCCTTGGAACCGATTATTGAATTGCTGTGCGCGTGGATTATTCCCGAATCCTTGGCGCGATTGCTGAACTGGTGCCTCAGTTTGCTGTGCATGCTGTACAGCCTCACTGAGCGCTAGCTGCTTGCCAAACAGCTTTCTGAATATCTCCACCGTCAAGGCTTCCTCAGTTCCCTGTTCCTTCTGGATTTCTCTGAGAACCTCGGGTGGTACTTTCTGTTGCAGCTGGCTCAACAGCATTGGATGTTCCACTGATTCACCCAGTGACTCCAACTGCTGGAGCAGCCTTTCAATTGCATCAAACAAAATTCTCATATCCTGACAGGTATTCCTGGCCTGTCGCAGCTTCATGATATTACTCATCAGCGTGTTTCTGACCACAACTGGCTGGTCATATCTCTTCTTGAGCATTGCAATTGCGGGTGCATAATTCTCTGCGGTCACACTCAATCCACTGATCATGCCAAATGCTGAGCCTTTCAGCAAGCTCCTCAAGTATGAGAACTTGGAAATGTCCTCCAAATCTGTCCGATTGTGAATGTGGGATTCGAACATTTGCCACCATGATCGAAATTTGACAATTTCCCCAGTAAACTGTTCCACTTCCAGTTTTTGCAATTTGACGCTTTTTGCTGTGGTTGCATTGGTTGAACTGGCTCCCTGAACAGCTCCCTGAGCTGTCAAAGCCATCTGGGCAGCCATCTGCTGTATGAATGCTGTATTGACTTCATACATGGTATTTCCGCTCTGTTGCTGGATCATGTCTTGCAACCTTTCGATGTACACATTCATGGCTACAACTTTCTGTGTCACCAAGTCTGACATATTTGCATATTCCTCATATGAGTCTTGGTATATCTTCTGTTCTTGTTCCATCTGGTCGTGTTTGTCAATGTCCTTGACGATATCCCTCCATGCGTCAAATTGAGTTCTCACTGCAGTCATTGCACTTTCCAATTTTGCACCCTCCTGTTTAATAGATGCAATCACTCTTCTCATCTCTGTTCTCTTATCATCCTTTGATGCTTCCGCAAATAGTTCCAGGTCATATTTGGCAAATTCTCTTGCCAATCTACTTTCCACCCTGTGCTTTGCTGGCCCCAGGGTCTTTCTGATGTGACCCGTTGGCGAAACCATTTTTGCTGATGAATTTTCCTTCACTGTTTCTTTTTATAGTGCGTTTCCTGTGACGCCTGTAACGCTTCTCTGCGTCTTTCTGTGTAGTGCTCTGTGCACTACGGATTTGTTGTGCCACACACAATACCAATGCAGTCCTACAGGCCCCTGACGTGTTCTCACGCGTTGACCTTTACTGCACTGGCACCAGGTGTGTTCCTAAAGCCCCTGACGTGATTCTTTACACGCGTTGACTTCAACACACCGGTCAAATCCACCTGGACAATAAACAATTTATTTGCCCAGCAGTGTGCGCCCAAAGAGGGTCCGTACACACTCTTTCTGAGCGCTCTGGCGCTCTTTCTGGCACACCTGTGTGCCTTGTGACTACGCCGGCCACTTGCTTTCCTGAGCGGCTCCTGTGCCGCTGTGCGCAGTGCTGCGCTTGCCGTGTCACCTGTGACACGTTTCTGTGCACTCTGGTGCACTTTCTGATTCTGGGCAGTGTTTCTGTACACTGCTCTGCAATTGCGCCTGTGCAATGCAGTATTCTGGCACTTTTGTGCTGTCTGATCTGATGGTACCGAGCAGGCACAGCGTGTATATTTGATGGGAGCTACGCAAAGCTCCTACACGCTACCAAGTATCCTAATACTTGGTTTTCAAATCCACTCTCTGTCAGCTACAGCCCTCTGTCAGCTACAGCCCTTTGTACACTGATACCCCTACTTTTGCACTTCCGAGGTATGAGTCCACTCTTACCCAGTGGAGCGAGGGACCTCCGCGAATGCCCAAAAAACAGCCCTTTGACTAGCGTGGCTCTGTGGCGATCCTGTCCCCGTCAGGTCACCCTCCCTTGGCATAGGAAGGACGTGCGAGCTGTCACTGGCGTCCGGATGTCCAGGAGCGTCCAGCGAAAGTTTGACCACCGTCCGACAATGACTCCTTGGCAAATGCCGGTGCCGCCCAGCGTCTAGCACCTTGCCAGAACACTGGTGAAAGCCGCCTGAAATCCTGACAGGCTTGTCAGAACTCCAGTGTCCTTCGCGCGTGAGCGTAGAACCGCTCCCAGGATGTAGACAGGAGTGCCGTGACTCTGGCACAATGCTGTCTGCAAATCAACAGCCAACGCTCAGCCAAGGCCAAATTGATGTTCAGCAGTACTTTTGAAGTTCTGCCAACTGCCGCACAATGTTCGTTCCGGCTTGGTGAGTGCACAATGTCATGCAATCACCCTGCTCGCTGCGCCATGTGATGAAGCTACCGAAGTCAGCGTCTGTTAAGAATGAGCACACCCTGTGATCAGTGATTTCCACTTGTCTCACAATTTATGTGAGCTCACATAGAAGATCAGCAACCAATAAAGCAACAACACCAATACAAATACCAAAACATCTACATTCTTAACATGGTGGACGAGCAGGGCCCACCAGTTTACTGTGTGGGTTTCTGACTCTGGTAGGGCAGTCAAGACTGACAATGGCACACTGGCACTGCAGATGTATGGCCCGAAGGGGCTGGATGGCAAATGTTGCCATTGGTGGCAGGCAACTCCAAACTGCAAGCCCAAGCAATGGTGCCACAGATCTGACCAGAATGGGGCAGGACAGCTGCAGCCCATGGCAGTCTCTGGACCTTTTGGGGCAGCAAGGGAGTGCTGATGGCCAACCACAACCAAGTGAATCTGGCAGAGATCACATTCACAAGGGTTGCTCAGTGAAGACAGTGGTGGATTGGCAGTGTCACAACAACTTCAATGAACATCAGTCAGGGCAAGTCTGCACACACTCAGTCAGCTGTCAAGCATAGGTCAAACACTAGTGATGACTCCATTGTGATTGGCCAGAGATGTGTTTGGTTACTGTAATTGGTTTACCAATACTAACTTACTACTTATTGTTTCATTCAAAGGGGGAATGTGTTAAGAATGAGCACACCCTGTGATCAGTGATTTCCACTTGTCTCACAATTTATGTGAGCTCACATAGAAGATCAGCAACCAATAAAGCAACAACACCAATACAAATACCAAAACATCTACATTCTTAACAGTGTCTTCTACCACCGAATCCAGCAGCTCCAAGACTGTAGTGAGAAACGGCCTTTAGAGTGGTTGATTTCCCGTTGTAGCCGAACGTCCACTTGTCGACAGCCAAGTTGAGTTTATTTCGTGGTTGCGTGTTGAAAGGGGTTCGAAATTGTTTCAGGTACTTTATTTGATCAGATACAGCCAAATATAAAAGCGCAAAGCCTAGCGAGCTTCCTAGTCGAAGTTTCTATCGCTAGCTTATTTTCGTTCAGAAGCTTGGGGTCAGAAGACTGAAGTAAAAACTTCCAAAGTAGCTAAGACACGGAAATCATGTATAGAAAAACAGCTACAGTAATTTCCTAATACAAATGCACAAATAAACCACAAATATAACAATAAGACACATTTGACCGAAACAGTCACTGCAGTCATTGCACTTTCCAATTTTGCACCCTCCTGTTTAATAGATGCAATCACTCTTCTCATCTCTGTTCTCTTATCATCCTTTGATGCTTCCGCAAATAGTTCCAGGTCATATTTGTCGTGAATGCCACCAAACTGATGTCATTCAGTTGACCGTAATGAGTGATAGCTAATTGAGTGGTTGATTTACACTATGCGACAGTGCAGACTGTAGATTTAGATAGCCACGGCAGTCAGGTGAGTTTGCGTGAAAAAGGGGGGTTTCCAAGGTTGTTTCAGTTGCTTTATTGTAGATTGCAGGTCAGATCAGGTAAATATAATCAGAAATTGTCCAGTGGTGAGTACTACAGCCAAACTCCTAAGTTGTAGACTGACTAAAACTCCCAAAAGTGGGGACATCACAGAATATTGTATTAGTAAACAGCCTACAGTAATGTTTCACATATACTATAGGGAAAAAGTTGAAGAACATATGTTGCATTCAGATACTCAGATGCATTTAAATACATATAAATACTGTAGGTACATACATAGTATAATTTGAGTTCATAAGAAGCCTAAAGCAGGCACAGTCAAAGTTTCAGTGCAGCTGTCTAGCTTTAACAATTGTTGGATTTGCTGCTGCACATTGAAGCTACCAAATAGAGCTGGTAATTGTAAATAGAGTTTGACACATTCCTATTCACCAAGTTTTGTTATAAGATACTTATACCTAGAAAAGTATATATTTTCTGTATCAGCGGAAAATTGCGAGTTGAATGAGCCTAATATCGAATTCATAAACCTTACTTCAACATAATTGACATTTTGAACCTGAATATTCTTAATAAACCTTCGGAAAACTTAATAGCCCCCAGGAACCTTCAGAAACTTAATCCACCTAATTTTCTAAACATTGACAAATTAGGTGTAATTTATGTACGGTCAGCACACTCCAGGCAGAAGAAGTTGTTGGGGGTGGTGGTGAGATAATGAAATTGGTGTCGGTATCATTCTGTGTTTGGAAGTGCTGCTCAATGCACTGCACAATCCAATTGATTCTGGATAACACAATCCAATTGATTCTGGATAACACAATCCAATTGATTCTGGATACACGAATCTGGCATGGCCTCGCATCACCTCTGACGTGTACCAATTTGCTGTGGCACATCTGTGCCTTGTGGACGTGATCCCCACGCCTTTTGCTGCTTGCTGCGGTGCGTCGCAGCCAAGTTGACGCTGACGACGCGCCAACCACCGACACTGTTGCATTCCTACACTGTAGCATTCCTACACTGTAGCATTCCTGGCCAAGTGCTGCCAGGAACCTTTCGAGAGTTGTCCACCGTCCGACAAGTGACACCTAGTCAAATGCCGGTGCCGCCCAACATCTGACACCTTGTCAGAGTGCTGGTGAAAGCTGCCTGGGGTCCTGACAGGCTTGTCAGAACGCCAGTGTCCTGCCGGGCGTGAGCGTAGCACCGCTCCCAAGTTGAAGACAGGAGTACCTTAGCTTTGGTACATTGATGGCTGCAGAGCATCAGCCAAACTTCTGCCAAGGCCTGTTGATGATCAGCAGGGCTTTTGTAGATCTGCCAACTGCCGCACAATGTCCGTACTGATTCGGTCTAATCAATTGATAGCTGATTAGACCCTGCTCGCTGCGCCATGTCGTGAATGCCACCAAACTGATGTCATTCAGTTGACCGTAATGAGTGATAGCTAATTGAGTGGTTGATTTACACTATGCGACAGTGCAGACTGTAGATTTAGATAGCCACGGCAGTCAGGTGAGTTTGCGTGAAAAAGGGGGGTTTCCAAGGTTGTTTCAGTTGCTTTATTGTAGATTGCAGGTCAGATCAGGTAAATATAATCAGAAATTGTCCAGTGGTGAGTACTACAGCCAAACTCCTAAGTTGTAGACTGACTAAAACTCCCAAAAGTGGGGACATCACAGAATATTGTATTAGTAAACAGCCTACAGTAATGTTTCACATATACTATAGGGAAAAAGTTGAAGAACATATGTTGCATTCAGATACTCAGATGCATTTAAATACATATAAATACTGTAGGTACATACATAGTATAATTTGAGTTCATAAGAAGCCTAAAGCAGGCACAGTCAAAGTTTCAGTGCAGCTGTCTAGCTTTAACAATTGTTGGATTTGCTGCTGCACATTGAAGCTACCAAATAGAGCTGGTAATTGTAAATAGAGTTTGACACATTCCTATTCACCAAGTTTTGTTATAAGATACTTATACCTAGAAAAGTATATATTTTCTGTATCAGCGGAAAATTGCGAGTTGAATGAGCCTAATATCGAATTCATAAACCTTACTTCAACATAATTGACATTTTGAACCTGAATATTCTTAATAAACCTTCGGAAAACTTAATAGCCCCCAGGAACCTTCAGAAACTTAATCCACCTAATTTTCTAAACATTGACAAATTAGGTGTAATTTATGTACGGTCAGCACAATATTTGGCAAATTCTCTTGCCAATCTACTTTCCACCCTGTGCTTTGCTGGCCCCAGGGTCTTTCTGATGTGACCCGTTGGCGAAACCATTTTTGCTGATGAATTTTCCTTCACTGTTTCTTTTTATAGTGCGTTTCCTGTGACGCCTGTAACGCTTCTCTGCGTCTTTCTGTGTAGTGCTCTGTGCACTACGGATTTGTTGTGCCACACACAATACCAATGCAGTCCTACAGGCCCCTGACGTGTTCTCACGCGTTGACCTTTACTGCACTGGCACCAGGTGTGTTCCTAAAGCCCCTGACGTGATTCTTTACACGCGTTGACTTCAACACACCGGTCAAATCCACCTGGACAATAAACAATTTATTTGCCCAGCAGTGTGCGCCCAAAGAGGGTCCGTACACACTCTTTCTGAGCGCTCTGGCGCTCTTTCTGGCACACCTGTGTGCCTTGTGACCACGCCGGCCACTTGCTTTCCTGAGCGGCTCCTGTGCCGCTGTGCGCAGTGCTGCGCTTGCCGTGTCACCTGTGACACGTTTCTGTGCACTCTGGTGCACTTTCTGATTCTGGGCAGTGTTTCTGTACACTGCTCTGCAATTGCGCCTGTGCAATGCAGTATTCTGGCACTTTTGTGCTGTCTGATCTGATGGTACCGAGCAGGCACAGCATGTATATTTGATGGGAGCTACGCAAAGCTCCTACACGCTACCAAGTATCCTAATACTTGGTTTTCAAATCCACTCTCTGTCAGCTACAGCCCTCTGTCAGCTACAGCCCTTTGTACACTGATACCCCTACTTTTGCACTTCCGAGGTATGAGTCCACTCTTACCCAGTGGAGCGAGGGACCTCCGCGAATGCCCAAAAAACAGCCCTTTGACTAGCGTGGCTCTGTGGCGATCCTGTCTCCGTCAGGTCACCCTCCCTTGGCATAGGAAGGACGTGCGAGCTGTCACTGGCGTCCGGATGTCCAGGAGCGTCCAGCGAAAGTTTGACCACCGTCCGACAATGACTCCTTGGCAAATGCCGGTGCCGCCCAGCGTCTAGCACCTTGCCAGAACACTGGTGAAAGCCGCCTGAAATCCTGACAGGCTTGTCAGAACTCCAGTGTCCTTTGCGCGTGAGCGTAGAACCGCTCCCAGGATGTAGACAGGAGTGCCGTGACTCTGGCACAATGCTGTCTGCAAATCAACAGCCAACGCTCAGCCAAGGCCAAATTGATGTTCAGCAGTACTTTTGAAGTTCTGCCAACTGCCGCACAATGTTCGTTCCGGCTTGGTGAGTGCACAATGTCATGCAATCACCCTGCTCGCTGCGCCATGTGATGAAGCTACCGAAGTCAGCGTCTGTTAAGAATGAGCACACCCTGTGATCAGTGATTTCCACTTGTCTCACAATTTATGTGAGCTCACATAGAAGATCAGCAACCAATAAAGCAACAACACCAATACAAATACCAAAACATCTACATTCTTAACATGGTGGACGAGCAGGGCCCACCAGTTTACTGTGTGGGTTTCTGACTCTGGTAGGGCAGTCAAGACTGACAATGGCACACTGGCACTGCAGATGTATGGCCCGAAGGGGCTGGATGGCAAATGTTGCCATTGGTGGCAGGCAACTCCAAACTGCAAGCCCAAGCAATGGTGCCACAGATCTGACCAGAATGGGGCAGGACAGCTGCAGCCCATGGCAGTCTCTGGACCTTTTGGGGCAGCAAGGGAGTGCTGATGGCCAACCACAACCAAGTGAATCTGGCAGAGATCACATTCACAAGGGTTGCTCAGTGAAGACAGTGGTGGATTGGCAGTGTCACAACAACTTCAATGAACATCAGTCAGGGCAAGTCTGCACACACTCAGTCAGCTGTCAAGCATAGGTCAAACACTAGTGATGACTCCATTGTGATTGGCCAGAGATGTGTTTGGTTACTGTAATTGGTTTACCAATACTAACTTACTACTTATTGTTTCATTCAAAGGGGGAATGTGTTAAGAATGAGCACACCCTGTGATCAGTGATTTCCACTTGTCTCACAATTTATGTGAGCTCACATAGAAGATCAGCAACCAATAAAGCAACAACACCAATACAAATACCAAAACATCTACATTCTTAACAGTGTCTTCTACCACCGAATCCAGCAGCTCCAAGACTGTAGTGAGAAACGGCCTTTAGAGTGGTTGATTTCCCGTTGTAGCCGAACGTCCACTTGTCGACAGCCAAGTTGAGTTTATTTCGTGGTTGCGTGTTGAAAGGGGTTCGAAATTGTTTCAGGTACTTTATTTGATCAGATACAGCCAAATATAAAAGCGCAAAGCCTAGCGAGCTTCCTAGTCGAAGTTTCTATCGCTAGCTTATTTTCGTTCAGAAGCTTGGGGTCAGAAGACTGAAGTAAAAACTTCCAAAGTAGCTAAGACAGCTAAGACGAAATCATGTATAGAAAAACAGCTACAGTAATTTCCTAATACAAATGCATAAATAAACCACAAATATAACAATAAGACACATTTGACAGAAACAGTTGGCTTATTCTATGCGTGCATACATTCAAATACTTATGGTAAAGAAATACCAGGTACAAATTGGGTTAATAGAAAAACTATTAATCTTACGAGGCGCGAAGTCGGCAAACTCGGCCGATTTACTAATTTGGTTCAATTTGTCAGAAAACATTGACGCACATTGGAACTAATATGATAGGGTTTGGAAATTGTAAATAGTGGTGTAAATGTTCCTAATGACGTAAATAGAATAAGGTATATTCAACATAATAATAATAATCACTTCCTGGAAACGTATGTTGAATAATCTAGCAAAATTGGGACTTATTCGAGGTAAATGGGTATTGTAATTGAGCAGGGTCTATAATATATTCAGCTTGAGCAGGGTATTATAATTATTAAGTAAATATAAATATAAGTTGTGAGCAGGGTTATAATAATTATGCCTACGCGAAGGGCTTCGTAAATTCATACAGTAAATGCTAGTTACACACAGGGCGCTATTTCTCTGTTAGGACGCTGGCCTAGATAATTACGCAGAACATAAATATTTACAAGATTTGACTTTATCAACTTACAAGTAAACCATGTAAATGTATATATAATAATGATCAGAAAATTATGGCGAGTTGAATGAGCCTAATTTCATATTAATACACCTAATAATAACTTATTCGACTTTTTAACCTAAATATTTCACATAAACATATCAATAACTTACAATACACTTTCCTAATTAAATATTCTCCATGGATAAATAATATAGTGTAGGAAATATAATTTGATATTTTGCGTGGTAAATAAATATAGTGCATGAAGGGTAAAATAGTGCAAATAAGTAAATGTGCGAATATGAGCCTAATTATCAATTCTCTGTATTTCTTTATCCATCCATTTTGCCACGGTCAGCACATATGGTAAACACACCAAAACGTTTGTAGATTTTGATAGAGCACAATCTCAGCTACGCAACGGTGCATGTCTACCACCTTTCCCAAGAATGGTTAAGGTGTGAATCATGATTCAATCGGCCAGAATTGACATTTATTCACGTTTTTGTTTCTTAGGTATAAAGTGGCTATGGTAAACACACCAAAACGTTTGTAGATTTTGATAGAGCACAATCTCAGCTATGCAACGGTGCATGTCCACCACCTTTCCCAAAAATGGTTAACGCGTGAATCGTGATACAATCGGCCAGAATTGACATTTATTCACTTTTTGTTTCTTAGGTATAAAGTGTCTATGGTAAACACACCAAAACGTTTGTAGATTTTGATAGAGCACAATCTAAGCTACGCAACGGTGCATGTCTACCACCTTTCCCAAGAATGGTTAAGGCATGAATCGTGATTCAATCGGCCAGAATTGACATTTATTCACGTTTTTGTTTCTTAGGTATAAAGTGGCTATGGAAAACACACCAAAACGTTTGTAGATTTTGATAGAGCACAATTTCAGCTATGCAATGGTGCATGTCTACCACCTTTCCCAAGAACGGTTAAGGCGTGAATCATAATTCAATCGGCCAGAACTGACATTTATTCACGTTTTTGTTTCTTAGGTATAAAGTGGCTATAGCAAACACACCAAAACGTTTGTAGATTTTGATTGACCACAATCTCAGCTACGCAACGGTGCATGTCTACCACCTTTCCCACAAATGGTTAAGGTGTGAATTGTGATTCAATCGACCAGAATTGACATTTATTCACGTTTTTGTTTCTTAGGTATAAAGTGGCTATGGCAAACACACCAAAACGTTAGTAGATTTTGATTGAGCACAATCTCAGCTACGCAACGGTGCATGTCTACCACGTTTCCCACAAATGGTTAAGGCGTGAATTGTGATTCAATCGGCCAGAATTGACATTTATTCACGTTGTTGTTTCTTAGGTATAAAGTGGCTATGGCAAACACACCAAAACATTTGTAGATTTTGATAGAGCACAATCTCAGCTACACAACGGTGCATGTCTACCACCTTTCCCAAGAATGGTTAAGGCGTGAATTGTGATTCTATCAACCAGAATTGACATTTATTCATGTTTTTGTTTCTTAGGCATAAAGTGGCTATGGCAAACACACCAAAACGTTTGTAGATTTTGATAGAGCACAATCTCAGCTACGCAACGATGCATGTCTACCACCTTTCCCAAGAATGGTTAAGGTGTGAATTGTGATTCAATCGACCAGAGTTGACATTTATTCACGTTTTTGTTTCTTAGGTATAAAGTGGCTATGGCAAACACACCAAAACGTTTGTAGATTTTGATAGAGCACAATCTCAGCTACGCAATGGTGCATGTCTACCACCTTTCCCACAAATGGTTAAGGCGTGAATCATCATTCAATCGGCCAAAATTGACATTTATTCACGTTTTTGTTTCTTAGGTATAAAGTGGCTATGGAAAACACACCAAAACGTTTGAAGATTTTGATCGAGCACAATATCAGCTATGCAACGGTGCATGTCTACCACCTTTCCCACAAATGGTTAAGGTGTGAATTGTGATTCAATCGGCCAGAATTGACATTTATTCACGTTTTTGATTCTTAGGTATAAAGTGGCTATGGTAAACACACCAAAACGTTTGTAGATTTTGATAGAGCACAATCTCAGCTATGCAACGGTGCATGTGTACCACCTTTCCCACAAATGGTTAAGGCGTGAATTGTGATTCAATAAGCCAGAATTGACTTTTATTCACGTTTTTGTTTCTTAGGTATAAAGTGGCTATGGAAAACACACCAAAACGTTCGTAGATTTTGATAGAGCACAATTTCAGCTATGCAATGGTGCATGTCTACCACCTTTCCCAAGAATGGTTAACGCGTGAATCATGATACAATCGGCCAGAATTGACATTTATTCACGTTTTTGTTTCTTAGGTATAAAGTGTCTATGGTAAACACACCAAAACGTTTGTAGATTTTGATAGAGCACAATCTCAGCTACGCAACGGTGCATGTCTACCACCTTTCCCAAGAATGGTTAAGGCGTGAATCGTGATTCAATCGATCAGAATTGACATTTATTCACGTTTTTGTTTCTTAGGTATAAAGTGGCTATGGAAAACACACCAAAACGTTTGTAGATTTTGATAGAGCACAATTTCAGCTATGCAATGGTGCATGTCTACCACCTTTCCCAAGAACCGTTAAGGCGTGAATCGTAATTCAATCGGCCAGAACTGACATTTATTCACGTTTTTGTTTCTTAGGTATAAAGTGGCTATGGCAAAAACACCAAAACGTTTGAAGATTTTGATCGAGCACAATATCAGCTATGCAACGGTGCATGTCTACCACCTTTCCCACAAATGGTTAAGGCGTGAATTGTGATTCAATCGGCCAGAATTGACATTTATTCACGTTTTTGTTTCTTAGGTATAAAGTGGCTATGGTAAACACACCAAAACGTTTGTAGATTTTGATAGAGCACAATCTCAGCTACGCAACGGTGCATGTCTACCACCTTTCCCAAGAATGGTTAAGGTGTGAATTGTGATTCAATCAACCAGAGTTGACATTTATTCACGTTTTTGTTTCTTAGGTATAAAGTGGCTATGGCAAACACACCCAAACGTTTGTAGATTTTGATAGAGCACAATCTCAGCTACGCAATGGTGCATGTCTACCACCTTTCCCACAAATGGTTAAGGCGTGAATCATCATTCAATCGGCCAAAATTGACATTTATTCACGTTTTTGTTTCTTAGGTATAAAGTGGCTATGGTAAACACACCAAAACGTTTGTAGATTTTGATAGAGCACAATCTCAGCTACGCAACGGTGCATGTCTACCACCTTTCCCAAGAATGGTTAAGGCGTGAATCGTGATTCAATCGATCAGAATTGACATTTATTCACGTTTTTGTTTCTTAGGTATAAAGTGGCTATGGAAAACACACCAAAACGTTTGTAGATTTTGATAGAGCACAATTTCAGCTATGCAATGGTGCATGTCTACCACCTTTCCCAAGAACCGTTAAGGCGTGAATCGTAATTCAATCGGCCAGAACTGACATTTATTCACGTTTTTGTTTCTTAGGTATAAAGTGGCTATGGCAAAAACACCAAAACGTTTGAAGATTTTGATCGAGCACAATATCAGCTATGCAACGGTGCATGTCTACCACCTTTCCCACAAATGGTTAAGGCGTGAATTGTGATTCAATCGGCCAGAATTGACATTTATTCACGTTTTTGTTTCTTAGGTATAAAGTGGCTATGGTAAACACACCAAAACGTTTGTAGATTTTGATAGAGCACAATCTCAGCTACGCAACGGTGCATGTCTACCACCTTTCCCAAGAATGGTTAAGGTGTGAATTGTGATTCAATCAACCAGAGTTGACATTTATTCACGTTTTTGTTTCTTAGGTATAAAGTGGCTATGGCAAACACACCAAAACGTTTGTAGATTTTGATAGAGCACAATCTCAGCTACGCAATGGTGCATGTCTACCACCTTTCCCACAAATGGTTAAGGCGTGAATCATCATTCAATCGGCCAAAATTGACATTTATTCACGTTTTTGTTTCTTAGGTATAAAGTGGCTATGGCAAAAACACCAAAACGTTTGAAGATTTTGATCGAGCACAATATCAGCTATGCAACGGTGCATGTCTACCACCTTTCCCACAAATGGTTAAGGCGTGAATTGTGATTCAATCGGCCAGAATTGACATTTGTTCACGTTTTTGTTTCTTAGGTATAAAGTGGCTATGGTAAACACACCAAAACGTTTGTAGATTTTGATAGAGCACAATCTCAGCTACGCAACGGTGCATGTCTACCACCTTTCCCAAGAATGGTTAAGGTGTGAATTGTGATTCAATCAACCAGAGTTGACATTTATTCACGTTTTTGTTTCTTAGTGTTGGAAGTGTCGAGATTGGAGAGGATTTGTAGACAGCATTTATTGGATCGTTCAGCCACTTTCGCATCACTTAACCAAAACTATATACCATCCAAAAGGGATCAGACATATCGCACACATCAAAGGAACACAAATCACCCAACTTCTATCATTATCCACTCCAAAACTTTTGAAACCAAAACCACACAGCGTCATATCTCCTCCCCCCAAAAGCTCAAAGACGTGCGGCAGGTGAACGGCTGCGACTGCGGCGATGGCACCTGCGATAAGGCTCTCGGGTCAGACGAGCCGCGGTGTTTCGAAACACAGCTGTCGGTGAAGGCCTTCGAGCACGACTGCGGCGGCGATCGCCATCACTGACACGAGCGGGGCAGTGTTCCGCCTGTGTCACATGCAATCCCAATACATTTCAAATTAGTTTAATTAAAAGGGTGCAACTACACCAAAAGTCCAATTGATTGTATTAAATTGTGTTCTAATTTAGACAAATAAATAAACATTCTACTTTTCTGCTCGACGATATTCCAAATAGGGATAAATTAGATGTTGAAATATACCGGCGTATGAGATGGTCCTGGCTGCTGTTCAACATCAAACCGGTGTCGACGTGTGTCAAGTAGCTCTTGCGGCACAGTCCCGAAGCGGGCACGCCGCACTTCAGCTGGGTTGGCTGCACGCGTCCCAGCCACATTTAACGCCATAGCAAATTCATGGCGTCGATAGAAAATGCTTGATTCGTCTAAGTTCACGGCTGTACGCTGTAATTAAAGGTGAATTGTAGAAAAGCAGAATGTCATTTTGTGGAAATGAAGGTCATTTTGTGCAAATGAATCTATGTCATGTAAAACGTCATTTTGCGCAAACGAGTCCTTATCAGGTAAAATGCTACTGGGTATAAATATTTTTACAACATTGTTTTACACTTTAGAACTCAAATTAACCGTCGGAAAAATAGTAGTTTCTGTTTGGGTAGAGATATTGACCATTTCTGGGTTTGGACGTTCACGAAATTCCTGAAGTTGTTGCGCCATTTGGTCAATGGCTCTTGCTTGTTCGTCAGCTAGAGCTTGCAAATGATCGCACTCCAGCTGTGAAAATGTAGCACAACATTGACACACATGCCAAAAGAAAGCAATAACATGGAAAAAGTCGGCTATGCCAAACTTTATAGCCCACAATAGTCCTGTGGCGCTCATCAGCCGTAGCTTGCATTTCGTCTAGTGAACGCACAACTTCTTGGTACTTATCACCTATTGCTGACATATTTGACCGCATGCACGTGTAAACTGTTTTCGCATTTTGATAAGCCGTTGCAAAATCCCCCAGACGAGCGGCGGTAGTAGCCGCCACAGCAGCCACATCTGCCTCGCCATGCGTTACTGCTGCAGCCTGCACGCCAGATGGGCCATCCGTGTGGTTATGTTGTGGCATGCGCTGCTCCGGCGTAGGAATTTGTGCTTCCGCGGGTATTGTGTCATCGTCCTCATAGTCCAAATCTTCATCTTGGACCTAGGAAATAATTAACAAAATGTGTTTTTTAACAGAATGCGCTTCTAAAGAAAACTAAAATTGACGTCAACCCGAAATGTCCAATGTAGATTTAGTTGTATTCAACGTTCAAAATAAAATAAATAATGGTAAATTAAAGTGCGAAGGAAGTAGACCGATATATTTGACCTGTGCATGTGTCCGGTTTTCGTTGTCAGGTGTTGTAGTGTTTGAGATTGATTGTATTGCCGGATCAGCCAAAATCTCAGGATTGGGTTTGTTTGATTTACCCCGACGTCCTGCTGACACCACACACAAAGACAGTATCATTATAATCAAACATGATTTGACGCACGTCATGATTATAATAAATAGAGTTGTTTGATTTGAGTTGTCGAAAATTTTTGCGCGGATTTACGTATATGTAACTTTTCGGCGGAACAGATAAATGCGCGTGCATTACCGCGGATTGAAATATGTGTGAAAAAATGGCTGCAATGTCGAAATGAAGTATAATTAATTAGTAAGTGGGGCAAAATTGCAAATAAGTAATAATTAATCAGAAATTCACATTAACAATTAATTAGTTGTTTCGTCGCAGTCATTGACATTCAGTTCATTTGCGCGGTCAGCTTGTTGTACCCGCCAACAATATCGATGTGGTATTTTTCGCGAATTTTCTCCCAGTTTTATGTACACACTAGGCCCCTCCACTGCCAACACAATATGCGGTCCGGAAAATTTCGGTGTAGATCTATTCTGATCGGATAATTTTATCATAACTGTGTCACCCATTTGAATGTCAATTTTATGTTTCGAGTTGAAATAACGTTGATACACAGCGCGATTTCTGTCGCTATGACTCTTCGCGTCATATCTAGCTTGATCAATGTTCAACACTTTTGTTGCTGCGTAGAAAAGGTTCCAATGTGGCAAATGGCCAAATATCAAATAGAATGGACAACATTGGACATTTTTATTAAAGGCCATATTGTGTTTCAACGTCACCAGGGGGAGCAAATCGCGCCAATTAAGATTAGGTAATTCTGATTTGTTGATGGCAAACAATTCACGTAAACGTCCGTTCACATTTTCCACCATCCCGTTCGCAGCGGGGTTATGTGATAACGTGGGTGAATGATTCACCCCAAATTGTTGGCATAATGTGCGAAATTCTGAATTAAGATATTCTGTCCCCATATTCTTTAGCCCATATTCACCCCATATTCTTTAGCCATAGGTATAAAGTGGCTATGGCAAACACACCAAAACGTTTGTAGATTTTGATAGAGCACAATCTCAGCTACGCAATGGTGCATGTCTACCACCTTTCCCACAAATGGTTAAGGCGTGAATCATCATTCAATCGGCCAAAATTGACATTTATTCACGTTTTTGTTTCTTAGGTATAAAGTGGCTATGGAAAACACACCAAAACGTTTGAAGATTTTGATCGAGCACAATATCAGCCATGCAACGGTGCATGTCTACCACCTTTCCCACAAATGGTTAAGGCGTGAATTGTGATTCAATCAGCCAGAATTGACATTTATTCACGTTTTTGTTTCTTAGGTATAAAGTGGCTATGGTAAACACACCAAAACGTTTGTAGATTTTGATAGAGCACAATCTCAGCTACGCAACGGTGCATGTCTACCACCTTTCCCAATAATGGTTAAGGTGTGAATCATGATTCAATCGGCCAGAATTGACATTTATTCACGTTTTTGTTTCTTAGGTATAAAGTGGCTATGGTAAACACACCAAAACGTTTGTAGATTTTGATAGAGCACAATCTCAGCTATGCAACAGTGCATGTCTACCACCTTTCCCAAGAATGGTTTACGCGTGAATCGTGATACAATCGGCCAGAATTGACATTTATTCACGTTTTTGTTTCTTAGGCATAAAGTGTCTATGGTAAACACACCAAAACGTTTGTAGATTTTGATAGAGCACAATCTCAGCTACGCAACGGTGCATGTCTACCACCTTTCCCAAGAATGGTTAAGGCGTGAATCGTGATTCAATCGGCCAGAGTTGACATTTATTCACGTTTTTGTTTCTTAGGTATAAAGTGGCTATGGAAAACACACCAAAACGTTTGTAGATTTTGATAGAGCACAATTTCAGCTATGCAATGGTGCATGTCTACCACCTTTCCCAAGAACGGTTAAGGCATGAATCGTAATTCAATCGGCCAGAACTAACATTTATTCACGTTTTTGTTTCTTAGGTATAAAGTGGCTATGGCAAAAACACCAAAACGTTTGAAGATTTTGATCGAGCACAATATCAGCTATGCAACGGTGCATGTCTACCACCTTTCCCACAAATGGTTAAGGCGTGAATTGTGATTCAATCGGCCAGAATTGACATTTATTCACGTTTTTGTTTCTTAGGTATAAAGTGGCTATGGTAAACACACCAAAACGTTTGTAGATTTTCATAGAGCACAATCTCAGCTACGCAACGGTGCATGTCTACCACCTTTCCCAAGAATGGTTAAGGCGTGAATCGTGATTCAATGGGCCAGAATTGACAATTATTCACGTTTTTGTTTCTTAGGTATGAAGTGGCTATGGTGAACACACCAAAACGTTTGTAGATTTTGATAGAGCACAATCTCAGCTATGCAACGGTGCATGTCTACCACCTTTCCCAAGAATGGTTAACGCGTGAATCGTGATACAATCGGCCAGAATTGACATTTATTCACGTTTTTGTTTCTTAGGTATAAAGTGGCTATAGTAAACACACCAAAACGTTTGTAGATTTTGATAGAGCACCATCTCAGCTACGCAACGGTGCATGTCTACCACCTTTCCCACAAATGGTTAAGGTGTGAATTGTGATTCAATCAACCAGAATTGACATTTATTCACGTTTTTGTTTCTTAGGTATAAAGTGGCTATGGCAAACACACCAAAACGTTTGTAGATTTTGATAGAGCACAATCTCAGCTACGCAATGGTGCATGTCTACCACCTTTCCCACAAATGGTTAAGGCGTGAATCATCATTCAATCGGCCAAAATTGACATATTCACGTTTTTGTTTCTTAGGTATAAAGTGGCTATGGAAAACACACCAAAACGTTTGTAGATTTTGATAGAGCACAATTTCAGCTATGCAATGGTGCATGTCTACCACCTTTCCCAAGAACGGTTAAGGCGTGAATCGTAATTCAATCGGCCAGAACTGACATTTATTCACGTTTTTGTTTCTTAGGTATAAAGTGGCTATGGCAAAAACACCAAAACGTTTGAAGATTTTGATCGAGCACAATATCAGCTATGCAACGGTGCATGTCTACCACCTTTCCCACAAATGGTTAAGGCGTGAATTGTGATTCAATCGGCCAGAATTGACATTTATTCACGTTTTTGTTTCTTAGGTATAAAGTGGCTATGGTAAACACACCAAAACGTTTGTAGATTTTGATAGAACACACCAAAACGTTTGTAGATTTTGATAGAGCACAATCTCAGCTATGCAACGGTGCATGTCTACCACCTTTCCCAAGAATGGTTAACGCATGAATCGTGATACAATCGGCCAGAATTGACATTTATTCACGTTTTTGTTTCTTAGGTATAAAGTGGCTATGGTAAACACACCAAAACGTTTGTAGATTTTGATAGAGCACAATCTCAGCTACGCAACGGTGCATGTCTACCACCTTTCCCAAGAACGGTTAAGGAGTGAATCATAATTCAATCGGCCAGAACTGACATTTATTCACGTTTTTGTTTCTTAGGTATAAAGTGGCTATGGCAAAAACACCAAAACGTTTGAAGATTTTGATCGAGCACAATATCAGCTATGCAACGGTGCATGTCTACCACCTTTCCCACAAATGGTTAACGCGTGAATCGTGATACAATCGGCCAGAATTGACATTTATTCACGTTTTTGTTTCTTAGGTATAAAGTGTCTATGGTAAACACACCAAAACGTTTGTAGATTTTGATAGAGCACAATCTCAGCTACGCAACGGTGCATGTCTACCACCTTTCCCAAGAATGGTTAAGGCGTGAATCGTGATTCAATTGGCCAGAATTGACATTTATTCACGTTTTTGTTTCTTAGGTATAAAGTGGCTATGGAAAACACACCAAAACGTTTGTAGATTTTGATAGAGCACAATTTCAGCTATGCAATGGTGCATGTCTACCACCTTTCCCAAGAACGGTTAAGGCGTGAATCGTAATTCAATCGGCCAGAACTGACATTTATTCACGTTTTTGTTTCTTAGGTATAAAGTGGCTATGGCAAAAACACCAAAACGTTTGAAGATTTTGATCGAGCACAATATCAGCTATGCAACGGTGCATGTCTACCACCTTTCCCACAAATGGTTAAGGCGTGAATTGTGATTCAATCGGCCAGAATTGACATTTATTCACGTTTTTGTTTCTTAGGTATAAAGTGGCTATGGTAAACACACCAAAACGTTTGTAGATTTTGATAGAGCACAATCTCAGCTACGCAACGGTGCATGTCTACCACCTTTCCCAAGAATGGTTAAGGCGTGAATCGTGATTCAATCGGCCAGAATTGACATTTATTCACGTTTTTGTTTCTTAGGTATAAAGTGGCTATGGTGAACACACCAAAACGTTTGTAGATTTTGATAGAGCACAATCTCAGCTATGCAACGGTGCATGTCTACCACCTTTCCCAAGAATGGTTAACGCATGAATCGTGATACAATCGGCCAGAATTGACATTTATTCACGTTTTTGTTTCTTAGGTATAAAGTGGCTATGGTAAACACACCAAAACGTTTGTAGATTTTGATAGAGCACAATCTCAGCTACGCAACGGTGCATGTCTACCACCTTTCCCAAGAACGGTTAAGGAGTGAATCATAATTCAATCGGCCAGAACTGACATTTATTCACGTTTTTGTTTCTTAGGTATAAAGTGGCTATGGCAAAAACACCAAAACGTTTGAAGATTTTGATCGAGCACAATATCAGCTATGCAACGGTGCATGTCTACCACCTTTCCCACAAATGGTTAACGCGTGAATCGTGATACAATCGGCCAGAATTGACATTTATTCACGTTTTTGTTTCTTAGGTATAAAGTGTCTATGGTAAACACACCAAAACGTTTGTAGATTTTGATAGAGCACAATCTCAGCTACGCAACGGTGCATGTCTACCACCTTTCCCAAGAATGGTTAAGGCGTGAATCGTGATTCAATTGGCCAGAATTGACATTTATTCACGTTTTTGTTTCTTAGGTATAAAGTGGCTATGGAAAACACACCAAAACGTTTGTAGATTTTGATAGAGCACAATTTCAGCTATGCAATGGTGCATGTCTACCACCTTTCCCAAGAACGGTTAAGGCGTGAATCGTAATTCAATCGGCCAGAACTGACATTTATTCACGTTTTTGTTTCTTAGGTATAAAGTGGCTATGGCAAAAACACTAAAACGTTTGAAGATTTTGATCGAGCACAATATCAGCTATGCAACGGTGCATGTCTACCACCTTTCCCACAAATGGTTAAGGCGTGAATTGTGATTCAATCGGCCAGAATTGACATTTATACACGTTTTTGTTTCTTAGGTATAAAGTGGCTATGGTAAACACACCAAAACGTTTGTAGATTTTGATAGAGCACAATCTCAGCTACGCAACGGTGCATGTCTACCACCTTTCCCACAAATGGTTAAGGCGTGAATTGTGATTCAATCGACCAGAATTGACATTTATTCACGTCTTTGTTTCTTAGGTATAAAGTAACTATGGCAAACACACCAAAACGTTTGTAGATTTTGATAGAGCACAATCTCAGCTACGCAATGGTGCAAGTCTACCACCTTTCCCACAAATGGTTAAGGCGTGAATCATCATTCAATCGGCCAAAATTGACATTTATTCACGTTTTTGTTTCTTAGGTATAAAGTGGCTATGGAAAACACACCAAAACGTTTGTAGATTTTGATAGAGCACAATTTCAGCTATGCAATGGTGCATGTCTACCACCTTTCCCAAGAACGGTTAAGGCGTGAATCGTAATTCAATCGGCCAGAACTGACATTTATTCACGTTTTTGTTTCTTAGGTATAAAGTGGCTATGGTAAACACACCAAAACGTTTGTAGATTTTGATAGAGCACAATCTCAGCTACGCAACGGTGCATGTCTACCACCTTTCCCAAGAATGGTTAAGGCGTGAATCGTGATTCAATCGGCCAGAATTGACATTTATTCACGTTTTTGTTTCTTAGGTATAAAGTGGCTATGGTGAACACACCAAAACGTTTGTAGATTTTGATAGAGCACAATCTCAGCTATGCAACGGTGCATGTCTACCACCTTTCCCAAGAATGGTTAACGCATGAATCGTGATACAATCGGCCAGAATTGACATTTATTCACGTTTTTGTTTCTTAGGTATAAAGTGGCTATGGTAAACACACCAAAACGTTTGTAGATTTTGATAGAGCACAATCTCAGCTACGCAACGGTGCATGTCTACCACCTTTCCCAAGAACGGTTAAGGAGTGAATCATAATTCAATCGGCCAGAACTGACATTTATTCACGTTTTTGTTTCTTAGGTATAAAGTGGCTATGGCAAAAACACCAAAACGTTTGAAGATTTTGATCGAGCACAACATCAGCTATGCAACGGTGCATGTCTACCACCTTTCCCACAAATGGTTAACGCGTGAATCGTGATACAATCGGCCAGAATTGACATTTATTCACGTTTTTGTTTCTTAGGTATAAAGTGTCTATGGTAAACACACCAAAACGTTTGTAGATTTTGATAGAGCACAATCTCAGCTACGCAACGGTGCATGTCTACCACCTTTCCCAAGAATGGTTAAGGCGTGAATCGTGATTCAATTGGCCAGAATTGACATTTATTCACGTTTTTGTTTCTTAGGTATAAAGTGGCTATGGAAAACACACCAAAACGTTTGTAGATTTTGATAGAGCACAATTTCAGCTATGCAATGGTGCATGTCTACCACCTTTTGTGATGAAGCCACCGAAGTCAGCGTCTTCTACCACCGAATCCGGCTGCTTCAAGACCGTAGTGAGAAACGGCCTTTAGAGTGGTTGATTTCCCGTTGTCGCCGAACGTCCACTTGTCGACAGCCAAGTTGAGTTTATTTCGTAGTTGTGTGTTGAAAAGGGGGTTCGAATTGTTTCAGGTACTTTATTTCGATCAGATACAGCGTGTTACAAAAGCGCAAAGCCTAGCGAGCTTCCTAGTCGAAGTTTCTATCGCTAGCTTATTTTGTTCACTTGGGGTGGGTCCGCAGACTGCAGACTTGAGTTGGGTCAGAAGACTGAAGTAAAAACTTCCAAGTAGCTAAGACACGGAAATCACGTATAGAAAAACAGCTACAGTAATTTCCTAATACAAATGCACAAATGAACCACAAATAAACACATAAAACACATTTGACCGAAACAGTTGGCTTATTTTACGCGTGCGTACATTCAAATAATTATGGTAAAGAAATACCAGGTACAAATTGGGCTAATGGAAAAACTATTAATCTTGAGAGGCGCGAAGTCGGCAAACTCGGCCGATTTACTAATTTGGTTCAATTTGTCAGAAACCATTGACGCACATTGGAACTAATAAATTAGGGTTTGAAAATTGTAAATAGTAGTGTAAATGCTCCTAATAACGTGAATAGAACAGGGTATATTCGATATAATAATAATAATCACTTCCTAGAAACGTATATTTCATAATTGGCAAATTGGGACTTATTCGAGGTAAATGGGTATATTAATTGAGCAGGGTTTGTAATATATTCAACTTGAGCAGGGTATTATAAATAATATCAGAGTAAATATAATATAACTTATGAGCAGGGTTATAATAATTATGCCTATGCGAAGGGCTTTGTAAATACGTACAGTAAATGCTAGTTGCACTCAGGGCACTATTTCTCTATTAGGACGCTGGCCTAGATAAATACGTGGCACATAAATATTTACAACTTTTGACTTTCCCAAATTGCATGTAAACCATGTAAATGTATATATAATAATGATCAGAAAATTACGGCGAGTTGAATGAGCTTAATTTCATATTAATACACCTAATAATAACACATTTGACCTTTTAACCTAAACATTCCACATAAACCTATCAATAACTTATAGAACACCTTCCTAATCGAATATTTTCCATGGGTAAATAATATAGTGCAAGAAATACAATTTGCGTGGTAAATTAATATAGTGCATAAAAAGTAAAGTAGTGCAAATAAGTAAATGTGCGAATATGAACCTAATTATCAATTCTCTGTATTTCTTTCTCCATCCATTTTGCCACGGTCAGCACACTCCGGGCGGAAGAGTTGCTGCACCCCGTTGTTGCAGCAACGTCACATGTTGGTGGTGGTGGGCGCCAAAGTGATGAGTGGCGTTTCCACAGTCGCCTCGGTGGTGAACGTGGTCGTGCGCGAAGTCGTGGGTGTGCGTGAAGTTGCAGGTCCGGTTGTTGGTGATGCCAACGCTGACCTAGCCTGATGATGAAGCAGGTAGTTGCCCGTATCGCTTCCTGCGCGTTCGCGTGTGGTGAATTTGCGGATATCAGGCATGTGAACACTGTCTCTGTTCATGGCTCTGACTTGTCCCTCATCAGCTGAACTTTCATCTGGCTGAACGTATGCTGATAGTGACTTTGCCATTCTGTCCTCTGTTTCTGCTCTCCTGGCAAATCTGACGGACTGTGTTGAGTTGGATCTGGCTCTCCTCTTGATTGCTGGTCTCAACTCTGTTTTGCGCACTTTTCTCTGTGGGTAATTGGTCTCTTTCTGAGTTGATTTCTTGATAGTGTATCTGATGGCTCTGAAGCATAGCCATATGCACTTGAATGGACACACTATGCATTTCCATATGCATGTGTATACGCATGGTGGAATCACTGGTTTCCCTGTGGCAATTCTCCAATTGTACCACAGGTATCCTGCAGCAACAATTCCAGCTACCAGGATTGTGATTCCCAGCAGCATTGCGATTGTGTTGATGATCACTTGAAAGGGTCCTTTCAGCATTCCTCCCATAAAGTTGGTGTATCCTTTTGATACTCCAGAAATATAGTGACCATATGCTTTGCCGATTCCTGCTGCTGTCTGTCCAATTCCAGCTCCAATGCCTTCTATTGAATTTCTGATCACTCTGGGATCCAATGACATGTCTGCCGTGTAATCGATCAACTGGTTCTGCACATGCTCTAAATTCTGTAGTCTCTGAATCTGGCCTCTGACATCCATGAAATTGGTCGCTCTGTTGACAATGTTGGTGAACAGGTGAGGCGCATCAAACGTGAAGGCCTGCCACTGTCCTTTCCATGTCATTTCAATTGGCGTCTCTGTGACATGCACCATTCCATGTGCGGACTTCCACTGTCCATGCTCATTTCTGTACAGGTGTGGTGTGGTGTGGCTGCAGTCCTCTTCTGGTGATTTCTCCACCAAGTCTCTGCTACCTGGGCTTTTGAACCATAAGGGCCCGTCTTTGTCCAATCTCATTGGTGTGTATTTGTAGCATGTCTCTCCCACTCTTCCTGTCTGATAAATTATGTATGGCTGCACTTCCTTGCATTCCCAAAACATAATTGCTTCTCCAGCCCATTCTGCATGAACATCCTGTCTTCCCAGCATGGCTCGAATTCCCAGTGTTGGATCGATGCGGAAAAGCTGAGTCAACATGTCCAGCTGGTTCTTGCGAAGTTGACATAGCTGATGCCATACAATCGCAAATTGTGCCTGAGTCATTTCTCTGACCACATGTTGCAGGAACTGAAACTTGGAGTTTCTGTCGTCCAATCTGGCATACAATGTTCCACTGATTGTCGACTCTCTTGCCTCCACTATCTTTCCTGGCATTGCCCATTCTACAGGCACATCTTCTCTTCTGTCAAACTGGATGAATACACCTCCTTGATCGGTGTAGTATGTGTCTCCTGGAACACATTCTGAGCCAATTGGCCTCTTTGTCTTGTTGCTGTGGGAGTATGCTGCTTGTAACTTTGACACAATAATTGTCTGGCCAGATATCTCTGATTTGAATCTGCCAATTCTCTCATATGCACATTGATGCTTGAAGTTTTCTGTATCCCACACTGTGATTCCATAATTGTGGTCTCTGCAATGTCCCATCATGGCTCTGCACTGGCTGAAATCTTGCAAGTCGCTGATTACAGTCTTTCCATCGAGTGAAGCCACGGTTCCTTCTTCCATGTAGAAGTTACTGACGACATTTTCTTTGTCATGACAACACCATGAATATTCCACATTCAAGGTTTGATTGGTTGTCCACACTCTGGGTTCCATTTCTACCAAAGGTGTTCCTCTGAACATCTTATGAATTCTTGCATAGTTACAGGCTACCACGCCAACTTGCTGGTATTTCTCAAAATTGCCTGTAATGCCTTTCGCTCCCCAGAAACTGGTGTGTGTGATGATTTCTTTGATTCTGATGTAGCATCTGTATGCTTTCTCTTTCTGTGGAATCTGTCTCTGTGCGTAAAGTGTAACTTTCATTGCCTTGACAAAATTCCTTGGTGGGATATGGCACTGCACTTCTTCAGGAACTGTAAGCGCATGTCCATGCCTCCCACTGGTGCAAATTTGATACTTCTGGCTTTGTGAGCTGATCACCTGTTCCACAGGATGATCCTTAATTGCATCCTTGAATCTCTCATAAGTCTGCATTTCTCTGACAGATTTTGGTGGCCATTCTGAAGGCAAAGGCGGCAATCCATGATGCGCTGCCAATGATGGTGGCCTTACTGTCGAGGTTTCCAGAACGTATGTTCTGGAAAATACTTCGCTGTAAGCTTTGCCGGCTTCTCTCAGCGTTGCTGACTCTGACATGCCTGTCAGCATCAACACCATGCACAGCATTCCAATCACCAGACTGCTGGTGGTTGCTGTGGCTTTCCCTATTGCACTCCTCAGGACTCTATCTGATGCTGAGTTCTTCTGAGCAGGGTTTGGTACAGAGTCTCTGTTCGAGCTCTGATTTCTGACATGTTTCTGGACAATTGCTGGGTCCAGTAAATTTACTTTGACTGTCACTGCTGTCTCTGGGATATCCATTGTCTTTGAATTGATTTCCAGCGGATACAATTGATTGAGTGGTCTGCTGACCACATTTCTGTTGGCAGTTCTGACTTTTGCTGAGCGAATCTGTCCATCTTTGCTGGGCTCTAACTGCTCGATGCGACCCATCCTCCATGCACCTCTGGGCATGTTCTCTTCATAAATCAGCACAACTTCATTCACTTTGGGTTCTTGAGTCGCTGTCAATCTGCCATGTTTGTGTGTCACCTGAGTTCTTTCCCTCAAGCTTGGGATATACTCTTGATGCCACAAGTTCCAGAACTTATCCAAAGTTTGCTGGGTTGTCTCCCAATATTTCTGCAGTTTCGCTGCGTTATCCATTCTGGGCACAAATTCTCCATCTTTGTCTGCGTCAAACTGTGGTGCTCCAATCTGACCTTCCCCTGTCAGAAAGTCTTTTGGTGTCAGCACTCTGAGACTTTTTACATCACCATAGATGTAAGAGATTGGCCTGCTGTTGATCACTGCCTCAACTTCTGGCAGAAGTGTCAACAATTCTTGCAGGGTTAACATTCTGTGCCCCACAGCTGCCTTGAAATGTTTCTTGGTGATGCCCACCATTCTTTCATAGACTCCTCCCTGCCACGGTGCCATGGGAGTCGTCATGTTCCATTGGATTTGTTGCTGCGAGCAGTATGTCTGTACGGCTCCATTTTTGACCATTTCTGACCATTCCTTTCCAGTATTGATGGCCTTGTCATTGCTTGTGTTGAGCACTTTCTCTGTCAATTTGAATTGCGTCGCATTGTCTGAAATAACTGCTTCAGGCTTTCCACGCCTGGCGATGAATCTCCTGACTGCGTTCAGGAATTCTTGTGCTGTCATGTCTAGCACACTTTCCAGGTGAACTGCACGTGTTACCATGCATGTGAACAAACAAATCCACATTTTCCTGTGATCTTTGTCCACTTTGTACCAAACTGGTCCCAAATAATCCAAACCCGTGTACTGGAACGGTCTGGCTCTCTGAACTCTGGTTTTTGGCAAATCTGGCATTGGTGGAAGCTGGTACGGCTTCGCTCCCAATTTCTTACAGGTTGGGCAGGTTCTCGTCACATTGTAGATCACCCGTCTGCCCTGTGTAATCCAGTACTTTTGTCTGATCGCTGCCAATGTATGTTGCACTCCTGCGTGCATCAATTTCTCATGCTGGTCTCTGACGATCAGCTGAGTCACTGTAGCCGTTGCTGGCAACAGTATGAGTGGCACTGTGACCTCCTGTGGGTCTGTATGCTCCATTCTGCCGTGGCACTTCAGGATTCCATCCTGATGCATTTGCACATTGAGCCATTTGATCAACTGCTGGTCTACAGCTGCTTTCTTGCCATCCTGGCTGCCTTTGCTGTGGCCTGTTACCAGAATCTCTGCCACTCCTTTGTAATAATTTTGTTGCGTCACTTTAATCCAATATTTCAACGCACTCTCTCTCTCTTCAATACTGATAATTCCCTGTGGTTTCATTGTACCACAGATACTCTTCATGATTTCTGACAATCCATTCTGACTGTCATTTTTGTTGCGCTTTTTGTGCATCTGTCGCACAAATCTCATCACGTATACTGTTGAATCCAGTAACTTTGTCAGTGATGAGAATCTTTGAATCTCAATTCCCAATGGGTTGCTTTGCTTGCTTTCATCAGCTTGCTCATTGCTGGTATCTGGGTCACTGGCCACTTGCTGTGTGGCGCCCAGGTAAATTGGACTGGCTTTTGGGAACTTGAGCTCTTCTCTCTTAATTTCTGCCATTACTTCTGGCGTAACTGGCTCCACTTTCGGCTCTGGCCATTCTCCAGTCATTAGCCATTCTGGCCCCTTCCACCACAGGTTACTGCCTTCCAACTCTGACATATTCATGCCTCTTGTGGCTATGTCAGCTGGGTTCTCCAGTCCTGCGATGTGTCTGATATGCATGTTCTCTGTCTCACTCTGAATTTTCCTGATTTCATCCAATCTGTTCTTGACAAAACATGCTAGTGGCTTCGCGGTTGTCAACCACTTCAGACAACAGGTTGAATCTGACCATACAACTGTCTGACTGAATTTGACGTCCTTGAGCTCTTTGTGAATAAACTTTGACATCCTGCTGCCGATCAACATTGCTAACAATTCCAGCCGTGGAATTGTCACTTCTGGTTTCTTTGGAGCTAGTCTCAATCTGGAGTACAGCAGGCTTGACGTGCCGCTGTCATTTTCCGTTTTCTGGCATATGTATGCCGCTGCGCTGTATGCCATTGCTGAGGCATCAACGAAAATGTGCAGTTGTGCATCTGCACCACTCTGATAATTCAAATTTCGGTTGAACTTGATCTGTCCAACTTTGAGCAACTCTGTCTCTAATTGCTGCCAAATTGCTGTCTGTTCCTCAGACAGGGGTGTGTCCCATTCTTTGGTACTTGGTCCTGAATGCCATAACGTTTGCAAAAATCTTTTTGCTGGCAGTAGGACAGGACTGACGAGTCCCATTGGATCAAAACATCCCGCAGTCACCTTTGCAACTGTCCTTTTCGTGGGAAGTTTGATTTTCTGGTCAGTTTCTGATAACTGTGATTGCTGAACTGTCTTTGGCGTTTTCAACCACATCTGGTCGCTCTCCGTGTCCCATTTCATTCCTAGGACTGTTGTGACAATTTCCTTGGCCACATCTGACTCTGCCAATTGCCAAGTGAAGTTCTTGTTGTTGCTGTTCCATTCTCTCAGATTCATCTGTGCCTCTGTGAACAGCACTTTGGATTCCTGGTACAATTCGATTGCTTTCTGCTCTGTGTCCACACTGAGGATCAAATTATCCACATACAGATTTTCATCGATCAATTTTGCATTTTCTGTGCCAGCTTGATTCAGGTGGTATCTGACTGTCAGCGCCAGCAGGGCTGGACTGCAGATTATACCAAATGGCACTCTGGCAAATCTGTAAATCTGAATGTTGTCCTCCATGGATGGTTTCGTGGGATCCTTGTACCACAGAAATCTTGTCACATCTCTGTCACTGTCCTGCAGACTAATCTGCAGAAATGCTTTCTCTATGTCTGCGACCAGGGCGATTCCATGCAACCGGAATCGCATCAGCATCCCTACCAGCTGTGGTAGTATCACTGGACCGCGGTACATGCACTCATTCAAGCTTGGCATGCCTGGCGGTTTCGCTGAGGCATCATATACCTCTCTGACCTTTGTGGTAGTTTTCTCTGGCGTTATCACTGGTTGATGAGGCAAAATATGGAACTTTCTGCCATCCATAATATCCTCTTGGACCTTCTCAATCATTCCTTGCTCCTCCTGTGCTTTCATGATTGCCTGAATTTTCTCTAGTAATTCTGGGTCTCTCTTGAGCCTGTTGGTGAGGTACCTGAACCTCTTGAACGCCATTGCTTTGTTATCTGGGAGTTCATGCAAATTCGGTTTGTACATGAACTTTACAGAGTACCGTCCATCTGGGTTTCTCTGTACACTCTCATTGAATTGCTTGATGGCCTCATCATCCTCGACGAGGTCTGGCTGGTCCATTATGCCAATGGTATCCAGTCTGTCCATGTCTTTGATATTTGGTACAGGAGCGATTGACAACGGTGCTTCCTCGTACCACTTTTCTCTCTGAATTTGATGCACAATTGTGTTGACCACCACCGGATATGCACCATCCGTGGTCCATTGATTTCTGTTGCTCGTCAGCTGCCCACCTCCCATCAGCAATCCCAATTCTGATGGAATGACATACAATCCTGACGGAAGTCTGGTGGTGCTGGTGTTTCTGGACATCAAGTCCCAGAAATAATTCAAGCCTACTATAATGTCTGGCTTGAACTTGCACTCTGTCCCTTTTTCCTTGGGAATTCTGTCTGCAAAGTAACTCTCATCCGGGAAGTACTTCTGCAGGTACTTTTCGTCCTGTTCTGACACAGGCACTTTGACTTGTTCTGTGGTCAACGTCGGGACCACATCAGCCACCATATCAACTTTCTGGCCATTTCTGAGCCGCATTCTGAATTCCACTTGCTGTACTACTTTATAGTGCGGCTTTTCATTTCCGAATGTGTACACCTGGATGTGGTGTTCACCCGTACTCTTCAAATTGAGTTTCTTGGCCACTTTCTCTGACATGTACGTTCCCTGGGATCCTGTGTCCAGGAACGCTTGAATCTGTAGTGGTGGCTGTTCAGGCTCCATCTCTGTATCCATTTCTGAAGCCTCAATCACGGTTCTGGCTGTCATCAACATTGACATATTCCTGTTTACTGACAGGTTCACTAACGTATTTTGTTGCTTTATATTTGGTTCTGTAACCACTGTGCTGGATATGGTTTCTATCTCTACCATTTCTGGTCCAGCTTCTTCCACAGTGACACAATTCACTGTAGCCTTTCTCTGTTGGCTCTGTGCTGGTCGACCGGCCGTCGGCACAGACTTTCTGCCATTGTTTGCTGATTGCTGACCACTCTGTTGACCATTTGCTTTGAATGCTGGAATTTGTCGTCCAGCGTTTCCATTGCTATTGTCACCAAATTTCTCTGGGCACACTGCAGTGTGGTGCCTGTTGGACTTGCAATAAAAACAACTTCTCGTAAATTGAC